>OZ005682.1:2031621-2631621 GCA_963930675.1 Gnaphalium uliginosum | reverse complement strand
TGCAATAGCATTCTATTATATAAATAATAAAAATCAATATAAACAATAATAATAAGATTGCTAATCTAATTTGTTTAATTATACAATTAAAAAAATCAAATATGAAATCAAGTTATCTATACTTCTACATCTATTATCTATTACTAATATATAACACATTTTGGATGTTTTTTTAAGAAGAAAATTACCAATATGCCCCTAACATTATTAATAATATTTGAAAAACCGACTTGAAATTACAAACATACCCCTACATAAATTAAAATCTCATTAATATCATAATTATTAAACATTAAAGTGTTAAACATGTGACATTTAATTCTAAATAATTTACCCTTACATTATTTTTATTATTTAAAAAGCATACTTGAAAAATATACCTACATATATCAAATTAAACTAAAGTAGGATTTATAATATAATCATTAAAACTTAAGCAAATAAATAAATGACATAACTTTTTAATCGTAAAGAGTTACGGGACGTGTCAATTATCGACGGAAAGGTCGGAACGAGACGGCCGTGTTAGCAAACTGTATTATGTATGCTTCTCAAGCTATTCGACCCATTTTCACTTTACTCCATCCGTCACATTTACAGCGTTCGCGTAAAAAAATACACGACTTTTGAATACATTTAATGGAGTCGGTTTTCGCTCAACGTACACTCCATCTTCTTTTCTTTTTAATTTTTTCATTTTAAAAAATTTGCATTGAAAAATTATTAACTTGCAATAGCATTCTATTATATAAATAATAAAAATCAATATAAACAATAATAATAAGATTGCTAATCTAATTTGTTTAATTATACAATTAAAAAAATCAAATATGAAATCAAGTTATCTATACTTCTACATCTATTATCTATTACTAATATATAACACATTTTTGATGTTTTTTTAAGAAGAAAATTACCAATATGCCCCTAACATTATTAATAATATTTGAAAAACCGACTTGAAATTACAAACATACCCCTACATAAATTAAAATCTCATTAATATCATAATTATTAAACATTAAAGTGTTAAACATGTGACATTTAATTCTAATTAATTTACCCTTACATTATTTTTATTATTTAAAAAGCATACTTGAAAAATATACCTACATATATCAAATTAAACTAAAGTAGGATTTATAATATAATCATTAAAACTTAAGCAAATAAATAAATGACATAACTTTTTAATCGTAAAGAGTTACGGGACGTGTCAATTATCGACGGAAAGGTCGGAACGAGACGGCCGTGTTAGCAAACTGTATTATGTATGCTTCTCAAGCTATTCGACCCATTTTCACTTTACTCCATCCGTCACATTTACAGCGTTCGCGTAAAAAAATACACGACTTTTGAATACATTTAATGGAGTCGGTTTTCGCTCAACGTACACTCCATCTTCTTTTCTTTTTAATTTTTTCATTTTAAAAAATTTGCATTGAAAAATTATTAACTTGCAATAGCATTCTATTATATAAATAATAAAAATCAATATAAACAATAATAATAAGATTGCTAATCTAATTTGTTTAATTATACAATTAAAAAAATCAAATATGAAATCAAGTTATCTATACTTCTACATCTATTATCTATTACTAATATATAACACATTTTGGATGTTTTTTTAAGAAGAAAATTACCAATATGCCCCTAACATTATTAATAATATTTGAAAAACCGACTTGAAATTACAAACATACCCCTACATAAATTAAAATCTCATTAATATCATAATTATTAAACATTAAAGTGTTAAACATGTGACATTTAATTCTAAATAATTTACCCTTACATTATTTTTATTATTTAAAAAGCATACTTGAAAAATATACCTACATATATCAAATTAAACTAAAGTAGGATTTATAATATAATCATTAAAACTTAAGCAAATAAATAAATGACATAACTTTTTAATCGTAAAGAGTTACGGGACGTGTCAATTATCGACGGAAAGGTCGGAACGAGACGGCCGTGTTAGCAAACTGTATTATGTATGCTTCTCAAGCTATTCGACCCATTTTCACTTTACTCCATCCGTCACATTTACAGCGTTCGCGTAAAAAAATACACGACTTTTGAATACATTTAATGGAGTCGGTTTTCGCTCAACGTACACTCCATCTTCTTTTCTTTTTAATTTTTTCATTTTAAAAAATTTGCATTGAAAAATTATTAACTTGCAATAGCATTCTATTATATAAATAATAAAAATCAATATAAACAATAATAATAAGATTGCTAATCTAATTTGTTTAATTATACAATTAAAAAAATCAAATATGAAATCAAGTTATCTATACTTCTACATCTATTATCTATTACTAATATATAACACATTTTTGATGTTTTTTTAAGAAGAAAATTACCAATATGCCCCTAACATTATTAATAATATTTGAAAAACCGACTTGAAATTACAAACATACCCCTACATAAATTAAAATCTCATTAATATCATAATTATTAAACATTAAACTGTTAAACATGTGACATTTAATTCTAATTAATTTACCCATACATTATTTTTATTATTTAAAAAGCATACTTGAAAAATATACCTACATATATCAAATTAAACTAAAGTAGGATTTATAATATAATCATTAAAACTTAAGCAAATAAATAAATGACATAACTTTTTAATCGTAAAGAGTTACGGGACGTGTCAATTATCGACGGAAAGGTCGGAACGAGACGGCCGTGTTAGCAAACTGTATTATGTATGCTTCTCAAGCTATTCGACCCATTTTCACTTTACTCCATCCGTCACATTTACAGCGTTCGCGTAAAAAAATACACGACTTTTGAATACATTTAATGGAGTCGGTTTTCGCTCAACGTACACTCCATCTTCTTTTCTTTTTAATTTTTTCATTTTAAAAAATTTGCATTGAAAAATTATTAACTTGCAATAGCATTCTATTATATAAATAATAAAAATCAATATAAACAATAATAATAAGATTGCTAATCTAATTTGTTTAATTATACAATTAAAAAAATCAAATATGAAATCAAGTTATCTATACTTCTACATCTATTATCTATTACTAATATATAACACATTTTGGATGTTTTTTTAAGAAGAAAATTACCAATATGCCCCTAACATTATTAATAATATTTGAAAAACCGACTTGAAATTACAAACATACCCCTACATAAATTAAAATCTCATTAATATCATAATTATTAAACATTAAAGTGTTAAACATGTGACATTTAATTCTAATTAATTTACCCATACATTATTTTTATTATTTAAAAAGCATACTTGAAAAATATACCTACATATATCAAATTAAACTAAAGTAGGATTTATAATATAATCATTAAAACTTAAGCAAATAAATAAATGACATAACTTTTTAATCGTAAAGAGTTACGGGACGTGTCAATTATCGACGGAAAGGTCGGAACGAGACGGCCGTGTTAGCAAACTGTATTATGTATGCTTCTCAAGCTATTCGACCCATTTTCACTTTACTCCATCCGTCACATTTACAGCGTTCGCGTAAAAAAATACACGACTTTTGAATACATTTAATGGAGTCGGTTTTCGCTCAACGTACACTCCATCTTCTTTTCTTTTTAATTTTTTCATTTTAAAAAATTTGCATTGAAAAATTATTAACTTGCAATAGCATTCTATTATATAAATAATAAAAATCAATATAAACAATAATAATAAGATTGCTAATCTAATTTGTTTAATTATACAATTAAAAAAATCAAATATGAAATCAAGTTATCTATACTTCTACATCTATTATCTATTACTAATATATAACACATTTTGGATGTTTTTTTAAGAAGAAAATTACCAATATGCCCCTAACATTATTAATAATATTTGAAAAACCGACTTGAAATTACAAACATACCCCTACATAAATTAAAATCTCATTAATATCATAATTATTAAACATTAAAGTGTTAAACATGTGACATTTAATTCTAATTAATTTACCCTTACATTATTTTTATTATTTAAAAAGCATACTTGAAAAATATACCTACATATATCAAATTAAACTAAAGTAGGATTTATAATATAATCATTAAAACTTAAGCAAATAAATAAATGACATAACTTTTTAATCGTAAAGAGTTACGGGACGTGTCAATTATCGACGGAAAGGTCGGAACGAGACGGCCGTGTTAGCAAACTGTATTATGTATGCTTCTCAAGCTATTCGACCCATTTTCACTTTACTCCATCCGTCACATTTACAGCGTTCGCGTAAAAAAATACACGACTTTTGAATACATTTAATGGAGTCGGTTTTCGCTCAACGTACACTCCATCTTCTTTTCTTTTTAATTTTTTCATTTTAAAAAATTTGCATTGAAAAATTATTAACTTGCAATAGCATTCTATTATATAAATAATAAAAATCAATATAAACAATAATAATAAGATTGCTAATCTAATTTGTTTAATTATACAATTAAAAAAATCAAATATGAAATCAAGTTATCTATACTTCTACATCTATTATCTATTACTAATATATAACACATTTTTGATGTTTTTTTAAGAAGAAAATTACCAATATGCCCCTAACATTATTAATAATATTTGAAAAACCGACTTGAAATTACAAACATACCCCTACATAAATTAAAATCTCATTAATATCATAATTATTAAACATTAAAGTGTTAAACATGTGACATTTAATTCTAATTAATTTACCCTTACATTATTTTTATTATTTAAAAAGCATACTTGAAAAATATACCTACATATATCAAATTAAACTAAAGTAGGATTTATAATATAATCATTAAAACTTAAGCAAATAAATAAATGACATAACTTTTTAATCGTAAAGAGTTACGGGACGTGTCAATTATCGACGGAAAGGTCGGAACGAGACGGCCGTGTTAGCAAACTGTATTATGTATGCTTCTCAAGCTATTCGACCCATTTTCACTTTACTCCATCCGTCACATTTACAGCGTTCGCGTAAAAAAATACACGACTTTTGAATACATTTAATGGAGTCGGTTTTCGCTCAACGTACACTCCATCTTCTTTTCTTTTTAATTTTTTCATTTTAAAAAATTTGCATTGAAAAATTATTAACTTGCAATAGCATTCTATTATATAAATAATAAAAATCAATATAAACAATAATAATAAGATTGCTAATCTAATTTGTTTAATTATACAATTAAAAAAATCAAATATGAAATCAAGTTATCTATACTTCTACATCTATTATCTATTACTAATATATAACACATTTTGGATGTTTTTTTAAGAAGAAAATTATCAATATGCCCCTAACATTATTAATAATATTTGAAAAACCGACTTGAAATTACAAACATACCCCTACATAAATTAAAATCTCATTAATATCATAATTATTAAACATTAAAGTGTTAAACATGTGACATTTAATTCTAATTAATTTACCCTTACATTATTTTTATTATTTAAAAAGCATACTTGAAAAATATACCTACATATATCAAATTAAACTAAAGTAGGATTTATAATATAATCATTAAAACTTAAGCAAATAAATAAATGACATAACTTTTTAATCGTAAAGAGTTACGGGACGTGTCAATTATCGACGGAAAGGTCGGAACGAGACGGCCGTGTTAGCAAACTGTATTATGTATGCTTCTCAAGCTATTCGACCCATTTTCACTTTACTCCATCCGTCACATTTACAGCGTTCGCGTAAAAAAATACACGACTTTTGAATACATTTAATGGAGTCGGTTTTCGCTCAACGTACACTCCATCTTCTTTTCTTTTTAATTTTTTCATTTTAAAAAATTTTCATTGAAAAATTATTAACTTGCAATAGCATTCTATTATATAAATAATAAAAATCAATATAAACAATAATAATAAGATTGCTAATCTAATTTGTTTAATTATACAATTAAAAAAATCAAATATGAAATCAAGTTATCTATACTTCTACATCTATTATCTATTACTAATATATAACACATTTTGGATGTTTTTTTAAGAAGAAAATTACCAATATGCCCCTAACATTATTAATAATATTTGAAAAACCGACTTGAAATTACAAACATACCCCTACATAAATTAAAATCTCATTAATATCATCATTATTAAACATTAAAGTGTTAAACATGTGACATTTAATTCTAATTAATTTACCCTTACATTATTTTTATTATTTAAAAAGCATACTTGAAAAATATACCTACATATATCAAATTAAACTAAAGTAGGATTTATAATATAATCATTAAAACTTAAGCAAATAAATAAATGACATAACTTTTTAATCGTAAAGAGTTACGGGACGTGTCAATTATCGACGGAAAGGTCGGAACGAGACGGCCGTGTTAGCAAACTGTATTATGTATGCTTCTCAAGCTATTCGACCCATTTTCACTTTACTCCATCCGTCACATTTACAGCGTTCGCGTAAAAAAATACACGACTTTTGAATACATTTAATGGAGTCGGTTTTCGCTCAACGTACACTCCATCTTCTTTTCTTTTTAATTTTTTCATTTTAAAAAATTTGCATTGAAAAATTATTAACTTGCAATAGCATTCTATTATATAAATAATAAAAATCAATATAAACAATAATAATAAGATTGCTAATCTAATTTGTTTAATTATACAATTAAAAAAATCAAATATGAAATCAAGTTATCTATACTTCTACATCTATTATCTATTACTAATATATAACACATTTTTGATGTTTTTTTAAGAAGAAAATTACCAATATGCCCCTAACATTATTAATAATATTTGAAAAACCGACTTGAAATTACAAACATACCCCTACATAAATTAAAATCTCATTAATATCATAATTATTAAACATTAAAGTGTTAAACATGTGACATTTAATTCTAATTAATTTACCCTTACATTATTTTTATTATTTAAAAAGCATACTTGAAAAATATACCTACATATATCAAATTAAACTAAAGTAGGATTTATAATATAATCATTAAAACTTAAGCAAATAAATAAATGACATAACTTTTTAATCGTAAAGAGTTACGGGACGTGTCAATTATCGACGGAAAGGTCGGAACGAGACGGCCGTGTTAGCAAACTGTATTATGTATGCTTCTCAAGCTATTCGACCCATTTTCACTTTACTCCATCCGTCACATTTACAGCGTTCGCGTAAAAAAATACACGACTTTTGAATACATTTAATGGAGTCGGTTTTCGCTCAACGTACACTCCATCTTCTTTTCTTTTTAATTTTTTCATTTTAAAAAATTTGCATTGAAAAATTATTAACTTGCAATAGCATTCTATTATATAAATAATAAAAATCAATATAAACAATAATAATAAGATTGCTAATCTAATTTGTTTAATTATACAATTAAAAAAATCAAATATGAAATCAAGTTATCTATACTTCTACATCTATTATCTATTACTAATATATAACACATTTTGGATGTTTTTTTAAGAAGAAAATTATCAATATGCCCCTAACATTATTAATAATATTTGAAAAACCGACTTGAAATTACAAACATACCCCTACATAAATTAAAATCTCATTAATATCATAATTATTAAACATTAAAGTGTTAAACATGTGACATTTAATTCTAATTAATTTACCCTTACATTATTTTTATTATTTAAAAAGCATACTTGAAAAATATACCTACATATATCAAATTAAACTAAAGTAGGATTTATAATATAATCATTAAAACTTAAGCAAATAAATAAATGACATAACTTTTTAATCGTAAAGAGTTACGGGACGTGTCAATTATCGACGGAAAGGTCGGAACGAGACGGCCGTGTTAGCAAACTGTATTATGTATGCTTCTCAAGCTATTCGACCCATTTTCACTTTACTCCATCCGTCACATTTACAGCGTTCGCGTAAAAAAATACACGACTTTTGAATACATTTAATGGAGTCGGTTTTCGCTCAACGTACACTCCATCTTCTTTTCTTTTTAATTTTTTCATTTTAAAAAATTTGCATTGAAAAATTATTAACTTGCAATAGCATTCTATTATATAAATAATAAAAATCAATATAAACAATAATAATAAGATTGCTAATCTAATTTGTTTAATTATACAATTAAAAAAATCAAATATGAAATCAAGTTATCTATACTTCTACATCTATTATCTATTACTAATATATAACACATTTTTGATGTTTTTTTAAGAAGAAAATTACCAATATGCCCCTAACATTATTAATAATATTTGAAAAACCGACTTGAAATTACAAACATACCCCTACATAAATTAAAATCTCATTAATATCATAATTATTAAACATTAAAGTGTTAAACATGTGACATTTAATTCTAATTAATTTACCCTTACATTATTTTTATTATTTAAAAAGCATACTTGAAAAATATACCTACATATATCAAATTAAACTAAAGTAGGATTTATAATATAATCATTAAAACTTAAGCAAATAAATAAATGACATAACTTTTTAATCGTAAAGAGTTACGGGACGTGTCAATTATCGACGGAAAGGTCGGAACGAGACGGCCGTGTTAGCAAACTGTATTATGTATGCTTCTCAAGCTATTCGACCCATTTTCACTTTACTCCATCCGTCACATTTACAGCGTTCGCGTAAAAAAATACACGACTTTTGAATACATTTAATGGAGTCGGTTTTCGCTCAACGTACACTCCATCTTCTTTTCTTTTTAATTTTTTCATTTTAAAAAATTTGCATTGAAAAATTATTAACTTGCAATAGCATTCTATTATATAAATAATAAAAATCAATATAAACAATAATAATAAGATTGCTAATCTAATTTGTTTAATTATACAATTAAAAAAATCAAATATGAAATCAAGTTATCTATACTTCTACATCTATTATCTATTACTAATATATAACACATTTTGGATGTTTTTTTAAGAAGAAAATTATCAATATGCCCCTAACATTATTAATAATATTTGAAAAACCGACTTGAAATTACAAACATACCCCTACATAAATTAAAATCTCATTAATATCATAATTATTAAACATTAAAGTGTTAAACATGTGACATTTAATTCTAATTAATTTACCCTTACATTATTTTTATTATTTAAAAAGCATACTTGAAAAATATACCTACATATATCAAATTAAACTAAAGTAGGATTTATAATATAATCATTAAAACTTAAGCAAATAAATAAATGACATAACTTTTTAATCGTAAAGAGTTACGGGACGTGTCAATTATCGACGGAAAGGTCGGAACGAGACGGCCGTGTTAGCAAACTGTATTATGTATGCTTCTCAAGCTATTCGACCCATTTTCACTTTACTCCATCCGTCACATTTACAGCGTTCGCGTAAAAAAATACACGACTTTTGAATACATTTAATGGAGTCGGTTTTCGCTCAACGTACACTCCATCTTCTTTTCTTTTTAATTTTTTCATTTTAAAAAATTTGCATTGAAAAATTATTAACTTGCAATAGCATTCTATTATATAAATAATAAAAATCAATATAAACAATAATAATAAGATTGCTAATCTAATTTGTTTAATTATACAATTAAAAAAATCAAATATGAAATCAAGTTATCTATACTTCTACATCTATTATCTATTACTAATATATAACACATTTTGGATGTTTTTTTAAGAAGAAAATTACCAATATGCCCCTAACATTATTAATAATATTTGAAAAACCGACT
This sequence comes from Gnaphalium uliginosum, assembly GCA_963930675.1. Taxonomy (NCBI): domain Eukaryota; kingdom Viridiplantae; phylum Streptophyta; class Magnoliopsida; order Asterales; family Asteraceae; genus Gnaphalium; species Gnaphalium uliginosum. The sequence goes on along the minus strand of OZ005682.1, from coordinate 2,621,913 downwards.
TGAAATTACAAACATACCCCTACATAAATTAAAATCTCATTAATATCATAATTATTAAACATTAAAGTGTTAAACATGTGACATTTAATTCTAATTAATTTACCCTTACATTATTTTTATTATTTAAAAAGCATACTTGAAAAATATACCTACATATATCAAATTAAACTAAAGTAGGATTTATAATATAATCATTAAAACTTAAGCAAATAAATAAATGACATAACTTTTTAATCGTAAAGAGTTACGGGACGTGTCAATTATCGACGGAAAGGTCGGAACGAGACGGCCGTGTTAGCAAACTGTATTATGTATGCTTCTCAAGCTATTCGACCCATTTTCACTTTACTCCATCCGTCACATTTACAGCGTTCGCGTAAAAAAATACACGACTTTTGAATACATTTAATGGAGTCGGTTTTCGCTCAACGTACACTCCATCTTCTTTTCTTTTTAATTTTTTCATTTTAAAAAATTTGCATTGAAAAATTATTAACTTGCAATAGCATTCTATTATATAAATAATAAAAATCAATATAAACAATAATAATAAGATTGCTAATCTAATTTGTTTAATTATACAATTAAAAAAATCAAATATGAAATCAAGTTATCTATACTTCTACATCTATTATCTATTACTAATATATAACACATTTTGGATGTTTTTTTAAGAAGAAAATTACCAATATGCCCCTAACATTATTAATAATATTTGAAAAACCGACTTGAAATTACAAACATACCCCTACATAAATTAAAATCTCATTAATATCATAATTATTAAACATTAAAGTGTTAAACATGTGACATTTAATTCTAATTAATTTACCCTTACATTATTTTTATTATTTAAAAAGCATACTTGAAAAATATACCTACATATATCAAATTAAACTAAAGTAGGATTTATAATATAATCATTAAAACTTAAGCAAATAAATAAATGACATAACTTTTTAATCGTAAAGAGTTACGGGACGTGTCAATTATCGACGGAAAGGTCGGAACGAGACGGCCGTGTTAGCAAACTGTATTATGTATGCTTCTCAAGCTATTCGACCCATTTTCACTTTACTCCATCCGTCACATTTACAGCGTTCGCGTAAAAAAATACACGACTTTTGAATACATTTAATGGAGTCGGTTTTCGCTCAACGTACACTCCATCTTCTTTTCTTTTTAATTTTTTCATTTTAAAAAATTTGCATTGAAAAATTATTAACTTGCAATAGCATTCTATTATATAAATAATAAAAATCAATATAAACAATAATAATAAGATTGCTAATCTAATTTGTTTAATTATACAATTAAAAAAATCAAATATGAAATCAAGTTATCTATACTTCTACATCTATTATCTATTACTAATATATAACACATTTTGGATGTTTTTTTAAGAAGAAAATTACCAATATGCCCCTAACATTATTAATAATATTTGAAAAACCGACTTGAAATTACAAACATACCCCTACATAAATTAAAATCTCATTAATATCATAATTATTAAACATTAAAGTGTTAAACATGTGACATTTAATTCTAATTAATTTACCCTTACATTATTTTTATTATTTAAAAAGCATACTTGAAAAATATACCTACATATATCAAATTAAACTAAAGTAGGATTTATAATATAATCATTAAAACTTAAGCAAATAAATAAATGACATAACTTTTTAATCGTAAAGAGTTACGGGACGTGTCAATTATCGACGGAAAGGTCGGAACGAGACGGCCGTGTTAGCAAACTGTATTATGTATGCTTCTCAAGCTATTCGACCCATTTTCACTTTACTCCATCCGTCACATTTACAGCGTTCGCGTAAAAAAATACACGACTTTTGAATACATTTAATGGAGTCGGTTTTCGCTCAACGTACACTCCATCTTCTTTTCTTTTTAATTTTTTCATTTTAAAAAATTTGCATTGAAAAATTATTAACTTGCAATAGCATTCTATTATATAAATAATAAAAATCAATATAAACAATAATAATAAGATTGCTAATCTAATTTGTTTAATTATACAATTAAAAAAATCAAATATGAAATCAAGTTATCTATACTTCTACATCTATTATCTATTACTAATATATAACACATTTTGGATGTTTTTTTAAGAAGAAAATTACCAATATGCCCCTAACATTATTAATAATATTTGAAAAACCGACTTGAAATTACAAACATACCCCTACATAAATTAAAATCTCATTAATATCATAATTATTAAACATTAAAGTGTTAAACATGTGACATTTAATTCTAATTAATTTACCCTTACATTATTTTTATTATTTAAAAAGCATACTTGAAAAATATACCTACATATATCAAATTAAACTAAAGTAGGATTTATAATATAATCATTAAAACTTAAGCAAATAAATAAATGACATAACTTTTTAATCGTAAAGAGTTACGGGACGTGTCAATTATCGACGGAAAGGTCGGAACGAGACGGCCGTGTTAGCAAACTGTATTATGTATGCTTCTCAAGCTATTCGACCCATTTTCACTTTACTCCATCCGTCACATTTACAGCGTTCGCGTAAAAAAATACACGACTTTTGAATACATTTAATGGAGTCGGTTTTCGCTCAACGTACACTCCATCTTCTTTTCTTTTTAATTTTTTCATTTTAAAAAATTTGCATTGAAAAATTATTAACTTGCAATAGCATTCTATTATATAAATAATAAAAATCAATATAAACAATAATAATAAGATTGCTAATCTAATTTGTTTAATTATACAATTAAAAAAATCAAATATGAAATCAAGTTATCTATACTTCTACATCTATTATCTATTACTAATATATAACACATTTTGGATGTTTTTTTAAGAAGAAAATTACCAATATGCCCCTAACATTATTAATAATATTTGAAAAACCGACTTGAAATTACAAACATACCCCTACATAAATTAAAATCTCATTAATATCATAATTATTAAACATTAAAGTGTTAAACATGTGACATTTAATTCTAATTAATTTACCCTTACATTATTTTTATTATTTAAAAAGCATACTTGAAAAATATACCTACATATATCAAATTAAACTAAAGTAGGATTTATAATATAATCATTAAAACTTAAGCAAATAAATAAATGACATAACTTTTTAATCGTAAAGAGTTACGGGACGTGTCAATTATCGACGGAAAGGTCGGAACGAGACGGCCGTGTTAGCAAACTGCCAAAGGCGGTTTGTCCACCTTTTGTAGTCAAATTCCGTCTCTAAAGCCTACGAAATCAATTTTTTTCAATTTAACACATTTTTATTTGGTTTATAAAAATTAGAAACAAACTTTTGATAGTGTTTTTTTTATTAAATTACAAATTTATGTGTTTATTTACATTTTTAAATTTGCATTTTTACATTCAATTCCTATATTCAAGAATTTCAATTTTTAATCAGTTTTTACGATTTCAATTTTACGTAAATAATGCATAGTATCTAATGCTCAAGTTTTTTAAGAAAATGTTCTGATGGTTAAACTATCGACGCAACCAACGATTTTAGAAATCTCAACTTGCATATGTCCTATATGAACATGCAATTTGATAGTCTCAGCCCGCATCCCGAGCTACACTTCCCGTAAAGAGTTACGAGACGTGTCAATTATCGACGAAAAGGTCGGAACGAGACGACCGTGTTAGCAAACTGCCAGAGGCGGTTTGTCCACCTTTTGTAGTCAAATTTCGTCTCTAAAGCCTCCGAAATCAATTTTTTCCAATTTAACACATTTTTATTTGGTTTAAAAAAAATTAGAAACAAACTTTTGATAGTGTTTTTTTTATTAAATTACAAATTTACGTGTTTATTTACATTTTTAAGTTTGCATTTATACATTCAATTACTATATTCAAGAATTTCAATTTTTGATCAATTTTTACGATTTCAATTTCACGTAAATAATGCATAGTATCTAATGCTGAAGTTTTTTAAAAAATGTTCTGATGGTTAAACTATCGACGCAACCAACGATTTTAGAAATCGCAACTTGCATATGTCCAATATGAACATTGTCAGTCCCTGTTTAACTTAATAAACCAATAACCTCAACAAGCTTTGAATTATTATTGAGAAGTTGCGGAATCATACTTAATAATATTAGAAAGATCAAAAATATTGAAGACATGGAGTTCTACGCTATTCTATTGTACGTATTGTGTTAACCTAATCTAAGTTCTAAGGAACTCTATTTATAACACATAGAGTCCTGTACAATCTCCTATAATTATGGAATAAGATAATTTCCATAACCGACTCATACTTATCACAATATCATAAACAATGTTAACTACTACCAACAGTGGAAACAAACTTGCAACAGTGGTAACTGCTTCAATTGAAATACTCCAAGTACAAAATCTACTAACAGTGTTAACCACTATAAACTACACTAACAGTTGTAATTACACAAACAGTTGTAACTACTTACAGTTCTAACTATCAATGTTAATATCTTCAACCTTCAGTGGTAATCACTTGTTCTTCAGTCTTTATCTTTACTTGATCAGTGGTAACTTCAACCCAGATTAGATTTATCCCAACAAACATGCAATTTGATAGTCTCAGCCCGCATCCCGAGCTACACTTCACAAGGACATTTCTTATATATATTTTTTGGGTATTTTGTTTTATTTTATTTTTTGTTAACAGGATAAATAGGTGATTTTTTATTTTATAAAATAACATATCATAGTGTTGGTCATATAAAATTTGATTATAATTTACACAATACATATCAAATATGAAGCTTATATATTTTACTGGCTGCATCGCGCGGACATTCAACTAGTATAATATATATATACGAATTATGCAATTTACATTCAACACAGTAATATGTATATACTAATTTACTTAATTGGAAGATTATAAATAAAACTTTAAATTCGCGGGACTTAAAACCAGTAACAAAGTATTAATAAGGTAGTCATTATAAATTTAGACCATTCTAATTTAATCCTAACCATCCGTTAATTAATTAACCCCTTTAAATTAGAATTAGAATCATTGATTAAATCTAGATCAAAAGACAACCTAAATAGTGAATTAGAGTTCTTCAAAAGACTTAATTACCCATGTTTCAATCATTTCAAATTTCAAATTTATTTAAAGAAACCGTTTTCGTATTTGCATAATTACAAATCTACATATTAGTTGTAGTATACTGGTAGTAAATTAAATTGCATCCATTATTTTAGGCAATTACTTATATTTTTATTTCAAATATAGAAGTTTGTTAGTTCTCTATCATTCAAAGTCAACGCATTTGCTACTATAATTTGTAGAGTCAGCCATATTAATTTCGTCCCAAATTTTCAAAGATTATTAACTAATTAATTCCATTTCTGTAGGAAAATGATTTCCATTATTATTTTCCTTCTTACCCCATTCAAACGCGGAATCACATCTAGGTGTACGCCGAATCACACTTTCTTGACTAGGAAAATGTTCATATCGTCATACGAATTATGTACATGCGAATCGATCTTCAATTTCAAATATTAATGAAGCTAACATCATATCAGTTGCTCCAGTAAGGTAATTTATGATTAACGATTCAATATTTAATTTTGATTTTGATTTTGATTTCGAATTCAAATTTAATTTTGTTTTCAAATTCAATTCAATTTTGTTCGAATAAGTTTTAATTTCGAGTCAATGGTCGATATTCTCTATTCAGCCTCATGAATCAGTAGTGAAAATGCATTTTTCTGAAGGTTTCTAGACCTAGAGTGGAAGGTTTTTAGTTTTGATTTGTAAGTTTAGGTCTAGATTTACTTTTCTTATGACCTTTTTTGTTTAATGTTATTAGTATGGATGGTTTGTTCGTTTAAAATTTAAATGTTACTTTAGTATCTTAGAAATTTTCTTTTGTTTCATGAACACCAATTGTTTGATGAAATGTTTGATAGACAAAAGTTCTGAATTTTCCTCACAAAATTTTTAAATTTTTCCACGAATGGTTAGGTGAGTGTTAGAACTTAGGATACATGGAACATCCAAACTAATAACATTAAACAAAATCATTTCACTTTTAGTTGCTCTTTAGGTGAGCAATGGGAAGGTTAGTAAATATGAAGTTCATGCATCTTCTTATTCCATGTGGTTATTATTACTTCTATATTTTTCTAGAAAAAAACGTTATGTATAATACCTGGAACATTGAGATATTCTTTGATTAACATGTGACTAACCTTTCCCTGACTAATAATTTGTGTTAAAAATAAGCTATGGTCACACGAAAAGGCTAGAACTGGCCACCATATTGTTTGGGTGATTAATTTCCAAAGTACCATTCATCTCTTTTCTTTTATGTTTTCGTAATATTTTGGTACTTACTACTTGACCTTACACATGATTTTATTTATCAGTCCACTGTACAGTATACTATATATTGCTTTACGTGAGTATGTAGTATTGTTATTTCACCTTATGGATTTGGACATTGATCTTAGTTGCAACAAATCGTTAAGGTGCCTAAAAAACTGTTTTAGGTTCATGTGTTGATTAGGAGATGAGACAGTAATATTTGACCACTTATACTATAAATTTGACTATATAGTATTATTTTGGTTGACCACTGGGTTAAAATATAACCATCCTATAATTGCAGGCCTTCTAAATATTTGACATTTCTTTTTGAAACTATACCTTAAACTTGATATTACGGTAAATGTCTGCCATTATTGCTTTTAATGTGGGTTGTTATTTTTTATGGTTTAAATGTCGCTTTTATGGGGTTGCTCCAGTATAGATCGTGAGGTTGATTTAATTCCTCCACATCTCAGACACAATATCTCTTCAAGCTGTGAACAGTTGAGTTCTATGTAGTATGTATGAAAATGAACCTGGTGGTCAAGTAGTGGAAGAACTTGAGGAAGAATTTATGAAGAGGCTTCGCATTTCGAATGGTGATATTTTTTCCTGACCATATTTTTTCCAAGGTAAACATTACTTGAACGTGCATCAGAGACCTTAACAATTCCAACGGATTACATCGTCCAGAAAGATACATTGGCTCCAGAAATTTAATTGATATATCTACTTCAGAAACTGCCAAATGGTTCCATGAAAATACTTTTAGCATGACTGAGGTCATTGTTTACCATATAGTCGGGTATGATCTTGCACCTTATGCGTACATTTGATGCTAATTAAACAATTATTATACTAAAAGAAAAATGAAAAAATAAACAAAATTACATTAAATTGTACAAATTATTGACAATGATGGAATAGCTTCTTATGTTGCTTTTTGTTGCGTAACTGCGTATGAAATGAGGGATGATGCTCAAGAGACGGCGAATTGGAATGGAGGTATAAAGTACTTTTCCTATAAATGCATGTATTCGATGTTCCGTTTGGTTTCTAACTTCAGTCTTTTTTCTCTCGGTTTCAAACATGCAATATTCAATAGCTGTCGTTTTTTCTAAACCTTTTATCTTTCTTAATTATTTAGTAAGAAATGCATAGTTTTGGGTTTGATTTGGTTAGTAGATGAGTATGTATGAAAACCCTATAGAAGAAAACCTAGCTTTTACCGGAATTTCTTTGATTTTTGACTTTATAAATGAGTTTATATGATTGACTTTATAAATGAGTTTATGGAAAATGTCAATTCATTTAAATATGAATGGGTTAATTTGAGATGTCTTACATCTAACGGGTCAAATAAAAACTAAGCGGGCTAAATGGGTCAAACTAGTTGATAGCATCCTAAAGTTTTTCTAAATTGTTAAGATTCTTACTATGATAATATTGCTTTTGTTTTCATATTAAGTATTGTATTTCTTCAAACAATTAGATCTGCTGATTATTCATATCAATCAGAGGCTATTATTTAATAGGATATCTATCATGCAGTGAATCCAAGCCAACTTAATAAAAAATCAAATAGTAGTATAATACCAAAGATGAAACTAAAGCACTGATGCGAAAAATAGTTAAGAGAAAACAGAGTAAATTTTCCTGCCTCGAAAGCTTATGCCTTTCGGTTCAACTAATCGAGTAATAGTCAGCTTTATGACCCTAGTCCCGTGGTACGTAATCATGCAGAAGCAGCGTTTCCTTGTAAGGGCACATGTAGAATGATTTAATTCTTCCTCTTATCCCAATAAACTTGCAGCGTTTCGAGTAGGGTTCATAAGTTTTAAGCAACTTTATACTACCTACTTCACTGTCCTCTGGTGCTTCCATGATTAGTTCACCATTGTCCCTAAATCCCAGTGCATTCAAAAAATTATAGTCATATGCCAGCATATGTTCGTAGGTTGAAATTACGCTGTATAGCTTTTCAAACGATTTTGTAACACCACCTCTTAGCATCCATACATCATAAACACCTCTGGGAGTGTTTAGACCGTAGGTAAGCCAAACAAGAGACTCCCGATGCTTAGACATGGCCCCACGGAGGCGATCTGAACTACATAACTCTCTGGAAAGTATGTTACTCGAAATTCTTCATCAGTCAAATCGAATGAAATTATTGCCTCAACATAAGTAAGATCCAAACCCATATAAGCACAAGCATGCCAATAGATAAACCTGTCTACACATTGCTGCTTCGAAGAAAGTTCAAACAATTTACAACTCAGATTGCCTACTTTGATTAATGAAAGACGTCTCCAAAACCCTGAACTCAATGAATAAACCTGAACTACCCAATCATCCTGTTGCGGAATCCTTACAAGCTTAGGGTCGCTAGTTTTGGGACAAACCCCAAAACCAGTAACAGTTTGATCACATGGCATGTCGATACTAATCTCAACAAATTTTCTAATCCAAGTATTCCAAATAATAGCAACAGGATTTTGGTTTCGAAATTCACGATTGTAAAAACACAACAAACCTTGAGAGCTACTGACAAATTTTGGGAATATCATTAGTTGAACGGAGTTTGGAGTAGCAGCCGTTATATCATTCATGTGCTGGGGAAAGTCATCATCATCGACGATAGAGACATATTTTGGTAAGATATAGTCATCCTCTGTCAGAGAGTCATACTTGAGAAACACATGTGGTTGAGTGTGACGGAGATTGAAAGCAGAAACAAAACCAGAGCTCTGAATCGCATGCATGATTTCGCCGGCATCCTTGTCATTACTTCAACTTGGGCATCGAATGGTATGTTGTCCGACATTATTTTGATGATAATTTTTGATTTTTCGGATGATGGATTTCAGAGGGTTTTTCTTTCTATTTATTATTTTGATTTTGCATTCACCGACCTTTTTTTAATCCGATATATCCGTTGCAATCGTGTTTAAACTGACCGACTGGAAAACGGAATTCATGCACATGTAAGTAATTACTAGCGTAGAAAGGGTATGACCTTTATTTTGCTCCAGGAAAACGGAATTTGCATCCATCAGAGATTTACCATGCAACTGACTATGAAGAGAAAACATTATGCATTTAAAAACTATAACTTATAGAAACAGGGGAAGTGTCCATTCGAAATGCAAAAGATAAACATGAATCATAAATGTTATGATTGCATGCCTATATGGTACCATGGCTGGTTTAAATGTTAACCGTTTTGACTGCTTATGTATTTCGTCTAGGCTTTGAAGCACCTGGTACAACTAGATGCTGAAAATCCAGACACTCATCGTTGTTTGGTATGTCATTCCTACCTAATCAAATACCAATCACACTCAGTTTACCGTCAATTGTATAATTTATTCATATCTCAATTCGAAAATGTGACATGTTAATCATAATGGTGGGGTTTACAGATAAGATTCTTCCATAAAGTGGAATCAAGGTCTGCTCCTACAAATGATGCTGAAAAACTCATTTCTGGTGTATTAGAAGCAGAACAACCAAAAAAAATATAATACGAAGCCTGTTACTAGAGGTAACTAAACATTGACCACAGTTAAACTTCACCTCTAACAGGTCCAAATTGTGAAATCATTACACAAAGTTACATCGAACGACCACTATATGCGTCGTTTTGAAAATAGTACAAAATAATACATTGATAATCAAATTGTTTACATCTATTTCTGAGTTCGCGAATAATCGTAGAGATTTTAATACATAACTAATGATACAAAATAGTAATGCAAGGAAATCTCCAATGTTTGTAAATCATGCGACTCGAGCTATGGTATCCTGGAGTAATCCTACTCCTGTTGTGAACCTGAGAATACATACTAAAATGGTCAACAATAATGTTGGTGAGTTCATAGGTTTAGATATCAAAATGCAAATGTGAACTACGAGATTTCATATGAGTTGCACGCATGCAAAATAATGTATACTACTGCCATAGTCCGAAGCTTAACCAATATGAGTTTGCCTCCTGCAGATGCCTAATCCAGAAAACTCGTATGAACAAATAATAATGCAGATGCCTCCTGCAGATCTATTCATTAATACTCGCGCTAAGATCCATACTAACGAAACTATGATGTGTAGAGGACTTTTGTGTGGATTATTAAAGTGAAACTCATGCAATCCGTATATGTGTAAATCTGTACTCGTGTTCATGAAAATAGTGTATGTATTCTCACCCCAATAGTTAAAACAGTAAAAGTGGGGCTATGAGACTCACTGAGTCTTGAAAGCGAGCGTTTAAGTTGATAAACGTTTATCCAAAATGTAACCTGCTGGCGCCCTAAACGCACAAGGTTATGAGTAAGTGAATGTCTCAAAAGATCATTCATGTTAGTTGTCCATTCAACTAGTTATGTCCAAGTGTTTGTTTATCGTTCGCGTTTAGAAAAATATATATGGCCCGTTGGTTACATTTTGTATACTTATCATAGTACATGTATTGCGTGTGATGTCGTATATAACTACTCGTTTGCGATTTGTGATTACGCGTGTTCAGTACTTGTGAAAACACATTTAGAATAAGTCTGTGTTATGTGACACAATGGTTGTGTCGCTGTATGGTGTTGCGACATAAGGGTAGTGTCGCTGAATGTGAATTTCAGATAATTGTGCGACAGAAGTATTAGTGTCGCAAGTCATTGTGTTGCTAGTCTCAGCGACATCGAAAATAGTTGGCGACACAAGGTATGGTGTCGCTAGCTTTGGCGACACAAGCGTTAGTACTGTTAGTTGAATTATTGCGACACAAGGGTTACTACTGTTAGTTCAATTTGCTGCGACACTAGCTTAGTGTCGCAGGTTAGTACTGCTGTCTTGTGTTTTAGCGACACAAGCTTTGTGTCGCAATAGCTTTGGGCCATCTGCGACACAGACGGGCTGTAATGTTTTCGTTGTTCGGGAACTTGATCAAATGTGCTCGGTTTGACCCGAAACTTTTAGGGAAGTCTTAAATATGTTATTAGAGCTTAGGAAAATTGTCGTTACGTTTTATAATCTACCCGAAAGTGTCGTTTCATTTTTGTCACAAAATCAGTCCCTTTGGTTAACTCATCAGTTTTTGAGTCGTTTTTGGAGCTCGTTTTGGCAAACCAAAGCTTCGAAATAAATTCCAAAAAAAATCACAGTAGTTCATACATGTCTTAACTACTTCCAGTAAATTTTTCATAATTTTTGGTCAAGTGTAACTCACGAAATCGTCCAACGATCAGACAGGGGTCCAGTAGGTCGGCTTTTGTACCTTTGCTCAGTGTTTGGTCTATATCTCACGATTTACAAAACTTCAGAAAAAGTGCAAGTACAACTTTGAAAGGTAACAGAAAATGTGAACTTTTCCAAGTGGTTTCAGTCGATTTGGATTTGTAGATCTCGAGATATGCTTTCTCAAAGTTGGTTAATTTTTCTGTCCAAAACGACAGTCCAGACACTTCTTTTTGTAAAATCGTTTTCGTATATCAAATGACCTCAGAAAAATACCAAACCACTTGGGTTCGAAAGTAGACTCTTTGAACTTGATTTTAGACTCAAGAATCGCTCGATTTGGTTAAGAAATGAGTTAGATATCATGTGTCAAACTCGGGCTAAGTTTTTGTCCGAAGGTTAATAGTTTTACCCGAAAGTTTTTAGCATTATCTATTGGTTTTCGCTTTAGATTTTGGACATAATTAGCATAAACGAACTTCTAACATGTATATTAACATTATCCAAGGAAGATAAACAAGATTTGAAAGAATTCTTACAAAGAAAACTCGATCTAAAGCCGAAATGAGGAAGGAGAGGGCTGCTGTGATCGTTTCTTGTTCCCTTGCTCGATCTTCTTCTTCGTGGTGTTGTAAATGATGGAGATGGTGGCTAGATCACTTGGAAGGGGCTGAGAGGGGTGGTGGTGGTGGTTTGGGCAGAAAATGAGGGAGAGGGAGGGAGAGATGGGAGGAAAAAGTGAGTGATTTTGTGTGTGAAAAGTGAAGTTTGGGTGAGTGTGTAATGGTTTTGAGAAAAGGGGATGGGCCATGGGTTTGGGCTGGTCTTGGGCTGGGCCGGGCCGACTTTGAGATTTTAAATTGATCAAGTATTTTATTGAACCTTTTCAAAATATTTGACGGGTTCCTTTCGGCATCGGATTCGATTTGCGTGTTTTCGTCGCGTAAGACACGTTCTATACGAAACGTAAAACGTTTTAGATATTATCGTAATAATATAAGTTAAATAACAATTATTTATCATAATTAGGTTATTTAATAAAAAAATGTTTTTCACCAACGTCCATATTTATTGTGTCGGATTCCATCCGATCAAATTTGCGTAATTTAAAATTAATTACGTACGTTCGTATAATACAATATACAAAGTGTTCCGTAATTAGTCCTATTTCACACTAATTACATGTGATAATAATGTACGATTAATCACTAATGACGGCCTAATTCGCCGGGTGTCACAATAAAACTGACGATACTGTGATCATTTACATATTATATAATTCAATAAAAAGATAGACATAAAAATCTTTTGAACAGACCCATTTTGACCAGACATAAAAACTTGCTATTTATACTTCTACCACTCAGAAAAAAAGTTACCTGCAAGGCAAGCAAGATCTTTGGCTTTCTCATATTAACTTCAAAAGAAAGCAAATGCGTCTCCAAGTGATCAGATGAATGCTTCTGAAGCAGTTTCAGATACTTTCCAGCTTCCATTAATGGATCTTCAATCTAAGGTCATGTAGAAAAATTGTTTCACATACAGGCCAAAAACTACTATCTTCAACCGAATCACTGTGCAGCAACTTATATACTTAAGAGAGTGAAACAGCCATACAAAGGATTATTCAATATCTACTAACTGCGTTACTATACATAATGGTTTCTCCACAATCAATAAAAAATGTTTCATCTTTATAACATTATTACCTATCGCAACTATTACCTTGTATAACAGCATTTCTCTGTGCTCACAACGTTCGCTTTTTGAAGGATAATCATCATCGAGAGTCCCTTCATATGCTTCCAGGATATCAACTGCTTTTGACGCACTTGTAAAACAACATCCACAGAGAGGTTACAGACAGTAAAGAAAAGCGATGAGAAGATCACAAAAACCATCACTGCAGTAACCAAACTTCCCCTCAGGAATAGAAAGATTACTAAAGAAACACTATCAATAATAGTATGATGAGAATACAACAGAAACGTCAGCACACAAACATTCATCAGCATACAAAGATCTTGTAATAATCAAAACAACAACAGAAGAGTTCTAACCACATTAATATATTTTTTTATTCTTTTTATTTTTTGGAAAAACGGGATATCGACGCGTAGAATATATTACTCCAATATTAAACAGAAATACATCAGGAGATTTGGAAAAGAAAAAGACGAAGGACCACAACTTACTTGGAGTTTAGATGATGAGAAACTGCAAAACTGATCCAATTCATCCGATGATTTGGTTTCAAAGTCAGCAATTGTTGTCTAGTCTCAACGAAACCTGACAAATCACGCATTTGTGCCTATAACCAAATTGGAGAGGCACCGTTAGCTGCCCAAAACAACGAAAATAATGGAAGAACCACAAAGGGATGACAATTTTCAAGTAATTGGTGCTAATCATTTATGATATGCTAAACAAACAAGACAGAAATTAGTCGATTCTTTCCGAGCTACAATTATCAATCACGTAGACCAACTTTAAGCGACCATTTTTGTGGCCATGTAAGATGCTTCACAAAAGTTTCAGTGTAGTTTTTACGTAACTCATAATTTCTCATATTGATATGGCAATTGGCAAGTAACAAGAAGTGAAAGAATCACGGAAAAGGTGCACGCTGTAAAGATATACGTGTAAGAGAGATAGGTCTCTAAGTATTTCAATATTGTCAGGATCTATCCTCAGAGCATTCCTATAACATTTTATTGCCTCCCTGTAGTCTCTGTCTGACCGGTAGAGAAGACCATACACGTGCCAACAAACATGGCTTTTCGGGTCATTCTACGATAAAATAAGTGAACTAAGATTGTAAAAAATGCACTTTTGTAATGATAATATCATATAAAAATACATAAATGTATGATTTGAAAGTTAGCCAACCTTCAATCCTAGCCGTACAAGCTCGTATGCTTCTTGCTTACGGTCCATGCAGTTTGATGTTAATCCCTTCATCGAGACGGTTTCTAGTAGAAACAGATGTACAACAAATGAGAAGAATTTTGCAAGTAACCGTGAACTAAGATTGTAAAAAATGCACTTCTGTAATAATAATATCATATAAAAATACATAAATGTATGATTTGAAAGTTAGCCAACCTTCAATCCTAGCCATACAAGCTCGTATGCTTCTTGCTTACGGTCCATGCAGTTTGATGTTAATCCCTTCATCGAGACAGTTTCTAGTAGAAACAGATGTACAACGAATGAGAAGAATTTTGCAAGTAACGAGCATATGTCAAACAGAAAATAGGACTTTAAAGAAGTATATATAATGGTACTTAGGAGAAAGTTACAACTCATATACAACATCTTACCAAACAAACATAGCACATTTCACAAACCTCCATGATTTTGAAACTTCTTCAATATAGCATCCGCAGCCTTTAACCCCTTTTTATACTGTTTTTTTTCATAAGATTTCTGCCAAAGAGACAATTAAAAAGAGCATGCGTCATTTCGCCAGTAAAAAACTCAGGAGAGACAAAGTTCTGGTTTCAAAAGGATTGCAGCAGCATCAAAACAATAAAATCCTATACAAATTGTAATTAATATATTAATATATATTTGCTAAGCTAGAACTGTAAAAGTCAGTTAATTGGTTGAGACTAAGATGTATCAGGATCAATTCGATTTTACTAGTGCAGTTGCATAAGGAAAAAAAAAAAATTAAAAAAAAGAAGAAAGAAAGATAAAAACAAACATCTTTGTTCATCAGAAAACTTATGACGAGGCAAAGCGGTTATGGAAATGACTTAAACAGGTTATCATTGATTTATGGAAGATACAGGATGGTGTGTATTCAGGGTTCTCAACAATGATTATCAGTTACATAAGTTTAAAACTAGATAACGATCGGTCAAGTGTTAATCCAAGAAACCCCGGCACTAGTTACTTAGTCTCACTTATATCCTAAAGGTAACTCAGGTGGCAGATTCTTGAAAAACAAGACCAGTGATGGCATGGGGAAATGCATATGATAAATATCACAAGACTGAGTCGTTCCTACTACTATAGAGAGTCCCTCACTTTCTGCCTTCCCTCATGAAACGTAGAAGGGGAAAAACAAACGTTTTAGAATAATTTTCACCTATTATATCCGCCAACAATTGATGAATCAAATTAGAATAAAGACATCAGAATGTACACCATAACGGTATCCCCAAAGAATTTGATCACCACATTTGATAAAGCTTAGTCTATATATTGCTTATCACATTATATAGAACAAAAACTTGTGTTTCATACACTATAAGTAAGTCATCTAGAATCTAAATTTAGTTCTGCTGTCGAAACCTAATTTATAAATAACTCAGAACCTTACTAAGTTGTATGTCAATAAAGGCATACAAGTGAGTAGTGACTAAAATTGTCCACAGCGCATTCAATGTAATAAATAAAAAGCACACAATTAACGATACAGAGACGAACAGTCAACAATATAGTTTCCTATCATAACATATATACAAAATATATACACTACCTAGGGTTTTGAAATAACCAAGTGATGTGAGATTGAAGAGCTTACGACGATAAGTTTGAAGAGATTGGCTTCTTTAGGTGGAAGCGAATCGCCCATTTTGTTTGCTGAGTTTTTGCCCTAACCCGCGTGTCTCCAAAATATAATTACCAAACTCATACCCCTCGATACATATTTCCCCAACTAATATTTTTCCTATTTATTTTATCTTTCTTTATGAATTTTTTTAAATGTAGCCCATAGAGCTGTTTCTTAAAAAATTATTTCTTTATTTATATTTATATTGTTTTTGAACGTATCTTTTTTACTATACTATCTATCCCTTCTAACCACATCTATCACTTACCTTTATCTACTCTACTTTTTATAAACCTATACAGAACAATCCATACCTACGAAATAGCAACCCATATTTTTTGTTAATATATTAAGAACTCATGATGAAGCATTTGATATTTTCATTTATGGGATGAATGTTGCTAAAGAGTATAAAGAAGGGTGCACTGCAACAGCCATTAAACAACCCAATCTCAATATATCCAATAAATAATTAATCTATCTATTTCAATTAGAAAAATAAACAAGAATCGTGAAATTTGTATCGGCTTCTACGACATAGACAACGTTAAATTGGCTAATGAATATGTGTACTTATAATTACAATTATATACATGGTTAATAACCATGTACTCCGGCTATTGGAGTGGAGACCAGAATTAAATACATGATTAAATATATACTGTAATTATCAAACGGGGATGACTGGAATTACAGACAATTGAAGTGGAGACCACATGAATAGCACGGCTAGTGTATTGACAAACGGTTTATATTTTTAAAGATAGAAACAGAAGTTTACAGAGAGTAAGTATAAAAGATGGGAAAATGTATGTACCGTTAACGGCTGTCTTTAAAAAATATCGATAAAAAGTGTATAAACAGAAAAATTGGGAGGGTAAAATAACACTACTATATTTTCTATTGGTCAATATTATATTTGATTAGTATTGGACACTTTGACTGAGACGGAGGAAGTCTTATTATTTGATGAAGGTCAAAATTAATTATATTAAAGTATATATTGCTAATTGTTATAATATTCAAACACCAAAAGATAAATCCAGTTTGGCTCAATCATAAAACAATACAAATACTAATAAGGTAGTCATTATAAATTTAGACCATTCTTATTTAATCCTAACCCTCCGTTAATTAATTAACCCTTTTAAATTAGAATCATTGATTAAATCTAGATCAAAAGACAACCTAAATAGTGAATTAGAGTTCTTCAAAAGACTTAATTACCCATGTTTCAATCATTTCAAATTTCAAATTTATTTAAAGAAAACCGTTTTCGTATTTGCATAATTACAAGTCTACATATTAATTGTAGTATAACTAGATTATATCCCGCGAATTTGCGAGCTACCACATGATTTTAATATAAAATTTATTTTATATTGTTATTTTCCTACGAATTTTAAAGTTAATATATTTGTGTGATTGACGTTGCAGAAATGTTTTGAATGGAAGAAGAGTTGTATATTCTTAAGTTTTATCAAGTATGATGAAGTCATGAAACAAAAGTAATCAAAAATCAAAACATTTCATTTTAGTTAATAATAATAAAATAATGATAGGTGTTCCATACTATAGATGTCCTTTTTAGTTAATAATACATGTTGTAGATGTCAAGATAGTAAAATAATCGATATGTGTTACGTATTTTCGCTATTTATTTGAAAAAGGTCTGAGAATTACATTGAAATAAAAATGTTTGTTTACCTTGAAATAAATGATTATTTATACACGTTCACATCTACATTAAATTTGGAAATGATAAAGTGGTATTGATAGGTGGTATAAAAGAGATTAGAATATGATTGTTAATGTATCATTTGTTGTTGTCATGTCTGTTTAAAGTTACATATATAATTAATTACATATGATAAAAAATAAAAAATAGGGAATTATATATAGTAACAAGTAATTGATATTGAAATATTATTTTTGATATATTATTTACAAACAATATAGTTATTTCACTAAAACTTGACAACACGTATATTTATCTTACTTAGAAAATCATAAGTTGGACTTTGTCTTAAAGGTCAGAATAGTGTAATGTAATACAATAGTAAAATCCATAAGCCAAATGAGACGTTTACTTATATTATTAGAATATATAATTGTAACATATAACTTTCTATGGTTCTAGCCATGTTTTACTTTGACAGACTATCCTACAACTTTGCAACCTATAACCCGTGTAGCTATATCGGACCCATTGTGAGTACCGGTCCCTTTTGCCTTCGGATATTGCAACAGCTTAAAAATCATCCATCTTGAACTATCGACTCTCGAAGTTCTTAACATTACATATATAATGACCAGATATATTAGCGCTCATCATATCCACACAAACCACCACTTCAAAAAGCTCACTTGTACCATTCACATTTGGAGCCATGTTGTTGCAAAGTATGGAAATCCCCTTAGGGTTGCATTGCATTCATCACCAATATATATAGTTAGAGATATATACAAATATTACAAAGAGCACCCTACACTATACAATAGATGAATAGTAAACCAAACAAATATAAACCTATGTTTTACTATCTAACACATGTCTAAAGACTAAAATATGCCGAATGTGAATTGATTTGCTAAGCTTGCCAAATTTACATGATAGAAAATTATAGTAACAAATAATAAATGATAAAATTCACTTAAAGGCATGAGTCTAGAATCATTATTGGCCAAAAGGATTACCTGAAACCGTTTCAATGCAATAGTAAGCACGCTTGGAGCCTCCCACGATGTCAACTTCTTTTTTGCTTTCTCATAGGATTTGCAGATAAAAGATGTCATATTAACAAAATCAATAAAAACTGCTCAAGCAAAAAAACATAAAATTTAGAAGAGACAATGTCGACCAATGTACTTTTGGGTCAATTTGGGGTTATGGTTTACCTCAAACAGATCTACCGGTCCAAAGTGAAATCAATATAGCTACAAGAGAAACGGGTTAAAGTTGAAAGTCATCAAAATTTGAATTTGAAGACAACGAACATGTTGAACTGCTATACTTAGAAAGTTAGATGGTTAGTTTTACTCCCTCCATTCCACCCAAAGTGTCCTCATTTCTATTTTGGGTTGTCCCAAATAAGTGTTCACTTTAATGTTTCAACCAATCGAAAAAGACTTTAGTGGGTAGATAAATTATTTGATTGGTGAAAAATATAGTTAGTGGGGAATCCTAAAACTGTGTGCAAAGTCAAAGTGGACACTTTGAGTGGGACGGAGGGAGTATTATATTGCTTTCTTAACCATGCATAATGCATCGGTTAAGAGTTTCTAAAACAAACCAATGTTAGAACATTCTCATAAGTTAACATTCGGTAACCGGTATGAGTCATCAATCCAACACTTAGATCATTCTATTGTAATTGTATTCGAATGATATTAAACAAAAAGTTCTAACTTAATTGTTACAATTTATTAAAATCTCAACCACAAAAAAAAAAGGAAGTGAAGTATCAGAATTGCATTGGACCTCCAAAAAAGAAGAAAAACAATAAACCAAAACTGCATATACAGCTAAGATTCAAGATGCTAATTTGATTTCAAATCGCGTTAACTCAACTCCAAACGCATGGTAGTTTGCAAGGGAACAAAGGCTGTGTTTTTAAAATTGTTTGGCTGAAAGAATATCTAAAGGACGTATATGAGATTGCCCTTTTTTATTTTACCGTATTGACCCATTAGAGATAAACGATGACCATAATTATCTCATTCACAAGTTAATAATTTGAAATTGCCAGCTCTAGCATTGAACAATATCAGCATACTATTAAACCTTATATCTTTTTAGCGCTGATGTATTATTCAGAGAAGTAGATATCTTCACCAGACTCACCTTTTTGATGTTCACCAATCGCAGCTAAGACTTCTTAGCTGCCTGAAATTCGGCACTCTTGCAGAACCGCTACTCCATATGCGTAAAAACAGGTAGGATCATCCCAAAACACTATTGTCCAAAAAAGGTTAATGCATAAAAAGTGTGTTAACATGTCTATATAAGCATCTAGAAAGGTCAAGAACCTCCACCAAATTTGTGATCCATCCGCCTATATAAAAAAAGAAATAAAATTACACACATGTATTTGACACCTTCATATTTAGAACAGAGCTAAAAACGTGTCAAATTATTTGACCATTTAGCACGAATTTTCAAGTATTTGACACTTTTTTTTTACCTTCCCAAATATCTTTCTTTCTTGTAGTGTATAGTGATCGAATAGATACTCATCGCTAATGCATACCAATATATTTAATCGTAATAAATAGACGAACTTCGTAATGATTCTAAGATATTGTATGAATAAGTTAACCTAAGAATCATTTATCATATACTTTTGTGTAGTGCTGAAATATAAAACTCATGATAAACTAGAGATCTCGGTAAAATGTATTTCGAGGCAATTAGAAAAATTGTGTCCTATACTAAAATATATGTATTAAATAAAGATTATATTGTGATACAAATTATATAGAAATGAAGATAAAATCGTTATATTCAGTTTTATAATAAAATGGTATCTATGTATAAAAGAGTTTTTAATAGTATTAATAGATTATTATTTTTAATGTGTTAAAAAAACACTCTCACACACACACATATATATATATAAAGGAGGAACGGTTGATTGATGATTGAATGATGTTGAGAGGGGCCTTGAGTCCGTGTAAACAGAAACACCCTATTCACACTCCTCAAAGTATTTTTTTTACACGGTCATAAGTAATTGACAGCGACATTTGATGTATATTATCATTAATTTACAAATTAAATTTAATTATTATATTCCTTTTCTTTACACAATTAAGTATTTCTTGCATAAGTTTTATATAAGTATTAATGCATGTTTACCGATTGGTGTCATTTTATCCTTATTATGACATAAATTTTATTACTTTTCATTTAAAATAAATGTTTATATCTTCATTTAAGCGTGTTTCAAATAAATATTCACTTCCAAAAATAATATACTAACTTTATCATTTTAAGAAATGTAAAATAAAAATAAGTTGAGCATGATGCTTTACAAATAGTTATATCTACTTCCTCGGTGTCATTTAATAAACTGAACATAATGTTTTACAAATAGTTATATCTACTTTCTCGGTCTCATTTTTACATTCCACTTTAATATTTTTTTTTATCCCAAAAAAGATTGTCTATTTGCAAAAAAATAGCTATTAATATTTGTTAGACTCTCCATTATAACTCATTTATTCCAGTCAAACTTGAGTTAAAAATATAAAAGTAAATCAGACATTTCGCTACTTCATCTTAAATCAAACAAAAAATCTTAAGGAACACTAAAATAAGAATAGACGGAATGAATACTATATTAAAAGCACATTTGTTGTACTTAAAAAATCAACGTAACATAAAATTAAATTTTAAATCATAAACCAACTAATTAAACGCAACCACAAAATTAAAATATCATGAACTCTCATGTATTCACACTTTGAATAATGAGATGAGACGATTGATGACAGGCGAGACGTGACCCGGGATTTAGCTCCGTGTAAATAGGACCACCCTTTCTATTTTAGAAGTTTTGTAGTAGTATTGATCAGTCAAACTGTTTTTATTATAGAAATTACTAAAAAACATCTTGTCTTTTCTCCACACGTTATGCCCACGTGATTGACACTCGTTTATGATTTTAAGATAACTTAGATTTCGTTAACAACAAAATAATACATTTGACAATAGTCACATATTCATATACACTTTCATTACAAGATAGTACGTTATCTTTAAAATTGTGTGCATTTTAAAAATTAATACTCCGACTTTGAGAAAGGAGTGTATTTTACGTAGTAGGTTTTATAGACCCTTTGAAATATTTGATCGGGTTCGTAGTTTAATAAAAGTACACTCAAGAATCTGATTCATCTTTAAATAAAAGAATCTTGTTAACATAAGTTGGGAAATGTATTTATTTTGCCACATTCATGAGTATAAGATGTTTTTGTTAATTACTTGTTTGACCACTAGTCCTATAGAATAATCATAACAAGTTTATGTGCCACTATGTTATATGAATATTTTGATTCATCAAAACAACCTACAAAAAGAATTGTTAAAATTTATAAGTTGATTATTGATTGTAGAATTGCGAATCGTATAGGAATTGCAAGATAGTGTAGCAAAGGAAAAGGATTCAAGTGAAGAGATGATAAGGATTCGAAAAGAAATGGTCGATTTCCATGGAGAGATGGTTTTGTTGGAGAATTATAGTGCTCTTAACTACACTGGTAAGTTTACCTTGGTAATTGACTTAAATTATCAAATTTTCAATATGTGTAGTCAATCCTATTTAAAGGTGGCAAAATGGACTGTTAGACAAATTCAGTAACAAGTCAAAACATTTATTGAGTACATATTTTAGTACGTTAAAATATATGGAGGCGGGTTGGGTGGAACCATAACACTTTTGACCATTTCTAAAGTCTTTTTTCTTTCTTTATTTCTATTATTATATTTTAATAAAATTTGTGTTTATAATATATCAAAGTGGGAATGTTATTTTTGTAATAGTCTAATGTCATTTTTTAAAAATTTGATTTAGTAGGTATTATACATTAGATTTTGTGCAATTTCAGATCCGTTTGACATGTTAGTTAAACATTTTTATGTTACCAATTTGACCCATTGACTAGACCCATTAGAAGTAAAAGGGTTGATATTGCCACCTTTACAGTCTACTCCTAATTACCTGAAAAATGGGCAATGGTCCTATAGTTCTTGAAATTTGAAGTCCTTTGGATTTCTGATACATAATCTGATCATTGTGGATTAACCTAACAGGAATAGTAAAGATTTTGAAGAAATACGACAAACGAACAGAGCTGTTCTACGTTTACCATACATTCAAAAAATCCTACAACAGTCGTTCTTCACCACTCACTTGGTTTACAAGCTTGTGAAGGAGTGTGAGGCGTTGCTGGACCGCCTCTTCCCATTAACCGAACCTCCAACTTCATCTGGCTGCAATGGTAGTAATGACAGCACCATGATCACCAGCACCTCAAACAGTGGCGAGGCAACCGTAGGACCCATAGGGGCTAAAGAGTTTGCTGAGCTCGAGTACATGAAGAACTTGTACACAAAAATCACCATTTCCGCTCTAAGAGTTTTTAAGGAAATAAGAAGCAGGAGTTCCACGGTTAGTGTGTTTTCATTGCCACCGATGCAAGTAGGTGTATTAGAGGAAACTTGGAACAAATTTCCAGTGTCGGAACAATTAGCAAAATAGTAAGAGAGACCGCCTAGGTTTATGTCAAGTTTTTGTGTACTCTGTTTTTTATGTTCGTGATTTGTATTAGATATTAACTCATATTAACTATGATTATAAAATGCATAATTATATAACACAAAGAATTTAACGATGGGTGGACAATCGTTTGATATGTATATGATAATGCTTTTGTATTCAGTAGTTTGTATTTTGTATCTTTAACGTCGTGTTTGATATTTTGTATCTTTAACGTCATTTTTATGGTTCTACTGATCGTTTTGGGATACAATTATAGGCCGGTAAGCTTATACTTGCAACATAAGACAACCTAAATTTAAAAAAAAATAAAATAAACGGACATTATGTGTCACAATCTTTGTAAACTATCAAAAACGTACTAAATTAGTAACCTGTTTTTCAAAATAATTGTCTACAAATTCACGCAGAGTCTTATAATAACGCATACCTTATGCACCACAAGTTGTACATTTGTATAGTTTTTTGAAAAAAAGCTCAGAAATGTAATGACATACTCCTCCAAAACACACCAAAATTCTCATTTCATCATCTTTCAGTTTGCTTGCATACTCTTAGCAAAGTTTTGGTCAAACACTAGAGGTAAAGTTAACCAATTAATAAAGACTTATTTGAACGTATTCTTTTTCGTCAAAAAAATAATAAAAATAAGACTTATTTATAAATTAAATTTTAATGAATTTGTTCTAGAAGTGCCTCTTGAATTTGTTATGGGGTTGGGTTGTTTATGAATCAACCTTAGTTTATTTGTAGACATCTCAACATGGTTGGATAGGTACGTAGGCAATTACAAAATGCAAAATTTTTTTGAAAATGTGGCACAATCTTTGTGAACCATCAAAAACTTACTAAATTAGTAACCTTCTATTCATGAGCTATTACAATCTTTGTGAACTATCAAAAACGTACTAAATTAATAAACGCTAGAAGGAGGGCTTGAACCTCCGACTAGTTGTTAACAGCCACACGCTCTAACCAACTGAGATATTACAAATTTTTGTTACTTTAATTTATTTAAAGAAAATTATAAATTGCTTATACCACACTAAATTACATAGCATTTCATACATCTATTTTAAGATTAAATCTCCAGAATCAACATTTATTTTTAGAAATTATGTAATTCTCATAATTCAGTACATCTAACAACTAGTTTAAAACCCACAAAATTACGGGATGACACACTGTAATGTGTTTAACAAACGTAATAGGTATGTGTGTATTAGCACTAATTAAATACATGAGTTTATATTGTTTTCTTATTTTCAAATGGTTAATCATTGTAACTTATTGTGTTTTGTGATGATGTTAACGATGAACGTATGATATTAATAAGCCTATTTTTGTGACAAGCAAAGTACTCATAATAGTTGTTTGGGTCAACAGTGTAACGTGCATACATCTTGTTGAGACAACATGCAACTCATCAACATATCTCACTTGTCAATCGTGGGGATTGTTTATTGTTTAAAAATGCCGCAAATGTCGCAGACAATACACAAATAGTTTGCTACGTACACACAAACTTAGTGAAAACTTATACACAATTACACATTTTTCATCTGTGCATATTGAGTAGTATATACAACGTAGTATTAACGGTTTGTTAAGTATTTATCCATTGAGATTTTACTGTTTTCACGAGTGGTTGAAACTTTTTTTTGTTATGCAATATTTTGAGTTATATGTTTTATGAACTAATTATGTTACTTTTATGAATAGTCGAATTTTAATATTTAGTAACCAATTTGGCTTAACTAGCCCAAGACCGTACCCGTACCATACCATTATCATACCCGTACCGGTACCATCCCACTTCTAATGGTACGGTATTCGGTACTTATATAAACATTTTTTTTGAATGTGGTACTCGGTATGGTATCGGTATTTTTTCGATTTAGTACCCGGTCCTAATTTATAGAAGATATTATTTTTTTATTAAGAATTATATTTCAATCCCGTGTGTACACATGAGCCGTTGAATTTGTATTTAATTGTAATAACTATCAATATAATGTATACGATAAAATTATAGGGTTTTACCTTATTTAAATAAATACGCAGTAAAGTTTGCAATAAAATTATATAAGGTAATATCTATATTAAGCGTATAGTTGGTATACAACTTTCAGTGTGTAAAAGGTAAATTTTATAACTGAAGGTAAGATAAATCAAACAACCTCTCACTATAAATGTATCTAATTATATTTTAACGAATTCAAAAGCATAAAGAACTTAAAGAAGCTAACAATCATAAACGCTAAAGTTGTAAAACGAAGAAGCAACTATATTATTTGTAAGACCTTTTCTGTAATAGGGGCATATAGAAATTTCAATTAAGGCTGACGTATTATTTATATACCCAACTACCCAAGTGATATACGCGGAGAATCACATAGATGTATGAGAAATTGACTTTTAAATAGTCATTATTTTTAACTGTTTTGTGTACATCGAAAATATAAGCATGTTTGATTCCGTGTCATCTTTTTGTTTTATATGTTTTGACCCCAAATTCATTAATTGTATTTTAACAACTACAAATAATAATTTAAATAGCTTAATTGATATAAAATATATACTTATAAAAATTTGGAGTGTTACATATATAGTACCCGATCAAATTCCATTTCTTTCTCTTGGTCCTCGTTGTTGTACGATTAAATTGTTTGGTATATGTAGCTATCAACCAAACATATAGACACCACATTATGCATCACAATCTTTATGAAAATTAGTAACCTGTTTTTCAAAATAATTTTCTACAAATTCACGCAGAGTCTTATAATAACGCATACCTTATGCACCAAAAGAATAATAACGCATACCTTATGCACCAAAAGTTGTACGTTTGTATAGTTTTTTGAAAAAAAGCTCAGAAATGTAATGACATACTCCTCCAAAACACACCAAAATTCTCATTTCATCATCTTTCAGTTTGTTTGTATACTTTTAGCAAAGTTTTGGTCAAACACTCTAGGTAAAGTTAACCAATTAATAAAGACCTATTATAACGTATTCTTTTTCGTCAAAAAAATAATAAAAATAAGACTTATTTATAAATTAAATTTGGGATTAGTGCAGGGAAATACACATAACTTTAATCCGATATCTATTGTGTGTGCTCAACTTCTTTTTGATCTATTGTGTGTATCAACCTTTCCTTTTGGTCTATTGTGTATATCCGACTGACGTGTCACCCGTTTTTGATGATGTGTCAATGACGTGTCATATGACGTGGCACATTGTATGGTTGTCACGTTATCATATTAGATATTGGATACATACAATAGACCAAGTTGGAAAGTTCATACACACAATAGACCAAAATGAAGTTGGGTACACACAATAAAGATCAGACTAAAATTAAGTATATTTTCCTGCACTAAACCCATTAAATTTTAATGAATTTTTTTAAAGAAGTGCCTCTTGAATTTGTTATGGGGTTGGGTTGTTTATGAATCTACATTAGTTTATTTGTAGACATCTCAACATGGTTGGATGGGTACGTAGGCAATTACAAAATGCAAAAACTTTTTGAAACTGTGGCATTTTTTATGGTGAAAAGTACTAATTTTAATTTTAATTTTAATTTTTAATAAATATAATATAAGAGGTTCCATATCACATACTCATGATATAAACTTTTTCAACATTAATACCACAACTTGCATACATGAATTTCATCTATTATAAATTGAAATTGATGGTGGTATCTATTTTCAAAAACTTGAAAATTGAGTGATTATTATATATAATCTTTTCTAGTTATCTTTCTCGAGTTGAAAATACCAAAACTGATTTTTTTTTTTTTTGAGTAATCGTGAATCCCACCCGAATCAACTATAATTTCTACAAAATACCACAACTTTAATGATCATGACCCTTAGAGCATGACCCTTGGAGCACGGGGTGTGGGGGGTTTTCGTCGCCGTTTTCCGACGAGAACTCCGTCGAACGGCGTTCTGTCGCACTGGGACGGCGTTCCCGGCGACGTTCTCGTCCAAATTTCGCGTCGCCGTCCATATCCGAACGCCGGTCTAGTGCAACGTTTTGATTTCTTTTTTTTTTCCCGTGTTTTTGCATTGCAACGGATATATGTATATATTATAAAAAAAATTAAAAATTAAAAAAATATAGCCGTTCAACGGCATAAATTTAAAATTTTTTTTTCCTATTTAAACACACCTCAAACACAATCTCAAACCACAATTCAAAAACACTATCTCAAAAACTCTTTCACATACACAATTAAAACAATCAAAAATTCATCCAAAAATGTCATCCGATTCATCATCCGATGACGAAACCACGTACAAACTTATGATGCTTGCTCGTAAGTATCGTAATGAGCAACAAGATGCCGAAAGTTCCACGGCTCGTTCACGTCGTTTCATACCTCGTGACCGAGTCACGGCGGAGCAGGCGTTACTAAACGATTATTTTGTCGAAAATGAGAAATATCCGCATGAATATTTCAAACGTCGATTTCGAATGAGTCGTCGTTTATTTCAAAGAATTTGTGAGGATATTAGCTCTTACTCCGTCGAACCACTTCCCCACTATTTTTTGTGGTTTCGTCAACGACCCGATGCACGTGGCGTACCGGGTTTTACTTGTCTTCAAAAAGTCACTTCTGCGATTCGTCAATTGGCATACGGTACAACTCCGGATGCCTTTGATGAATACTTGCAAATGTCAGCAAGAGTTTCTCGTGAGACTTTATAAAATTTCACAAGGTGCGTTATCGATTTATATTCAAATGTGTACATGAGAGAACCAACAAATGAAGACATACATCGTTTGTATGATAAGCATCACGAGCTTCATGGTTTTCCCGGCATGCTTGGTAGCATAGATTGTATGCATTGGGCTTGGACACAATGTCCAAATGCATGGAAAGGCCAATACACCCGAGGCGATCATGGGTATCCGACGATTATGCTTGAAGCCGTCGCTTCGTACGACTTGTGGATATGACATGCATACTTTGGAGTTGCGGGATCCAACAATGACTTAAATGTTCTTAATACGTCTTCTTTGTTTAGGAATTTGCTAAATGACTCCGCTTCTCAAGTTCCATATACAGTGGCTGATTTGGATTACGATAGAGGGTACTATCTTGCCGATGGGATATACCCGTCATGGGCAGCGTTCGTGAAGGGATTTTCAAGCGAGATTGATCAAAAGAGGGCTTATCTCAGTAGGAAACAATCGGCCGCACGAAAGGATATTGAGCGCGTTTTTGGTGTTTTACAAGAAAGGTGGCATATACTATAACAACCGGCAAGAGCTTATAATGTAAACGCTATAAGAAGAATCATGTATGCTTGTATCATATTGCATAACATGATAATTGAAGACAATAGTTTCAACATTGCTGAGAATGAAAATTATTATGTACCTGTTGGAAACATACAAGGTTCTTGGATCGAGAGATGTAACACATACGAGAGGAAAACAAAGGAACTACGTGATCGGGAGACACACGAAGGACTTCGAGCCGACCTTGTGGAACATCTTTGGAGGTATCGTGAACAGAGGTGGAATGAATTGCAAGCTTCGGGATCGGGAACGAGAGCAGGAGATGATTGATTTGTTTATTTTATGTATTTTAATTTTAGGACTTGTAATCTTTTATGTATTTTAAATTATGTATTTTAATTTTAGGACTTGTAGTTTTTTTTATGTCTTTTTAATAAATTAAATCTTGTTTTATTTGATTTATTTGTTTTTTATATATTAATTTATACAATTATCATCATTAAAAAAATAAATAAAACAAATAATAAAAAACTCCAGAACACTGTCCAGAACACTGTGACCACACCACAAAATCCTCAATTACAATATTCTCCAGAACACTGTGGTGACAGTGTCACCACACCCCGTGCTCTTATAACTCTAAACAAAAGTATATTGCTTATATTTTGTAGCAATTGTACATAAGTATTAAAGATCAATGCCATAAACAAGTTTGTTTTTAACTTTTTATTGTTCTAATACAAATACAAATAGTTGGTGTCTTTACAAACATATGTTTAATGACAACACAAAATAGATCCACTTTTCTCCAAGGATAATGAAGAAGTGCAATAGAAGAGGACATATTAGAAAAGGTTGTCTCTTTGAGGACAAAATTAGAAGAAAATTAAATGGTAGGGACTTCTTTTAAAATTCACAATATATCAGAAATCTCAACTACTTCCAAGCACAACCAAATTAAAGATCATTGGGTTGTTGGGATATATTTTTTTTCTTCATTTTTTCCCCTTCTTCTAAAAAATAATTCAAATTCACACCAAAATAAAGGGAAAGTAAACTGTACCAATGCTTAGGAATGGATACATGACTAGGATCTTAGTATATGATTTTACTCTCCCTCTTAAGGGAAGATATAAACCATATTTGCCTATATATATATATATATAAAATGATGTATAGAGTTAGAGTCTGACACCTAGTAGACTGTTGGTGCGTGCTGAAAAGTCGAAAGAAGTGTTAGTTTAAAAACAAAATAAAAAATACAAACAAACTTACCATGGTAAATTCAAAACAATATAAAAGGTAAAGTTTTTCAAAATTCCTGTACCAAGAAAAAGATACTATATGTAATATTTACAATGTCTTTGTACTCCTTTTCCGTTTGTACAAGAGATTAAAACAACATGAACCAAGAAAAGGACACCTTTTACACACCCTAAAAAGTATAAGGTATCAAACTTGTAAACTTCACAAAAAGTAAGGCCTAGATTCATAAAGGAAAAGGTCATGAACAAGCAAACCGATGAACACTCCGGTCTCTGAGAATTCCATTGTACAAAGCCATTCTATTAGCACTTTAGCAGGCATGTTAACTTTCATTTTACCCCTTCATCTTTGAATAAGGACGAGTTAGTCCTCAACTTTGGTAAGTTCTTATTTTGAAGTCCTTTTCTAAACTCTTCACCATTAACACTTGGTTCCATCACGTCTTCTGCAAAGTGAACCTTCTTCTTCTTTTTCACCCTCTTTTTTCCATCTACATCAAACCCTAAAATAGGTCAAAATTAAAGAAAAAGTCAATGTGGTTATGAAAGGTTGACAAAAAGAAAAATTAAAACTTTTTCAAGAAACACAAACCTATAGAGATGCATGGTCTTGGGTGGTGGGTGGTGGTGAACTTGGTGGTTCCAGTGACGGAGGTGGTGGCTTCTTTGTGGTGTCGGAAGACGAGGAGGATGACGGTGCCGGAGACGGCAGCCTTGGCCGTTGCTAAAACCATCACATTTGATGCAAGTTTTGATGATGACATATATAATTCACGAAAAGAATTCGACTTTTTGGAGAATATGGGAGATTGAACAAATGGGTATTAAAGAAATTGATTAAAAAAAAGTAAGCAACAAAAGGGTTTTTTGGTTAAAGAATTTGGATGGAAGTTTAAAGTGCAGAAGAAGAATGTTAACAACGGTTGGTTGAATTGCTTTCGAAGAGTGAGGGGTCTTTTGTGTTTCGAAGAGTAATCATCTGAAATTTGAATACATAATCATTTAGACTATTTAGACTGTTTGAAAAATAATTTAAATTTATTTGTCTGAATTTAACGATTACATAATACAACAAATTATGATTTGAAAAACGTTTTAATAGAATTCGTGAATATATATATTTTGTGATTTATTTAATCGTCATCCTACATGATAATTACAATTTACAAATACAAATACATATGCCCAAAGAATCTATATATGTTTCTTTAATAGACTCTTTAAATAATAAAACAATAGTATCCTTATATATACCTTTAGGATAGGATACAAGTTAAATACGAAGCAAAGTAAGAGGAGTATTCCTTTTATAATTTATTCTATTAATTTATGGTTTCGAAGGTTATAAGATAAAAAAATTTGCTTACTGAATAAGAGGTTAGTAAACTGTTTTAAGATCTTTACTGTCTGAACCTAAAAATTAAATCAAAACATCTTAATAGTAAAATGTATGACCGAATAAGACAATTGGCCCTATTAAGACCTTAAATTCGGAAAACAAACGACCCTGTCTTTATATTTAATTAATTTATATTTATTATTATATTTTGAATATAAAATTAATAAATAGAAGTAAGTAAATGTGGTTGGTTAGAACGTTAGTTTACTACTAGTAATTTTTCTTTAATTCTTTTGTTTGAAATATATATACAATCAACAATTTTAAATGAAACTAGTTTATTCATTTTAGCTAGTGATATTAATATCAGTACAAAAAAATTGAAAATAAATGATCATCTTTTAACAATTCTTGTCTCCTGATTATTACCATTATAAAGATCATGTAAGATTTTTATATGTAACTTAGTATAAATAAGTTGGGTGTCGTTGTTTACAGTTATTCAGAAAACGAAATAATCTATGAAATATCAATTTAGACGATTTAAGTAAATTTATAAGTCTATATTCAAAATGTTATTATAGTATTCTTAGAGCATCGATAATCAATATTTTAGTTTTTTACATTAAAAGAAAATTAATTACAGTGAGAAAAGGCTTTTAAGCATAAAAATAGATTGGTATTATATAAATGTAACTACAAAACAACTTTAGTTATAAGTAATAAACTGATGTAAGAACGACATGTACCAAAAGAATAAATTTTAATCAATGTGTCTTGTTGATACAAACGCATTTTGCACTCGTAATTTTACTTATTTTCTTAATTAAAAAATTATATTGTATTTAAATTTGCGTGTTTAAACTTTAAAGGCCTACAATTTCATTGTTGAACAGGCTCAACAAAATCAATGGACCGGCGCCAATCTATGTACAAGTTCTAGTAACAAATGAAATATTTGGGCCTAGTGGAATCTTTAAATGAGCCCAAAATCAGACACAACACGAGACTCATCCACTGAAAATTGTAGTATTGTTTTGACATGACAAGCCCAACACTCGGCCCATTTGGAAAATTAATTAACAGTCAAAACATATAACACTTGGTCACAAAAATCTCATTTTTATGGCAAATTTATGATTTTGCTAAAATTTTCTAGAGATTGCTAAAAAATTAAAATCTATGCAACTTTCGTCTTCATTATGGCAAAGACCGCCGGTTATAATCAATCTTGTTCAAGGTTTTAAATCGATGTAGGGAGCAATGGCGGAAGACAGTGACCTAATTTCTCATCAATTTTAACTCATGATATTGTCTCGCATAAAGATCGATTTTCTATGCGATATTCTTTTATGTTAGGTCAATTTCTTTCTAATTCTTTGATTTTATGCCAAAGTTTCACATGTGTTGCCAAGATATGTGTATGTATTTTTACATTTTGATGCTAATTTCACACCTCTAAATTATAATTCCGCGTCATGGATCAGGTCGCAAAAATGTCTCGTATTTAACATTTTTCGAACCAAACAAATTTTTAACTATTTCTAGCTAAAGTAATTTACAAAATGTATCATATACAAATACGACAATTTTCGATGGATGACCAATTACAAGAGCAGATGTTTTATACATGACTATAAAGTAATTATCAAATGTTTTATACATGACTTCACATCATTATCTAACATTATTATAAAATGTGACTGAACGAAGATAAAATAATCAAGATTTGAAAAATCTGTTCCTCGAATTCTTTTTCATATGTCAAGTCTTAAACACAATCAATATAAATGATAACCTAAACAATTAAGCTTATTTACACCAGAGAAAAAACAAAACCTAGAAGATATATGTTACTATAAAATAAAATTTATTTATAAAAACTGAACATTATGAAGTTATTAAATATTTCATTTTAGTATATGGTAATGGTAATTATAATCTCATATAAGGAATCTATATATGTTTAATTCTTGTTCGCCAAAATTCCTTGTTGGTCAAGTATTGTTTAATTACTTTGTCATCAAGTTACTGTTTAATTAATTATAAATCTCGAGACAAGACATTCCCTTTTCTGAACCTATTTAAACCACCAAAAAACTCGTTAAACACAAACTCAAAACCCTTAACCCCAGAAATCATTCGATCGATATTTTTGCTGTAATGGCGTTCAGTGCTGTTATCGATTCATCTAATACGCTTCAATTTCTGCAAACGGCATTCGAATCCGTTGGTCGTGAAACCGATTTTTTCAAAAAGGAGTCTGCGATTGAGGATGTTAATCGTTTGCTTCGTTCGGTGACGGAAAAAGTTGATAATAAGCGTCCTAAGGAGGAAGTTACTGGAAGTTCTCAGAGGGTGGAGGTGATTAACAGTGAAGACAACAAGGCCTTAACAGGTATATATATAACTTATACATATATTCATATATATATATATATATATATATATATATATATATATATATATATATATATATATATATATATATATATATATATATATATATATATATATATATATATATATATATATAATTTAATTATCTGTTTTAGGTTCTATTTCACCTTATCTGTTGAGCCTGCTTTGTTGTGTTTATTATGCTCTATATAAAGGATTTGTTGCTGTTAATAATTACATATGTTGTTGTGCATTGTATGAAATTGAAGGATGCTTGCTTGTTGCTCCTGGTTATTTGCATAAAATTTTTTTATTGGGACTAGATTTTTGTGTAGTTTATATTGAAAACAAGGTAATATTTTGTTTAGAAAAAATATGTTGTAGTATTTTAACAATGTACTAATAAGAGTATATACGAAATTGCCCCCTTCCACATTTGATTAACGATATGCAAAATTACTAAATGTCATAGATGGCAAGAAATCTGGAGCTCAGGTAGCCACACTGCACCGTTCTAACCGGAGAAGTGATCTTAAGGTCCCCAAGGTAATATTTCACATGCTTGTTGATTATTGATACTTGTAAGTTTGTTTTATCTTATCTTATTATTTTGACTTTTGTAGGGAACTCGTGATTTTGCTAAAGAGCAGATGGCTATTAGAGAGAAGGCATTCTCAATCATCACCAATGTCTGTAAGAGGTACGGTGCTATGGCACTTGATACCCCTGTATTTGAATTGAGAGAAAATCTTACAGGAAAATATGGGGAAGATTCCAAGTTAATTTATGATTTAGCTGACCAGGTTAGATACTTTTTTTGTAGTTACTGTACTAACTCATTTAGCTGTTGTTTCTAAGTGTTATTTTTTTTTTCTTTTTAGTTTTGCTTCTTGTGTTTTTACTTGTGACATATTTGATTTGATTTTTTTAGGGTGGAGAGCTTTGTTCCCTTCGTTATGATCTAACAGTTCCATTTGCTAGATATGTTGCTATGAACAGTGGCAATCCATTCAGACGGTACCAAATCGGAAAAGTGTATAGAAGGGACAACCCGGCGAAAGGAAGATACCGTGAATTTTATCAATGTGATTTCGACATTGCTGGTGATAAAACAATATTAGCGGACTTTGAGGCAG
This sequence comes from Gnaphalium uliginosum, assembly GCA_963930675.1. NCBI lineage: Eukaryota > Viridiplantae > Streptophyta > Magnoliopsida > Asterales > Asteraceae > Gnaphalium > Gnaphalium uliginosum. Next base: position 2,587,082 of record OZ005682.1, on the reverse strand, counting down.
TTGAATTTTTGACTGATCTGCTGGATGAGCTGAACATTGGTGATTATGAGGTAAGTTTTTTTTAATAATTAGCTATTATTTCATTGTGCATATACACGTGCTTTGGGACACATACGATTTTTGTAAAACAGGGTGTTCCGTTCTCATTTTTTTAGTGTTAAACTTTCTCATTTTTTTAGCGTTTAAATACTGCATCCCAGATTTTGTTGTTCGTCCTTTTTTTGGACTGCTCACATATCAAATATTATCTTCCTTGTCATAAACTGTAAGTTTTACTACTGTATTACAAGTTTACAACTCATTTTTTGTAGTGTTCACAGTTTAAATATGCTATCCCGTTATGTTGTAGCTCTACTTAATTTTTACCACTTAACATACACTACATTGGCCTGCAGATAAAGTTGAATCACAGAAAGTTACTGGATGGAATGTTGGATATATGTGGTGTGCCGGCCGACAAGCTTCGAACCGTTTGTTCAAGTATTGACAAATTAGACAAGAAATCGTTTGATCAGATTAAAAAGGAATTGGTATGCAAACCGCTATATATTGATATTGTTTGAAGCGAAGTCAGTTGTGATCAATCACTATTCATGAAATTATTGAGCCATAAATTTATATGGGTCGAGTTCACAGTCAATTGGACAGTTAATTAGTTATTAATTTTATTATTATTATGACATGCTGTAGACTTCCAATTTTATGTTTTCATTATACTTGATGTTTAGTGACAATATTCTGTCTTTGTCTTTTAGATTGGTGAGAAGGGCTTAGATGTCGGGACAGTGGATAATATTGGTAAATTTGTTGGAAGAAGTGGGCAACCTTTGAAATTATTATCGGAACTTAAAAACGAAGGAATTCTAAATAACGATTCCTCCAATCAGGCATTCAATGACTTAGATAAGTTATTTGAAGCTTTAGACGACGCAAGATGTATCGATAAAGTGGTTTTTGATTTGAGTTTGGCAAGAGGCCTTGACTATTACACTGGTGTCATATTTGAAGCTGTTTTCAAGGGGGCTACACAGGTTTGTTTTTCTTTTTAATTTTTTAATTGCACATCATTATATGTGTTGTATTCTGTTATGTAATAACCTTGTCTATATGTTTATGCAGGTTGGTTCAATTGCTGCTGGAGGACGTTACGATAATCTTATAGGCATGTTTTGCTCTAAATCCGTTGCTGCAGTTGGTGTCAGTTTGGGAATAGAACGTGTATTTACAATTATGGAACAAAACCTGAAGCAGGTAAAAAAATACAGGGACAACTTACCAATATGTTTTTTTTTTTTTGCGTATCCGTAAGACCGTTAAAACTCGTTTCGTTTTTTCAACAGGTTATTCCAGCCAGTGAAACACAAGTTTTAGTGGGTGTAATAGGAAAAGATGAATATCTAGCAGCTAAGCTGGTGAGCATGTGTCGGAAAGCGAAACTGAAAGCAGAGGTCAAGATCGCTCAAAGATATGATACACACTCCACATATGCTAAAGGTTGTCGGATCCCTTGGATGGTGATTGGAGTTGGTAAAAATTACGAAGGAACATTCAAGTTACCAGAAGGAACAGTCAAGTTACAAAATAAGGAGGCCCAAGTAGAGAAAGTGGTTTCGACAGACATTTTTGTTGATGAGCTTATCAGACTTATTGACACTCCCCAACCCCAGTCAACCTGAAAAGTAAAACTCAGCTTACTAATGATTAAAAAGATATGTGTATGAAGTTACGTTTTGTAGTTAATTTCGAACCACTAAATTATAATTTCACCTCATGGATCAGGTCGTGAAAAGATCTCTCATTTTGCGATATTTTTGTTTTATTGACTTCTAATTTTTATCCTTTGTTCTGTTTTTGCTAACATAATAGATAGTAAATGTAAAGATCTAGATCAATATATACTTGATGGCTGATGCACTTGTGGACGATGTGTTTTTCATATATGTATGTCATAATATGAAGCAAACAAGTGTTTTCCCAAGCCTATATAGACTTATATGTTACAAGTTTGTTGTACTCTTTTAATTTTTAACTTAGAAAGTTCTAGACGTCGTATCTAATTGACATACTAGTAAAAATAAATTTATGTAATAACGTTGCGTGAGAGAATTGTGATATTCGAAACTGATTATTCAAGTCATTTAAAAAACTTAATATTAGTAATATTTACTTATGTTCAAGTGATAAGCAACAGGTTTGATGTTAAAAGTGTTAACTCGAATGAGTAAATAAGTATGAGTTTTTTCTGTATTTTAATTATGAAAGAGTAATCCGTTGGCGTTTTATCACGAAAAGTGCTGTTAATATCTTTAACGTACTTCCTTCGAGTGTGTCGGCCCGTAAATATCACAGGTTGAAAACATTTATAAAATAATACAAACAACTATAAGAAAAACCAATCTATAAAGAATGTTCAAAAAGTAAAAGTTATTAGGTATCGCGTAGCATATGAAATTAGCAAAAGTATAAGTTAAAAGTATTGGGCAGAGGAACAAAACTCTTTAGAATATGTTCTCTATTGCATATGTTTTGAGTATAAAAGAATCTTCCAAATTACAATCGTGTTGCATATGCATATGTTACGATTAACGGTCAAGATCAAATTAGATAAAGTCGTTTTATTTGTATACGTTTTGTCTTTTATATATCCAACTCTAACACACGTCCAAAACCAAACTTTAGTTACTAACATGTTCATAAATTTATAAAAAAAAAAATACATTTTTCTTAAGGTTCGGAGGGTCTACCCCTCAACACTTATATAAGGGGCAGAAAGATCAGCCAATTCCTCATCTTATATAGGAGCTGTTCATCTTTATTATAAATATCACAAGGTTTTAAGTTATATGGACACCTTATCATCATAACCTTTAAATGAGTTATGTATGTCCCTACATTATAGAGGAAATAGACAACCGATTATTAGCTGATATAATTTGTCCCTTGTCAATGTTTTTGCTATAAACAAAATAAAGACAAAGGGGTGCATGAGGGTGCTTATTTGAATTGCTTATTATTTGTAAGCAAATACGCTAGAACCTTTTAGCTTATTTTGAGTCCTCTCACAAACAAGTAAAAATAAGCAAAATAAGTTTTACAAAATGAGCTTACCCAAACACTTATAAGTAAACTTATTAAGCAAATAAGCAATCAAAATAAGCCTAAAAACACCCTTGATGTCTATGTTGCTACGTGTACATATAATTAATATATGTATTTTTCAAAAAAATGAACTCATGGAGTTATTATCGTGATAAACTAAGGGGAAATGTATTGTGCGGTTGGACTGCACAATACAAATATGCTGTTAGTGTTATTTGAAGGACTATTTATGTACATATTTAAAAGTTAAAGGACTAAAAGGATAAAATTTGTAATTTTAAAAAAAAGACAATTGTTCAACTGCACCATTAGATAGTGCACAGTCAACACCACAATTTATCAGCCCATAAACTAATAATATGTGTCTCAAAAACATTAAAAACGTCTCACTATCTTCCCGAAGATTCGTTAGCATAAAAGCATATCCAGTAAAAGATCCGAGTAGTCCGACCCAAATGGTCAAAGGAAATATTCTTCTTTTAGTAAATGGTCAAGCTTTTTCTTTTTTCCTCATACACTAATATATCTATTAATTTAAACATTGTGTTGACTATTTTTTTTTATAGCAAATATCTTTTTTAGACTAAAATATTAAAATGTTAAACTTCCTGGTTTCAGGATTTGCAAAGCATATAAAAAATCTTGCAAATTAAAATATACTAATCACAAAAGGTGAACAGTGATATTTCATCATTTTGGTTCCAAGGATGTAATAATAACTTGGGAAATGCATATATGTTTGTACATTAAACAGAACAAGATAATTGATAATAAATAATTACAATACAATGTCTACTACTATCTTATCTTGATCAATTAATTAAACATATAAGTTTGTAAAATAATTTTCGGTTGCATGTAATAACAAAAACATTATATAAAATTATCAGTGTATAATTTATCTAAGAACATGTCCACTTATCTAACACTTTTGTTAGAAGTACGAATCATATTAATCTTAATCTATTTTTATAATTAATTTATTAATTAATTATATATATTTGTTTGATTTTAAGGATACTTTTTCCAATGAATAAATTAAAATAAAAAAGCTTGACGTTGAACTTTAAAGATCACCACAAGCTGCATCATGTTTTATTCCAATATTACCCTTCCTTTGTCTGTTGAAAAGGAATTAAACCAGAGATATTCTCATAAAAAACAAAAGAATATTCCAATTCCATGATCCCATCTCTCGTAGCATATGCTTCCCCTACTTCATATCAATCTTCACCCACCACTTTCCCCTCCATAATGTCACCTTTACTCACACACCTATCTCATCAAAATCCCAAATTATTCATACCCATCGCTTCAAATCCCAAAAGAACTCGTACCCACTTCAAGAAATCAAGAAAAAATCATACCCATCTCAAGAAATCAATAAAAAGATCATACTCACTTAAAAAATCAAGAAAAAGATCATACCCATTTGAAGAAATCAAGAAAAAGTTCATACCCAGTAAAAAGATCATACCCAGTTCAAGTAATTAAGAAAAAATCATACTCAGTTGAAAAAGATATGAAATTTGGCAAGAGTTTGAGCAATTAGATTGAACAAACATTACCTGAATGGAGAGACAAGTTTTTGTCTTATAAAGAACTCAAGAAAAGCTTGAAATTAATCAACCCACAAAGGGAATCAGGTGATGTTTGTAACAGGGAGGCCAAAAGACCAAAACTTTCCGGCGGTGGTGCCGGAGATTGGACGGTGGTTGACGGCGGAATTGGAGGCATGTCTGTGGAAGAGGTTGATTTTGTTGATTTGTTAGAGAAGGAGATTGAGAAATTTATCTTTTTTTTTCTTGAGAAAGAGGAAGAGTATATCATCAAATTGAAGGTAAAATTTTCTTAATTCAATTCTGTTATTTTTTTGGAATTTAACTTGAAGTATGTCTCATTGTATTGTTCGTTGTTCAATGGATAAAACATTTTGTAAAAAAATCAATTAGTTAGCTGTAAAATTAATACTTTGCATAGTTGCATACTATTACGTCCTTTTTTATTAGAAATTGGTAATTTGATTAGCCTTGTTTATTATTTTATATCAGAATTAGAGGGCATAAGCCATGATATTGAGGTACAACATGATAATGCATAGATGCTTGATCTCACTTGAAGCAACTTCTAGATATTGTACCTTTTGTAAGCATGTACACATTTTGATGTATTGGGTACAATTGATTTATGCATGATCTTTGGAAAGAGACAATATGATGAAGGAATGTTCTTTTTGTGTCCATTTAAAGTAAGATTGATTCTTTTAAGTGGATACAAGGATTCTTTCTTTTTGAACCACAAGAAACATTCCATACAACTTCAACTTTTGATTGGTATATTTAGTAGTTTCTGACCACTGATTATTGCAACAGTTTCTATTTTAGAAGTTTTGTAGTAGTATTGATCAGTCAAACTGTTTTTATTATAGAAATTACCAAAAAACATCTTGTCTTTTCTCCACACGTTATGCCCACGTGATTGACACTCGTTTATGATCTTAAGTTAACTTAGATTTCGTTAACAACAAAATAATACATTTGACAATAGTCACGTATTCATATGCACTTTCATTACAAGATAGTACGTTATGTTTAAAATTGTGTGCATTATAAAAATGAATACTTCGACTTTGAGAAAGGAGTGTATTTTACGTAGTAGGTTTTATAGACCCTTTGAAATATTTGATCGGGTTCGTAGTTTAATAAAAGTACACTCAAGAATCTGATTCATCTTTAAATAAAAGAATCTTGTTAACATAAGTTGGGAAATGTATTTATTTTGCCACATTCATGAGTATAAGATGTTTTTGTTAATTACTTGTTTGACCACTAGTCCTATAGAATAATCATAACAAGTTTATGTGCCACTATGTTATATGAATATTTTAATTCATCAAAACAACCTGCAAATGAAATTGTTAAAATTTATAAGATGATTACTGATTGTAAAATTGCGAATCGTATAGGAATTGCAAGATAGTGTAGCAAAGGCAAAGGATTCAAGTGAAGAGATGATAAGGATTCGAAAAGAAATGGTCGATTTCCATGGAGAGATGGTTTTGTTGGAGAATTATAGTGCTCTTAACTACACTGGTAAGTTTACCTTGATAAGACTTAGATTATCGAACTTTCAATATGTGTACTCAGTCCTATTTAGAGGTGGCAAAATGGATTGTTAGACAGATTCAGTAACAAGTCAAAACATCTATTGAGTACATATTGTAGTACGTTAAAATATATGGAGGCGGGTTGGGTAGACCCATAACACTTTTGACCATTTCTTAAGTCTTTTTTCTTTCTTTTTTTCTATTATATATTTTAATAAAATTTGTGTTTATAATATATTAAAGCGGGAATGTTATTTTTGTAATAATCTAATCTCATTTTTTAAAAAATTGATTTAGTAGGTATTATATATTCGATTTTGTGCAATTTCAGATCCGTTTGACATGTTTCCTTTTAGTTAAACATTTTTTTGTTACCAATTTGACCCATTGAATAGACCCATTAGAAGTAAAACGGTTGATATTGCCACTTCTACTCCTAACTAACTGAAAAATGGGCAATGGTCCTATACTTCTTGAAATTTAAAGTCCTTTGGATTTCCGATACACAATCTGATCATTGTGGATTAACCTAACAGGAATAGTAAAGATTTTGAAGAAATACGACAAATGAACAGAGCTGTTCTACGTTTACCATACATTCAAAAAGTCCTACAACAGCCATTCTTCACCACTGACTTGGTTTACAAGCTCGTGAAGGAGTGTGAGGCGTTGCTAGACCGCCTCTTCCCATTAACCGAACCTCCAACTTCATCTGGCTGCAATGGTAGTAATGACAGCACCATGATCACCAGCACCTCAAACAGTGGCGAGGCAACCGTAGGACCCATAGGGGCTAAAGAGTTTGCTGAGCTGAGTACATGAAGAACTTGTACACAAAAATCACCATTTCCGCTCTAAGAGTTTTTAAGGAAATAAGAAGCAGGAGTTCCACGGTTAGTGTGTTTTCATTGCCACCGATGCAAGTAGGTGTATTAGAGGAAACTTGGAACAAATTTCCAGTGTCGGAACAATTAGCAAAATAGTAAGAGAGACCGCCTAGGTTTATGTCAAGTTTTTGTGTACTCTGTTTTTTATGTTCGTGATTTGTATTAGATATTAACTCATATTAACTATGATTATAAAATGCATAATTATATAACACAAAGAATTTAACGATGGGTGGACAATCGTTTGATATGTATATGATAATGCTTTTGTATTCAGTAGTTTGTATTTTGTATCTTTAACGTCGTGTTTGATATTTTGTATCTTTGACATCGTGTTTGGTTGCCTCGATGGGACTGGGTAATGTTGTTATTGTTGACATCGTGTTTGGTTGCTCTTAGACGTCATTTTTATGGTTCTACTTATCGTATACTAAAAAAGAAAAATATAAAATAATAAACGCTAGAAGGAGGGCTTGAACCTCCGACCTTGTGGTTAACAGCCACACGCTCTAACCAACTGAGCTATTCCAGCCTTCTATCCATTTTTGGCACTTTAACTTATTTTAATAATGATAAATTGGTTATACGACACAAAATTACAAAGCATTTCATACATCTATTTTAAGATTAAATCTTAAGAATCTAACATTTATTTTTAGAAATTATGTAATTCCCATAATTCAGTTCATCTAACAATTAATTTACTTTCTCCGTTATTAATTATCATTTATTACCAATAGCGTTTTATACCAATATATAATAAATAGTTAATTTACTTTCTCCATTATTAATTATCACGATCGCTATTTTCTTATATTTTGTTTTTCGCTGCATTGCGCAGGCAGCCGTCTCTGAAATTTTTGAGGCCCTGTGCAAATTGTCACAAATAAGTCTCTATAATATAAACTCGCGATGAAAACTATAAACTTATCGGTTCTATGCATCCAAAGTTCAATAATAGATTTTTCCTAATTAATGTTACAACTAATAGTTCGATTTAAAAACTAATACAATAGGACTTGTTTTTATTGTTTACTATATTTTGAGGCCTCAAATATCCGGACACCCCGTAAACTTGAAAGTTCTTATCGAATATTAACAACTACTACTAGTACCGAAACTAATTTGGAGCCCTAAATATTTGAAGGCCCTTTAAGAATGCACTACTTGCACACCCCAGAGATAGCACTTTGCGCAGGTATTTTGCTTGTAATATCATAGATGTGACTTGTTTTAAAACTTCCGTTTAATTCTATTTCACATTTAAACATACTTTGATACATATAAACATCAGTGTCTTTTTATTTAGCTACTTGTTGGCCAAGTTTTACAGAATCAATTTTCTTTTATTTAAATTATTAATTAATTTTAACTACTTGTTGGCCAAGTTTTGTACTCCGTATTTATAGCTGTTTAGGGTCAAGGCTAGTATATCAACATTTAACTGTTTCAATAATTTTCTTAATTTCATTCGTGTAACCCTACCTATCATCCCTCATCTTTCACAAAATCAATGGAGCCTGAAATGGATCCATGGCAGTATCTCGAAAATCGGCTGAACACGCTCGCTGCTCTTAAGGAAGCCGATATAAATCCGTATCCTCACAACTTCCATACCTCAATGTCCATTACAGAATTTATCGACAGGTATGATCAAACGTTAAATAGTGGGGAACATCGCGATGATGTTCAAGTATCTTTGGCTGGAAGACTTGTCAACAAACGAACCGTCTCCAAAAAGCTAATATTTTACAGCTTGCTTGGTTCTGGTCGTAAAGTTCAAGTTATGGCAAGTGCAAAGGAATCGGATCTGGATGAAACTGAATTTAACAAGTTCCATTCTGAGGTGAAACACGGAGATTTGGTTGGTGTTGTCGGGTTTGTTGGTGCATAATGTGTGTCAGTCATTTGGTCAAACAATTGTAATTGTCAAAATCAATTAGTTTGCGTTTGTATCGTGTTTAGTGTGTATACGCGAGTATGTAAATAAATAGAGTAATAGAAAATATACACAAATATACTGTTCGTGCGACACAAAGCCTGTGTCGCTATAGCGACACAAAGGTTGTGTCGCAATGGGCTGGGCTTGCGACATTGGGCTTGTGTCGTAGGGTCCAGTAGGGTTACTATATATATCGAGTTAGAATTTCATTTTTGATTTGATCAAACCCTATAGAGAGAGAGAGAAGCGGCTGAGAGTGTGAGAAGAGGAGAATTTGTGAGTTGTAATCTTTATTCTTCAAGTGTTTATATATACGAAAAGATTATAGAATCGTTGTGTTTGTATTTACGTTTCAATTGCTTGATTGATTGTTTCCGCCTTTCAATTGAGTCAAACGACAAGTCTAGATCCGTGAATAAGGGAACCAACAAGTGGTATCAGAGCCTTTGGGCGTTTGTTTAAAGATTTGATCGTTAATTGAAATGTTTTCGGTTTGATTCGTGGTGTTTTTGGTGGTTTGATCAACGCTTTGGGTCCAATCAATTGAATATTTAGCTTCTGGAAGTGTATTTCTGGGATTGTTCATCAATTATCGTTCGAAATTCGTTAGGGTTTCGAAAATTTTCGATTTTTAGGGTTTTTGGAGCTGCTGGCCGCGACATTGCGACACTAAGTGCGACACAAGCTTTAGCGACACAATCAGCGACATAATCTTTGTGTCGTATTTAGGGTTTTCGCGACATAAGATTGCGTCACCAGAACGGATTTTGCGACACTAGCTTGCGACACTAAAGTGCGACACTAAGGCGCGACACTAACTTAGTGTCGCTAAAGACCAAAAAAAAAAAAAAGAAGTCTTTTGGCGGGAAATTTTTCGCATGACCAAATTTTGTTCTTAAAGCTTAAAAGTTCTTAATTTTGGTTTTGAAAAAGTTTCGTTTTACTCGCACAATTTTTGATATTTTCGAACCATATTTTGGAGGGAAAAGTCAAAAAGGGAAACTTTTGCGACATAAGACTACCTGTGCTGCATAAACAGTACTATTTTTCGTTTTGTTGTTTTGTGTGTTTCTTTTGCAGGTTATTTAAATGGCGTCCTCGTCGCTACAACGTGTTGGTGATCTACTTAAGCAGAATTCAGAAATTAGTAGTACAAACAAGCCACCAATGTATACGCTTGGTATGGATTATGCTTACTGGCGTCAACGTTTTGAAGCGTTTGTGTCTTTCAATGATCCTGCAATGTGGGTTGCTCTAACCGAGAGATACGAACGTCCAGTATGCATTGGAATGTACAATGGAGTTGCTCCTCTGAAGCCTATTAAGTCTATGACTCCAGAAGAACGCAAAACCTTTGATAATGATAGAAAGGCTCATTCAGTTATAACAATGGCACTACCACCTTCAATTCTCAAGCAATATAGACATCTTGATAGTGCTTATGATTTATGGAAGGCTTTTGAGAAGAGATGTGGTGGAAGTGAACAATACAAAAAGAATAAATTGCAACTGGTCAAGAAGCAATATGACGTTTTTGATATTCTACCAAATGAGTCTCTCACAGACTTGTTTTCCAGATACTCACAGTTGGTTAGTGAGTTAATTGAAGGAGGAGTTGTGTTGGATAAAACTGAAGTCAACAAAAAGCTCCTAGAATCTCTACCTGTTAAGTGGGAAAATCGGGTACTGCTGATGGAGAAAGATCCAGACATTATGAATATGTCGCTCGATGATCTTATTGGACAATTGGAAGCTGATTTTTTGGACATGCAAAGAAAAGAAACAAAGTCTACTGCAAATGTCCAAAATCCTAAGATATATGGAGTAGACGTTTCTTCTAGTGCGACATCTGGGTCTGCATTCTTAGCTGGTGGGGCTGGTATTTCATCAAGCCCTCAAACAAGTGCTACTTCTAGTGGTACTTACTTTCAGCAATCAAGTCATCAAGGACCACTACCGGCTGCTACACAAGATCATGTAGCACTTTTCTCAGCATTTTTATCTGCATATGATGACTTCCTGTGTAAGAAGGCTGGTTCTATGGATTTGACGGAAGAAGATTTTCGTCAAATTGATGATGATGAGCTGGAAAGAATGGATTTGAGGTGGAATTTGGCCATGCTTACTAGAAGGGCCAAAACATATTTTAAAAGAACGGGGAAGAAGTCATTGGAGGACCCAAACGATAAGGGTTTGGGATTTAATAAGAGCAAAGTTAAATGTTATAAGTGTCAAAATTATGGACACTTTGCTCGTGAATGTGAGACAAAGCAGCCTCCCTCTGGATTTACAAGACCTACTCCAAACCAGTCTGCTGAGACGGCAATGGTATCTGCTGCCTTAATGTTGTCTGATGAGGCTTTCGACCGGTCAAATCAAGCAAAGGATGATCATCAGAACAAAGCACTCATGGCCAACATACATGAGGTTGATGTTGAACCTTTATCCTGCATTTCTTGCATTAAGCTAACCAATCAGGTAAATAGGTATAGAGAGGAGACTTTACGCCTTAACACTAGCGTAGAACAATTAACTGAATCTAATGAAATGTTAAGAGAAAGTGATAAGGCATATGAGAAAAAGTTAAAAGCTATATTTGAAGAAAAGAAAGAACTAAAAGCCAAAAATTTTGAACAGCAAGATGAAATAGGAAGTTATGTTGATATGCTCACTTTAGTAAAGAAACAACTTGCTGATTCTCAGGCTGAAGTTCTAGATTTAAAAAGAAAATTATCTAACTTTTCAACATCTTCTCTAGTCTTTGATGAAATCCTTCAGGCTCAAAGGGGTGATACCAAAAGTAAAGTTGGACTTGGTTATCATCAAGTCCCGCCTCCTAAAGATTATCTCCCTATGCCTGTAAGGGAAGTCATCAATGATTTTGTGTCTATCTCCTCCAAGATAGACATAAAACCTGTTAATCCTGCAGGTAGCTTAAAGATAAGTAAGCCTGAGTTTGTGAAGGCTAAAGTTGTGCCTCCAGTTAATGTTGAGGAGATTGTCGAGGTAGAGGACTTAACTGAAGAGGCTAAGATTAAAATTGAAAAGGTTGATGTTAAACCCGAAAATCATATAATTACTAATGAATCTGAAAAGGTTTTTTATAATACGGGTAAAAACAAGGTTGAAAATGAATCCAAGAAGATGAAAATTCAAAACAAGGATTCAAATGAAAAATCTAAGAATGAACAACCATCAACATCTACCTCTTCAACTTTAGAGGCTTCTACATCAACACGTACGCATAAGTGTTCATGTTCTGTAAATGCCTCATCAGCTAAGCCTCCCTCAGTAAATCCTCCGTCGAAACAATTTGAGGGTAGTCATTGGAAAAGGCCGTATGTGGAACGGCGTTCGTGTTTTCGGTGTGATCAATAGGGCCACATCATTAGGGATTGTCGGTTATTATCCCTAGATAGGTTTGGTAGAGGGATGCCAAGAACTTCCTTATTTAGAAATTCTTTTCAAAAATCTTTTTCAAGGCGTGGTTCATTTTCGCCTATATCTAGTTGTGCATCCAACTCTCCAAAACCTATGGCTAGAGTAAACAAAGGTGTGCCAAGTAAACCTCAAGTCCAAACGCACAACATTGTTGAAAACAAATCATCTGACCCTAATCAGGTTTGGAAACCTAAATCCACAAACAACACATCAATGAAATCAACTGAGTTTTTAAAATATCATAAACTCATTGATGTGATGGTTATGGATGAAAGTGGACAACCCAAGTCTATCAAGGCTTGGGTGTCTCATAAGTACTAATGTTTGTTTGTGGTGATGCAGTCAGGTTTTTGATCGCTAATACTTTTAGTGACTGCAAGGATACGAAGAAGGTTGATTTCAAGGTGCTTATGTGTGGTGATTATGTTTGAGTGAATGGATGAAATTCTGAAGTGATACAAGGTGGTTAAAAGTGCTAAAAGAATTTGAATTTTACTTGATATGTGACTTGAAATTTTTGTTACTTTAATGATTATTTATTTGTTTGTTTTTGAGTAAAGAATTTGCTGTTCAGGGGGAGTAATTTTAAAATTCTGATTTAAAAAGTCACCAAAATATGAACAGGCAAATTCTTGAAGAATGCAACTGCCACTCATTATACTTGTTAGTATTAAAGAAATGCAAAAGTTGCTACATTTCTAAAAATGGACGTTGAATTGTGTCTGTAAATCAACTTGGGAAATGATAGTACAATAGGGAACATGTACAAAATGGAAACTTTAAGTTTTATGTTTGATGTGTCAGTAGATTTATCTGACATAGTTAAAACAGTTTTCTAAACATTAGCTCCCTTACATGATGTATCGGTAGGCATTCATACTCAAATGTTTAAGAAGCATAATGTCAAACTTGCATATTATTTTATATAAAAGATATTTTTATGTATGACATTAAGTTGAAATAGGACTTTAAGTCTGAACTTTTGACACGTAGTCTTAATATTTGGATGCTTAACATGTTATGATCTATGTCTAGAATATTGATGTGGTCTTATCTGGGGTAATATATTAGTTGTCTTCTTTGTTGTATGAAAATACAGACTGGGTTTCAACTGATATATTTCTTAAAAGGACATAGGTACGTAGTCTGTGTAAAATTACAGACAAATATTACGCACCTGTGGTAATCTTGCAAACTTATAGTATTGTATAAATATGCAAGAAAATCTATAAATAGATTACCTCGTACTAGTCTGTGTTAGACTATGGTACTCTGTTGTACGAAAGTACAGACCTGTACCCTCTAGTTTAATTTTTCAGACTGGTGTTTGATCCACCCGAATCAATGTTTATGTGACTCTGTTGTACGTTGTACAGATCTGTCACCTCTAGGCTTGATTCTAAAGATATTACTATGTTACTACTTTTTACATGGAAAATACTAACATGTTTTAATTTCAAATGTATATCTTAAATATGTTTTATATCGAATAATATGCATAATTATAATAAGATCAAAGGACTGTTAAAAGTTCCTTAACTTAAGTATGAAATGTTTAGGTGGACAACAATATCGATAATCATTTTGAACTAGTTTTTGGAAAAACTACTTTAAATATGTCACGAAAAATTTCAAGTGGACAAATATACTGATAATCGAAATAACACTTACTATTCCTAATAAGTGCATGTTAGCCTGATATGATTCCTAAAGAAGACTAAAACAATTCTGTCTCAAAAAGATTGTTTATTTATTTATTGCTTTGAGTATTTTAATTCTGTCTTATAAAGAAAATTACAAAAATATTTTATTTCTGAGTTATTTTATTCAAGTTACATATCATGCTCATATTCAAAAGACAAGAATTGATGAGAGTTCTCCAAAGACTTTGAAGATAAATACCATTGGAGAAGCTATTGATGAAAGAGATGATGGTCACTGAAGTTGAAGATCTAATTGGATATCAGTCATATGTGACTGAACATCAAGACTTTTGAAGACCAAGCTATCTCAATGGGGGAGTTTGTTGGTGAAGACTAATTGAAGATTATTTGACCAAGCTGCTGACATGGGGGAGTTTGTTGGTGCATAATGTGTGTCAGTTATTTGGTCAAACAATTGTAATTGTCAAAATCAATTAGTCTGCGTTTGTATCGTGTTTAGTGTGTATACGCGAGTATGTAAATAAATAGAGTAATAGAAAATATACACAAATATACTGTTAAAGGTTGTGTCGCAATGGGCTGGTCCTGCGACATTGGGCTTGTGTCGCAGGGTCCAGTAGGGTTACTATATATATCGAGTTAGAATTTCGTTTTTGATTTGATCAAACCCTATAGAGAGAGAGAGAGAAAAACGGCTGAGAGTGTGAGAAGAGGAGAATTTATGAGTTGTAATCTTTATTCTTCAAGTGTTTATATATACGAAAAGATTATAGAATCGTTGTGTTTGTGTTTACGTTTCAATTGCTTGATTGATTGTTTCCGCCTTTCAATTGAGTCAAACGACAAGTCTAAATCCGTGAATAAGGGAACCAACAGGGTTTCCAGGAAAAAGCAGGACTGGCGAGCTGAGTATTTTTGCGAGATCGTTCTCAAGTTATTCTTACTGTCTTCACATGCTGCCACCTATGCATCGTGTTGGTGTATCGACTCTAGGAATTGGTAGGAATCATGATACGTATATTATAAAAGATCAGGGTAAACGCTACAGGCAACGTTATCTTGATCTGTTTAACCCGCAAGTCAGAGTTATATTCTGCACTCGTTAAAAGGTTGTTTCTTATATTCGGCGTTTTCTTGATGATGAAGATTTTTTGGAGGTTGAAACTCCGATATTGACCACGGTTGCTGGTGGAGCTGCTGCACGTCCGTTTGTGACTCATCACAATGAGCTAAACATGAACATGTTTCTGCGGATTGCCCCTGAACTTTATCTGAAGCAGCTTATTATTGGAGGAATGGAACGTGTATATGAGATAGGAAAACAGTTCAGAAACGAAGGGATTGATTTGACACATAATCCTGAATTCACAACGTGCGAGTTTTATATGGCGTGGGCTGATTATAACGACTTGATGAAGCTAATTGAAAAAATGTTAAGTGGTATGGTGATGGAGCTGACAGGTGACTACAAAATTCAGTATTATGCAAATGGGTTCGATAATGACCCAATTGAAATTGACTTCACTCCTCCTTTTAAAAGAATCGATATGATTTCGGAGTTGGAGAGGGTAGCGAATATTAATGTAACACCCTCTCTTCGTATTCTATAAAATATTCTTTTATTTCGGAAGCGTAGGTCAAACATATATTGCATTAATAATATTTTAAAAAAAAGTACATACATATTGTTCGAAACATCGTACATAACCAGGTGTTACATATTTTCAAATTTCATTAAAGTTATTAAAAATATATCAGAGTTGCCAGCTAGTCAAACATTCTTTTAACATAATCTTCCTGCCCGCCCATATCAATCATGACCTGCAGGGATTAAGGTGGAGGATTAGCACAAAACTAAGTGAATGAATGTGAAACTAACAGTTCAACTTAGCATAACAATCTGTTTACATCAGTTAATCGTAAACACATATCGTCAAAGAGGATTGGTGGTTTTTGAGGAAAACTTACTGCCGCGGTGGCCCTCAAAGAACGCTTATCACAATCTGTATTGGCCTATACAGAATATACCGATAACTTGATATTACCATTTCACGACACAGGTTTTAATACAACACATGTACAAAACCCTGTATCTGTAATCCTGTAATAACCAAGTCCAACAATCTATTGACTTCTTTAGTAACAACCAATGCTCGAAGGCCACATTGCACGTAGATTCATAATCAGCAAATCAGACTAAACAGTCTATCAATTATATCTACGTTTACTTGTTGCAACCAATCCGTTACAACCAAATCAAACTTGTGAGTTCCAGATCCACTCACCTGTCAGTCTCAGTCCAACAACTCAGAAGTCTAATGTTACTGAGTCTTCTGCTGATCTGAGAATACAACAAATAATGAGTTAGTAACTCATTCCATAATCATATAACATATTTAAGCAAGCAAGTAAATTCCTGAAGTCTAAGAAAACAAAAGTTCAATCCGAAGCGAAATCAGAAAATCCCGAAACGATGTTTAAAAACTGAAAATGCCATTTTCGACCCTTAGATGACCCCGAAAGGCCAAAAACTGTCTAGGCTCTTAGAATAGAGCCTTGATTATTGGGTCGTTTTTGAGTGACCATGCGAATCTCGGCCAAACACTGCGAACTGAGTTCATCTTCAACCTGCGAAGTTCGCTCCTGCAACCCGGAATTCCCGAACTTTCATCTTCCAAAACTCACAAATTCGACTTCCTATCATTCTAACAAGCTTTCTAACAACTTATATACATCAAATAACATCAAGTAACATATTTCAAGCCACTATTTCACAATAATTCATGAATGGGTAATTTCATTCAAAACAAGTTTATAAACACTAATTACTCACAGGAACAAGATGATGATGATGATGATGGAATTCGATTTTTCAAACAAGCTGATGATGCTACTGAAGATTCAGAGAGTTTTCTTCAAGTTTGGTTCTTTCAATTTTTGTTTCGGTTCGCAGAGTGTAGAAACTTTGAGAAAGTTACGGTATGTGTGTGTGTGTGTATATATATATATATTAATTTAACCCAATACCAATACAATTTTAGTTCCCTTCTTAATCTATTGTCTGGAACCTAAAACCATTTTGCGAAAACTAACTATTTTATTTGACCGTCAACTAGATTAATTTAAAACAATTAATTATGTATTAGTCATAATAACATCATTTATCCTTTTGACTAATATTATCAAATAAACATAATAACACTAAAATATTCCTAACATATTAAATAATAATTTAAAGTTAGGAAATTACCCGTATATTACTAGGCCCTTAGGGTGGATGTTACAATTAACATACCTAAAGACCTTGCGAGTGATGAAGCCAGACAAGGTTTGCTATCAATTGTCCCCCACCTCAAACAACATCGCTATTGTTGGACAAACTTGTTGGACACTTTTTGGAGGAGCTATGTGTGAATCCTACTTTTTTGCGAGTGATGAAGCCCACTAGCAAAATCTCATCGATCCCGACCAGGATTGACTGAACGTTTTGAATTGTTATCAACAAGCATAAGCTCGTTAATGCATACACAAAACTCAATGATCCATTGGTACAACGCCAGCGATTTGCTAATCAACTACAGGATCGACAAGCAGGGGATGAGGAAGCGATGACTGTGGATGAGGCATTTTGCACAGCTCTTGAATACGGTTTGCCACCAACTGCTGGCTGGGGTTTGGGTATTGATAGGCTTACAATGTTGCTCACCGACTCACAGAACATCAAGGAAGTTATACTTTTCCCCACCATGAAACCACAACTACACATTGAACCACATGTCGAAGATGGAAAGAAATCTGGAGCTCATGTAGCCACGTCTCACCCTTTTAACCTACAAACTCCAGCCTCTGTGTCTGAAGATTGTCTTTTGGTAGTTGTACTATTTTTCAGTATTACGATATCTTTACTCGTTAGAATTTTTTGGTAGTTTTGCTTCAAGTTCCACCTTCTATTAATAACTTTAGTAATTTAGTTTATGATACTCTTGAGATGATTTTTGATAAGGCTGATTTCCCTGAATGCAAGCTTTATTTTATTTATTTTTCTAGTTCAGTCTAGTCACAATTTAATAATCTGATTTCCCTGAATGTAATTCTTGTAAAGTTTTATTATTTCATGATGATTGTGCTATTCCTTATATGATTGTAGTTAGGGTTTTTTGCCGAAAAATGAATCAATAGTTTCGTTTTTGCATTCTCGGGTATCAACTAATTTTCGGGTATAAGTAACCGTTTAAAACTGTAGCCATTTTTGGGTAATGATTTTATAAAGGTTTTTTTTGCTGAAAAATGAATCAATAGTTTTCGTTTTTGCATTTTCGGGTATCAACTAATTTTTTTTTTTTTTGCCGGAAAATGAATCAATAGTTCCCGTTTGTGCATTTTCGGGTATCAACTAATTTTATATACAAGAGTGGTATTACAAACATCGTAACACTGCAGCCGAAGTTAAAACACCTGTTACACCATATGCCGAGCACAAGATCGGCAAAAGGAATGGGAGATCACTAGGTTGGATTGTAAACCCATCCACAAATATGATTTGTGAAGTGGTGGATGGGAAGAAGAATGGGACAGTGAACTTGGAAAACAGAACATGCACTTGCTTCCACTGGCAGTTGTCAGGTTTACCTTGCGGACATGTTATGGCGGTAGCCCGTTTCTTCAACCAGGACGATGTAAGCTGCTATGCGGAGAGGTATTTCACGTCAGACACATATCGAGCAGCTTACGCAGAGCCTATATACCCAATGGCTCATCCTTCGGAATGGGTCGGTCCAGGTAATCTGCAAACTGTCCTACCACCGGTCCTTGTGAAAAGACAAAGTGGTCGTCCACCTGGTCGTGCTCGTATTTCTTCGAAAGGAGAGGAGAAAACCAAACCTAAGCAACGATGTAGTCGTTGCAATGGAATTGGTCAAAGCCGATCTGGTTGTATGGCTCCTTACGATAAAACAGATGAGCAAAGCGGATCAAGAGCCAAATCAAGATCAACTTCAAGGTCACACGGCAAGGTGAAGGTGGTGGAATTTTTCAAGTGTTCATTTGGGCCACCCTTAACTTATGTAATGTATCGAAAATGGCGTTAACTCTGTTTGGTTTTCTAATTACTAGCATTGTCATTTACATTGTCGGAAATGTGTAATCTATGTTTCGTTTGAAGTGATTTATTTTATTATGTTGATACAAAATACTACAAGTTTGCAAAAGAATTGAACATTGTTGACAGTTTTAAATGGAAACAACCGAAAGAAGAACATGTTGATACACGAAAATAGTATAGTTGTATTAATTCTCGAACCTAACACTGAAGAATAGTTTGAGAATTAATACAACGCAACTGTTTTCATGTATCCCTTGATGGCCAATACTGTTTTCGTGTATCCCATGATGGCTTTTTAAATCATCAATCTCTGGTTTTGGTCTTTGTAAACTAATCGAGTTATCAACATGTTCTTCTTTCGGTTGTTTCCATTTAAAACTGTCAACAATGTTCAATTATTTTCAAACTTGTAGTATTTTGTATATAGATTACACAAAAGTGACTCGCAAATCCCAGACGCAAAAGTGACTCGCAAATCCCAGAAGCAAATGTGACTCGCAAATTCCGTACGCAAATGTGACTCGCAAATTCCGTACGCAAATGTGACTCGCAAATTTTGTACGCAAATGTGACGAACATGCAACGCACCTCACCGCCGCTCATAAATAACTCGCGAACAGTGGATGGTCCGGCAATGACTCCAGTCTCAACAGATGCCGCTAGGGGAGGATTGGTGAGAAGACCGGTCTCCGGGTTCACTAAAGTTGACACCATTTCCACCATCCCATCCTCTGTAGTCTCAGGCCCAACTGCCTTCTTAACAGATTTCTTACGTTGATGTTTAACTGGCACAGACACAGAGCCCTGTTTTAGAGCAGCAAGAGCAATCGGGTTGACGGGTTCTTTATCCTCATTTGCAACGGTAGATGTTGCCTCCAACGTTGCCGGCTCAGTTGCGGCTTTCATTACCACCGCCGGCTCAATCGGCTCGGCTGCGTTAAGAACCATCGGCGGCTCAGCCGCGGCTTTCTCCATCGGCTCGTCATCAGCTCCCAAATTAACCGGTGGTTCTTCAGGCGCCGCCTCATTCACCACGGAAGGTTTCTTCACCAGCCGTTTCAAAAAAATATGGCGACAGCCTAGCCCTGCCCAATCGCCGCTCTCGAATACTACAACGCACTACCCTTGGAGCTGAGATCTTGGCAGCAGTTGCTGGTAAAGTATCTGATACATAACCCTCATCAGCGTCGTCCTGAAAATTAAACATAACATTAAAGTTAAACACTAACCCTTATGAGTGTCAAAAGATCTCGTGAACAACATGGTAATACCTGATGAGGGTCAATTACAATTAGTAACCTAGTAATAAGCGCGTCCTGAGCGTCCACCCGCTGATGTAAAGTGGAAATCGAGACCTCGTGCCTAGCAATAATGGCATCCTGACTCTCGACGCCCTCTCGCAGGGACTCCAAGTCTTTGGATGAGGCACGCTGAGATGTGTGACGGCGAGTGGGCTGCACCTCAACACGAGGTGCGGTGGGTTGAGGAGTGGGCTGCACCTCAGCCTCGAGCCCGTCAAAAAATCGACAACTATCAATCTACCATTGGCATGAAGCCTCCTACTCAGTCGGCTTTAGCGTCCTCGATGGCTGATCGTCTTTGTGAATGTAACATCCACCCTAAGGGCCTAGTAATATATGGGTAAATTCCTAACTTTAAATTTATTATTTAATGTGTTAGGAATATTTAATATTATTATGTTTATTTGATAATATTAGTCAAAAGGATAAATGAATTATTGTGACTAATAAATAATTCTTTGTTTTTAAATTAATCTAGTTGACGGTAAAATAAAATAGTTGGTTTCGCAAAATGGTTTTAGATTCGAGACAATAGATTAAGAAGGGAATTAACCTTCTCAAAATTTCCATGTATATAAACACACACATGTATAAGTGATACTTTTAGTGACTAAAAGTTTAACAAATTTTCATTTAATACGGATTGGGCCGAGATTCGCATGGTCACTCGAAAACGGTCCAATAATTAAAACTCTTTTTAAAGAGCCTAGGCAGTTTTAGGCCTTTCGGGGCCATCTTGGGGTCGAAAATGGCATTTTTCAAGTTTTAAATCTCGTTTTGGGACTTTCTGATTTCACATTGGATTGAACTTTTGTTTTCTTAGACTTCAGGGATTTGCCTGTTCGCATAAATATGCTATTATGATGATTGAGTAAATAATTATATAAGTGCATTGTTATAACTTGGTAATTGTTTGTCATTTCGATATTATGTATTGAAATATGTTATACAGTTATAGAATGAGTTACTGACTCATTATTTGTTGTATTCTCAGATCAGCAGAAGACTCAGTAACATTAGATTTCCGAGTTGTTGGACTGAGGCTAACAGGTGAGTGGATCTGGAACTCACAAGTTTGATTTGGTTGTAACGGTTTGGTTGCAGCAAGTAAACGTAGCTATAATTGATAAACTGTTTAGTCTGATTTGCTGATTATGAATCTACGTGCAATGTGGCCTTCGGGCATTTGTGGTTATTAAAGAGGTCAACAGATTATTGGACTTGATTATTACAGGATTACAGATACAAGGTCTTGTACATGTGTTGTATTAAAACCTGTGTTGTGTAATGGTAGTATCAAGTTATCGGTATATTCTGTATATGCCAGTACAGATTGTGATAAGCGTTCTTTGAGGGCCACCGCGGCTTCAGGGTTCCTCAAAAACCACCGATCCTCTTTGACGTTATGTGTTTACGATTAATTAATGTAAACAGATTGTTATGCTAAGTTGAATTGTTAGTTTCACATTCATTCACTTAGTTTTGTGCTAACCCCATCACCCTAATCCCTGCAGGTCATGATTGAAATGGGCGGGCAGGAAGATTATGTTCAAAAGATTGTTTGACCAGCTGGCAACTCTGATATAGTTTTGATAACTTAAAGGGCATGTTGGAATTTTGTAACACCTAGTTGTCATACCTTGTTTTGAACAATATATGTACATTTTATAAAATGTTATTAATGCAATACATGTTTTGACCTACGCTTCCGAAATAAAAGAATATTTTATACAATATGAAGAGAGGGTGTTACAGTGAATATCATCCTGCAGTGATAATTCGCCATTTATTTCAAACTTGATTTTTATTTGAAGAAACAACCATGCACGATGATAATTATGGAATGCACATCACTAACCGAAATAGTCAACACATCGACATATTCCTTCCAATCACTAACCCTCCTAAGCCGACGCCAGTATAATGCCCGAGGGACGCCGTCTCTATTGGTGTGACATGCATTATGCGACACTTGAAGGTGAAAGGCCTCCCAGATCCAAATCTTAAAACAAATCAAAATGTCAAATAATTACATACGTTAATACAAACCGTAACTAACATAATCAGTTTATAATTACATACAAAGTTACCTTACGTGAAACTGACCAAAGTGTATTTACGCCCGGTCTCACTACTACGCTGACTCGTCTGTTGACTGCTCCGAGCAATCAACGCATTCTTCAACTGCGGAAACGTATGGTCCCAAGGGTACTTGTTGATGTTGTTGAGGTCCTCAAGCATGTGCATGAAATCAGGATGCACAATCTGCATGGGCTGCTTTCCCATGAAGCACCTCTCAACGAGCATGATAATACATACCCGGACGGCATCCTCATCGCTCATTTTAGTCACCCCGTTAAACAAGTAGGGTTGATTGAATAACATCTGAATGTGCAAAATGGAGATCTCTTTCAACAAAGCATGGGGCCGAAAGACCCGATCGCGTAAAGCAGGTCTCGTGCCCCGAATTTCCTTGGGAATATAATCCTTCATATCTGTCTTAGAACCGAAGCGGAATCCGGTTACTAAACAAAACTCTCTTCGCCCAAACCGTATAGCATAACGGGGCGTTAGTCTAAACCATAACTCCTCGGGCTCCTCACGAGGCTTAGATAGGGTTGGACGCTCACATCGTCTCTGTAGCAAATTGTGTACGTATCCAGGGTCGTTGTCTAGACACTCGACGTCTAACCAAGGCCCAAAACATGTGCGTCTAAATATCACCTTTTGCTCGTCCGTCAACAACATGTTAATCTCCTTGATTACCGACATGTGGTTCTTCATTGTTAATGAAGCGTCGAAAAAACCCTACAAATCGAACACTTACACAATTAGTACAAAAACAATCCAAGTATAGATTACCTAGCTTCGATTGATTACGAATTGCGAAACTCTATGAATTGCGAAACTTAGTTTTAGTGCGAAACTTAGTTCAAGTTTTGCATGTTGCGAAACTCAGAATGAGTTTTGCATTAGTAAAGTTTCGCAGAGTACTATTCATGCGACAGTAACCTATAGCGAAACTAAGCTACTGTCGCTAAGTGTTGCTTTTCGTGTCGCTACACGTGACCGGTTGTCACCGAGCTCGTTACCGAGACGCAAAGATCGCGATCTTTGCGTGTCGGTCATGACCGAGAACATAAAGGAGCGATCTTTGCGTTTCTCGATCATGACCGAGACGCAATGATCGCGACCTTTGCGTCTCGGTAACGTGCTCGGTGACAACCGGTCATAAGCAAAACGCTCTCGGTCACAAACTAACGAATCGGTTTAACAGTGGTATTAATCAAATTCCAACAGCAAATTAACTTCAAAAACACATACAATACGATAACAAACTAAAAAACCAACTATTTAATTCATAAAACACAAAAAAAAATCATGCACGCCAACTGCTCGATGAAATGTCAACTATAATTTTGACAAATATAACGATAGATCGAAGTTTAAATGGGTTTGTACCTCATAAATAGACATCTTTCCATAATTGCGTACGAGATTTGTGTGCTTCCTTTTCGATTTGAACTTGCGAACGAGTTTCGGGTTTTAAAAAGGATGAGCGAAACTTCAGTTTTTGAAAAATGTGAAATGAAAATCTTTTTTTTGTTGGTTTATATAACCTAAAAGTTTCCGGATTTTCGGGTTGCAACCGGGTCACCCGGACGCATAACCGGGACGCAAAATCGGATTCCCGGTCGCAAATACTCGTACCCGGACGTGTGACCGATAACAAAATGTCTGTGACCGAGAAATTCAACTCGGTCACCCGGACGCAAAAACGGCAAAAAAAATTTTAAAAAAGGGCAAAATTTTATATAACTTTTTTAAAAAAGGTATTTTGTTTAATTTCCCAATTTTCATTTGCATAAAACAGGGCTTAGTGGGCTTTCAGCTTATGTTGGATTCTTTGAAATATGTAAGCCTAAGAAAGGTGAAAAGGTATTTGTCTCATCTGCCTGCGGGTGAGTAGGAAATTTGGTTATTCAATATGCTAAACATTTGGGTTGTTATGTTGTGGGTTGTGCTGGCAGCCCAAAAAAAGGTATGTTTTTCCTTGACATTTGTATATGCCAATGCCATTTCTTTCAATATGTTAGGCTCTTTACCTTCAACTTATATGAGTGTAATATATATTGTAGTATCAAGTAAAACATAACATACTTGAATTTTTATCAATCAACTTCAAGGTGCAATTGCTCAAAGAAAAGCTCGGGTTTGATGAAGCGTTTGACTATAAAGAAGAAATCAATCTAAATTCAACACTCAAGAGGTACGCGTAGTATATTACGATGCATTTGTTATTCATAGCTTAGCACTGCTTCACATAATCAAGTAATATACGATTGATTATATGATCTATTATAGGTATTTCCCTAACGGGATAGATATATACTTTGATAACGTGGGAGGTGAGATGCTAGAGGCCGTGATACTAAACATGAACTTGCATGGTAGAGTTGCAAGTTGTGGAGTCACTTCAGAATATACGGGTAATGGAAAACGTGCAGCTCCAGATATGTTAAATGTTATATACAAGAGACTCAGCATAAAGGGTTTCATAGCTGTAGATCACATGAACTTATTTCCTGAGTTTATCTCCACAACCATTGATCTCATTCGTACGGGCAAAATGCATGTGCTTGAAGATGTCTCAATCGGTGTAGAAAGCGTTCCTTCAGCTTTTGTAGGTCTCTTTCGTGGTGATAATGTTGGGAAGCGCATAGTTCAAATTTGTGAAGATTGAGCATATTTATCAATCATGATTTGTTACATTTTACTTAATAAGAGATGCTATCGATATGTGGTCACTAGTGCATTTATGTTCTTTTATAATGACATTTACTATTTCTTAATCACAAATAACCGTGAGTTTCAAATAATAATTTTGGTCATTTTCGTGAATAAAACTAACCTGAAGAATTTCGAATGTTGTGAACTACAACTTGCTTAATAAGAACTAGTAATAGCAGTTTTTTTTAGAAATCAGTTTTTTTAGTAATCAGAAGTTCTCATGAACCCACCTCTAAATCCAGCTCCATTGCAATTACCACAAAGAATCTCTTTCTTACCTCTGCAAATCATGCAAGCAACAATAGTTCAGAAAACAACACTAGCTGTATTAGTAATAGATAATAGATGTAGAAGTATAGATAACTTGATTTCATATTTGATTTTTTTAATTGTATAATTAAACAAATTAGATTAACAGTCTTATTATTATTGTTTATATTGATTTTTATTATTTATATAATAGAATGCTTTTGCAAGTTAATAATTTTTCAATGCAAATTTTTTAAAATGAAAAAATTAAAAAGAAAAGAAGATGGAGTGTACGTTGAGCGAAAACCGACTCCATTAAACGTATTCAAAAGTCGTGTAATTTTTTTACGTGAACGCTGTAAATGTGACGGATGGAGTAAAGTGAAAACGGGTCGAATATCTTGAGAAGCATACATAATACAGTTTTGTAACTCGCAATTTTAGACACATAATCATGCAATTCATATTGGTTTAAGTTTAAATAATTCTATCATGGATTACCTAAATCTCTTAAACCACCGCTCTGATACCAACTTGTAACGCCCAATTTTTTTTTTTTTTACTCTTATTGATGTCCCATTACTCAATTATAAGTATATTAAATCAATACATCGCTTTAACATTTTGAATCGGACTTAACATAGCAATTTTTGTAAAATGGCAGGGTACCGGCTGGGTAACTAAGCTTACCCCAAGTTCTGTTCAATTTAGTAAAGGAGGTACCCGTTTTAAACATGTGTACCCGCCGGGTAAATCCGTCGGGTACTGGTAGTACCCACCGGGTAAAAGGGTACCCACCGCGTAGTTCTTCCTGTACCAAAAACTCAGGTTTTTAATCTAAATTCACACGCGCATAACTTTTGACCCGTTTAGAGTTGAGACCTGGAAATTTTGCAGACACCTCCACTATATAAAAATGAAGGTTTCCTTTTTTACACTTTTTCAAATTTTGCAATAACGAAGGATTCAGACGTGTCACCAAAGTACGACCATTTTGACACTTTTATAGTGTTCTTGCAATAACACCAAATAATACCTTTTTACTACTTCCAGGATTGTGCCAACATATTTCGACTCAAATACATATAACCAAACCGTCTAAACCATTGTTTCGTTTATTTTACCATAATGACCCATTTTGACCCTCAGACTAAAACGACCCATTTTTAGCTTTAAACCAAATAATGACTTGGGCGATTTACAACAAGCTAATAGCAACCCGGCAATTTAAAAGTACACTTGTCAAACCTCTTTGCAAGTGAAATCCACGTTCCTTCCCCATATTCCATAAGCCACCTCTAAAATCACGTTTAGTATTTGACCCATTGACACCTACAAAATTAAACAACTGAACGGGTAAGCATTACGCTTAGTGAGCATATGAGCAATCAAATGGGTAATTCACAACGACAAATAACAAGCAACAGCTGAACCACAATAACAACTCAAATCAACAATAACAACTGAATCACAATAACTGTGCAAGTAGCAATTAAGCACTTAACCACTGGGCAATTGTAGAGATTATTCTTTCACTATGCGGATCCGCGGCCAACAATCACTTAGCACCATAGCACGACGATATGCATGCTAAAACAACATAATACTTAGCACCATACCACGACGATATGCATGCTAAAACAACACAATCACTTAACACCATACCACGACGATATGCATGCTAAAACAACATAATATGCTATGCACATATTCAACAACAACACTATGCTAACAAAGTTAGCTAATCTCTACAATGTCAAATCAACAACACATAGCAACATAAACATATAACAACAATCCACTCGGTCATGTGAACCTCTTGCACGTAACAATCCGAAACACATAACCATTACCCAAATAACCCCATATCACTCACCTTTATATCGATTACCCAAAAGCATGAGATATACATAACATCACTTCCTTTAGCACCTAAACAATCATAAAACATCATATAAACATTCACATATATGGAAATACTCATGCTCTCGATTACTCTATATTAATACCAATTTTGACTCCAATATACACACTTCATCACAGCTCCAACTAGCTGTTTTGGACATCACTTTTGGACCATCTAAACCTTTCCAAATTGAACGTATTTTATCTTGTTTCGAAGACCTTCCAACATACTTTAATATACAACTTTCACCTTTTTAGAAGAAATAATACACACCAAGTTATAATCATTTAAAAACAGTGAAAAGTCATTTTTGAATGTTGAAATCTCAGCAAACAGCACTAAGTAGCTGTTTTGCAAGCCATTTTTGAACTACCAAAATATATCCATTTTCAGCAAACTTTACATCTAATTAAAGGTCTTCGACCATACTTTCATTCCCTATTTTCAGATTTTTCTAAAACATTATACACAAAAAGTTACAGCCGCTCGAAGTTAGCCAAAAACACTATAATTCCACTTTTCGCCCAAATTACCCAACGACCCGAAATTGGAATATATCCACCACCCATGTTCCAAATAACATACTAATGATCAAATAACATCATTTACCATTTTTCTTACTTCATTTACCATTTTTAACTTCGTATGGTCAGTTTGACCTTTAAGGTCAACCCGAACACAATTACAAATTTAAGCATAACTTGATTTATGGTTTAGCTATTCTTTTCACTACTCTAAACATCATTAATAAGATCAATTCAACCTATTTAAACTAACCATGGGGTGAATTAACAGCAATTTGTAAGAATTCATCATAACCCCATTTAATAATAAGAACACCAAATCGATTTTATTAACATTTAGATTGAATTGATGTTAACCACAATGATATCCATACTTATACATCACTAATCAATCATAATCCGCCTTAATTTCGTTTTACAAGTGATCAACACTCAATACCCCTATAAAACCCATTTCTAGGTTAAGTTATTCAAGAACACATAATCATACCTTGATTAGGACGGTTTAGGAAGCTTGAATTCGAGTCAATGAGGTTCAATTTGATGTTTCCGGCTAATCTCCTTCTCATCTCTTTCTCTCTCGCGATCTCTCTCGAAGTTTCTGTGTGTCTGTACGTATATGTATATTTATGTATTTGGTGTTTTAAGTTGAGTATTTATATCCCCAGTCCCTCTAGTTCCAGTCACTTTAAAATACATCACTTATTTGGTTACTCCCCACATATTATTTAGGTAATTTAAATACTTCGCGTCTACTTATAGTACATGTAATTTATACAACAACTTATAAATTGGACCATATACATATATTATAATATTACTTTAAATTTTGGGGTGTTACAACTCTCCCCACCTTATTTAATTCGTGTCCTCGCGAATATCCTCTCGTCTCGGTTCAATTTTACATCATTTTCTCAATCTTTTATGCAGAAGCGTACTCTTACATCTAAATACTTTATTACCATCCAACTCACAATTTCTACTATGCATTTCTATTTTCACACACAGCTCTTCATTCATTCTTCAATATCATATGCTAAACATCTTATATTCACCACTATTAAATGAATATATCTCTCATTTTCGACCTTTCCACTGTGTTGCTATAATCATTACAACATTAATCATCGTCAGGGCAACTCAGATACCTTAAACAACTTAGCTTATACAGATTTGAAGCCACAAATATTTCATCTATTTAGTTTAATAAAGTTTAAATATACCACTTCCAACATTCACCTAAGTTCACACATTGGAAAGTTAACACTTATACTGAACAGTCTTTCAGCTTTTTAGACATTATATAATATCGACATTACTAACAACACTACTAATTAAAATCTTACTTCAACTCTAACCACTCTAACATTCATCAATTTTGGTTTTCATTCTACAGGCACAGTCATTCAATCATGGGTAGCTTGTCAAATTTTGCTACATAGTTGTCTCTGTATATCATCCCTTGTTGGTTTTGCATACTACACACCTTTAACTTAAGCACATTTAACCAAGTCAATCATACTAATCCGTTCTACTGTCATCACTATTCAAATCAACTTATGTAGATTCAAATCGAATAATCACTTTCGACTCACGATTTAGACTACAGTATGGGTTTCATTGTAATAGTAAAATAACTTACTGTCAATTGCTTAACACATATTCGTTACTACCAGTTTCAAACTAATTTTTTGTAACCACTTCTTATACTTTTCTGCTTGGCTAACCACTTAAACAACCTCTATTTCACGCTATGGTAAGTCAAATCAAGACTTATTTCGCTCTTTCAAGATTATAACACATGTTTCTTGCTTATTTTAACCAAAATTTATCAATAATTGTAATTTAATCGCCTTCTATCATCATCATTTCTACAATAATTCAAGTAATCATATAATATACATCTTCTTTATCAACAACCTCATCATAAATTCTACATTGTCCACTACAATTACTATCAATATTCCACCTCTTACTTTATATTACAATTTTAAATTAACCATCTGCTACCTCTTTTCGTAATTTAAACATGCCACTATTGCTCATAATGAGACACCTGGGCCTTTACAGCCCTTGATTAATTCTTCCCACAATAATTTTATAGACATTCACCCATGTTTATCGTAATATTATCACTTACTATTCTGCTACAGCATAACATTCTATTGAATTTATAACTGCTTCCTCTCTTCTTCACAACTTATACATCGTTTCTTACTCTTTAAATATTTATTTACCTCTTGCAAATTTATTACATTAATTTCATAGCTATTTGCTAATCAAGTAATAATTATTCTTCTTAAAATGCTTTAACAATAATTATCATCATTTAAACAGGTTTACACTCCTGTTTTTTTTTAACTCAACTTATATTTACGTATTTCACACACAATTTGGTCAACTATGCCAAATTTGGCAAAGCATCGTTTCATAAATTACTTCAACTCTTCAAAAACTCTATTACAACTATAATCAACTTATATTAGATGAGATTTATGTCCCATCTTTTCTTATATTATCCGTCATCTTTCAAACTTTATCAACTCCTAATATCATTCCCCTGCTTTTGGTTTCTCAATAGGAGAAATTACTTTTCTACTTTCGTATTCGTTTTCTTGCACAATTAATGTCTCCACATCTTATACTTATACACATATATACGCATATGTTTATTATTAACTTTCATCTTTACTCAAGTTTATACTACTAGGCAATCACATTAAATCTTTCTGATACTTAATGGTTTAACAATTTCATGTAAAACACCGTAATATAAGTACGTTGGCCAGACGTCATTATATTACGTCATTCACACTTCCTTCTCAAACCACCTCGTATCATCAATCTTTAATGTAGTTCATCTTACTCTATCACATATCAAAACAACAAATTTACAACAATATAAAAACATGTAAGCTATAGCTGTCAACTTGTAATCATTAATTTCACGTAATTATACAGTTATACTATCATCATATGTAAATTTCGTATAATCACACATTTCAACTTAAGCAATTAATATTTGCTTACTAGTCATTTGACTTTTAACTCAACTTTAGTCTTTTCTTCTTATCATTTAATAATTACTACGTCGTTTACTTCTCAACTGTCATTTAATGATACACTGTCAACTCGCATGTTGAATTCAACAATTCAAGAATGAATAATCACGTAACTCAAACTTGAACAATGCTACATTTTTCCTGTACATAACACCTCAACATATAATAAGGGTAACATATAGTCACCTTATCACCACATACAACTTTTATCTTCATATAAGCAGATTGCGTACAATTAACGGTAATATCATCCCGCTAATTTCATATGCAATTTTATTCCTCCACTTATTTACCACTTCATTTATATTGCACATCATAATTTAATCAGTCAATAACTCCACATAACATACACAACTAATCACGCAATTATAAGATTTGCGGCAATTTACAATTACCGCCTTACAACTTTAAAAGTTACAACTTTTACTCACATCATAAGTGACTTATCCTCTTATCATTTATTCTCGACCCTTCAGTAATCATTAATACTTATTTTAACCGATCATATATAAAACATCTTATTAACAACTTGTTAGCATATTAACATGCGATTATCAACAAATACATGGCTACACATGACAATAGTCATTTAGCAACCATTATACCACAACATGCATTCATTATTATCAACGTTATTCATTTACACTCTTTATTTGCATCAAATCAATTGTGTCATTCTCTTACGTTCATAATTATTTCACTTACTCATTTCACTGCATACGTACCATATTCTTCCTTAGAAAGCAAGTAATCTACCAACATAGCATCATTTAGTCATATTCGGATTAATCTAGCCTATAGCATTCAACATCTTGTCTATTAACTGACATATAACACTGTCAAGTAATCACTAACGGGGAATCATTGCAGTCCGGCTACATCCACTACACCACTCTATATAATCATTTAACCAACATTTAAAGAACTCGCAATTTTAGACACATAATCATGCACTTCATATTGGTTTAAGTTTAAATAATCCTATCGTGGATTACCTAAATCTCATAAACCACCACTCTGATACCAACTTGTAACGCCCAAATTTTTTTATTTTTTTTTTACTCTTATTAATGTCCCATTACTCAATTATAAGTATATTAAATCAATACATCGCTTTAACATTTTGAATCGGACTTAACATAGCAATTTTTGTAAAATGGCATGGTACCCGCCGGGTAGGCCGGAGTACCCGCCGGGTAACTAAGCTTACCCCAAGTTCTGTTCAATTTAGTAAAGGAGGTACCCGTTTTAAACATGTGTACCCGCCGGGTAAATCCGCCGGGTACTGGTAGTACCCACCGGGTAGTTCTTCCTGTACCAAAAACTCAGGTTTTTAATCTAAATTCACACGCGCATAACTTTTGACCCTTTTAGAGTTGAGACCTGAAATTTTGTAGACACCTCCACTATATAAAAATGAAGGTTTCCTTTTTTACACTTTTTCAAATTTCGCAATAACGAAGGATTCAGACGTGTCACCAAAGTACGACCATTTTGCCACTTTTATAGTGTTCTTGCAATAACACCAAATAATACTTTTTTACTACTTCCAGGATTGTGCCAACATATTTCAACTCAAATACATATAACCAAACTGTCTAAACCATTGTTTCGTCTATTTTACCATAATGACCCATTTTGACCGTCAGACTAAAACGACCCATTTTTAGCTTTAAACCAAATAATGACTTGGGCGATTTACAACAAGCTAATAGCAACTCAGCAATTTTAAAGTACACTTGTCAAACCTCTTTGCAAGTGAAATCCACGTTCCTTCCCCATATTCCATAAGCCACCTCTAAAATCATGTTTAGTATTTGACCCATTGGCAGTGTGATCGGAAGGCTATCAATAACTGTCAAATCCAACCCTTTTGGCCGAGCAAAAACTTGTACGTGTTGTGACAACGTGGCCGCCACGGTGGCAGTAGATGATGACGAGGATCGGCACATCCAACGGATGTAGAGAAGTATAAGCGTGGTTAATATTATAACACCAAAGAGTACAATGATGAAAAAGACTGTACGTCCACGAATTTGGAAGTTTTTATCGTCGAGTCCATCGTATCGCTAGTTGTGAAATGTTTGAGAGTCTTGTTGAGTGGTCATTTTGACGGAGGTTAATGGTGGATGTTGTGACTTTGTAACAGCATGAGTTCGTTGATAATATTTGATGAAGGTGCGAGAGAGTGGGGATTATTGGTGTGGTTGGGAGGGTTTGGTATAAATAATGAATGAAAAACTGTAAAGGAAAAGGTAATGACAAGTTGGTAAAGTAAAGGGGGTGTGGATGTAAATATTAAATTATAACAAGAGTAGCGTGAATGTCGCGATTTAGGAAAGCAAACATGTGATTCCGAAAGTAACTCATGTCTCTACACTTACCTATCATATAAAGAGTACCTCTAATTTGTTTACTTTTTAAAGCATAATAAAAATTAGAGGTATCAAAGTAGATAATGTAATTAGACATGTTGGGTAATGGATTTCCAATTTGTCGCAAGCTACTATATTTATGATAGAGATTGATCCTAAACTTTTTTGTCTAAATGTTAATAAAAATTAATATTAATAATTAATATAGGATATACATATGCATGTCTTTTGTCTTTTTATATGATGTAATTCGAGGTTAAAATATTACTAAACGTGCACTTACAGTAGCTTCGAGGGATATAAAGTATGAAAGAAAAGAATTAACGTGATTGGGCAATAGTACATAAAGTATGTATTGTTGCCTAGTACATATTGTATATGTAGAACGTTAGATCTTTTATTTTTTGGTTTATTTTGAAACGACGAAAAGTAACTATGCATATAATCATATATCACGTGTAATTAACAAAAGATCGCATCTAAAGAATTCTTTCCGGTGTATTATACTTTTTCTTACCTTTTGCTATTTGTTCTTTATGAGTAGATTGTAAAACGTGATTTAGTTGCAAAAACTATATATGGTATATTGCTATCTACGTTTGTAACCTAAAGTATCATCGTAATGTCATAATTGAGTTAGAGTTAGGCGAGTATGGGGTGATGTAGGTGGACATGAGGTATGGCCGTATGGGTACATAAAAAAACAAAACAAATGTGGTCAATGAGTAAATCGAAGACAAAATATAGAAAGTGTAGGACCTACTTTCATAAAATCTATAGCTTTAAACGTGTTGCAATGTTTTATGTTAACTTTCATGAAGTGATTATGTTTTTGTCTTATGTAAAATAAGTATAATATAAAAACTTTTTGTTGCTTATAACCTCTCAAGTGTTTGGGGTCATTTTTTATGTTTATGATTTCTTCCATGTGGCAAGATATATCAGTCATCAACTAGCACATGACAGACGAGGTGGACTTATTTGTAATTTTGATATCCAATGTATTATATTTTGAAAATAATAATAATAATATTAATTTTTTTTTAAACAACATAATTCTATTAACTTGTTATCAAGACACTAGAAGCGAAAATAAAAAGCGAGTTACATATTTATGATTGAATTGGGTTGCAAACCCAATCAATATATCTAATCGGATTTTTCCTATCTCTACTTGATAGTCAAATTAAAGAAAAAAATGTAACATCGTCTATCAAAATATCTTGTCTAGGTTTTTCGATGTTAAACAAATACCCGTTTCGAAAATGTAAACTAAAACGATAATAAAGTATAAAATAATAATTAATAATAATAATAATATAATGTAACAACTTTTATTGCTAGATTAGACATTAATAAAAGTATAAAATAAAACAAGTATTTTATTAATTATGGAACAAGGTCTTGAATTAAGTTGAAAAACGCATCTCATTGATAACATAATTTGTCATTTCAACGTTAAAGTTTGGAATTGACATTGGTATCGCTATTTAGACGTCAAATCAATTTTTCACACTGAACTGAAATATTACTAATAAAAAAAATGAATTTAACGGTATCTTATTAAAATACATCTTTTTTCCTTCAATAGAAAACAAGAAAAGGACTTTAAAGCAACCAATAATAAGAGAAAGAGAAAAAAGAAAAACCACGTACACGAGATTCAAATGAGCTCACCAAAACCAGCAAAAAATTACTTGATACGTGTCCAATATTTGAAAGCGTTTGGTGATGCTTCTATTTTATGGCCGACGAAACGGACCCATTGTATCACTTCATTCTATGATATAATTGGCTCTGTTTTTTTTTTTTTTTTCTCACTTTGTTAGTACATAAATGACGTCATTAGTTTGCCTATTTTATAATACCACAAAGTGAAAAGTAATGATTTTAGAGATTCCATCCATAACCATTTTCTGTAATATATTAGCTGATTATTCTATGCAAAAAATAATAATAAAAGAAATGGAGAGAATTAGATGTCGAAAGATAATAGGATACATAAAATATTGTAGTTAATGGATATTACTTTAAGTTGTTTTAAACTACTTTAGTGAATTCCATATGACCTAATTAATACAAAAGTTTCATTGCAAATTCTGTTATTAGTATTTTTCAGTGGAGTCCATGTTGGTTTTATTGAATAAGTGGACACTTTCTGGCCTTCAAGTTTGCTTTCATGATTTTCCTTTTATATATAATTTTTTATTAAACATTAAAAATTGCCTCTCATTAGCAATAAAAACAATCAATCTTTATGAGGTAAATTTAGAAAAATAACCTTTTAAACTATGATATATTGTTTATGAGTTAAATTCAAGAAATTTTGTAAAGCCATATACATAATATTCACAATCAAAATTATTTTGTGGGCCCGGTAATTGGCATGACGGAACAAAGTGAAGATATATGTGTTACTTTTACCTATGGTGCGATTGTGTCCCATTTGTTATTTAATTGTGAAAGAGACACGTTTTTTTCCTTGAAAAATGACTCTTTACTATTTCTTGATATGTACGATATTTATAATACCAAATTACCAATTGACATAAACTACTTTAGTTGTAATGCCACACATATATGCCATAAAAAAATAATGTGTTATCGAATCACTTATCGTAAAATAAGTGTCATTCTTAAAAGATGCTATACAATTTTGTATTAATTATTAATTAATACGGGGTAATAAAATATAATTTCTTTACCTTAACTTTATAGGCTGCATTTTTGTATCCTAGGACGAATGTAATCTTATACCAATTCAATGTATGTATTAAGAAATTAAAACTTATGTAAAATCATCTTTCGTTAATATTATTTATTTATCAAACAGTAAAAAGAAAGTATTTTTAATGTTAGTACCTATTTAACATGACTTCATGCAATAATTTGGAAGTGTCTTTTTATCTTGTATTTATTAAATAGTTTAGATCTATATATTCTAAATGCCTTGAAAAAAGATCTATTTTCGAATTCATATTCTTAGTGTGTTGCATATAGTTTGTGCTGAATATGGATATTAAAATACTCATTGGGCCAAATGTCCAGGGGCTTTTTTCACAATTTATGATAAAACTTTTGGACTAATTAGTACGCAGATTTTGGGCTTTTGGCCCATTTCATCTTATTAATAGAACATTAAAACCCAAAAGATGGTTGTAGACAACCTTGTAAAAGTACGAAAGTTGATTTTCTTTTACATTTATAAATGCATAAGAGACACTAACACTATTTCAGTGATTTGGAGAATTACATCAAAAACTACCTAAACTACATACTTTTCTGAAATAATATTTTTCTGAAATATTATTTCGGGAAATTATGTAACTTATGTAACTTGTGTGATTTTTAAGGGGATAATTGCCCCGTAGTGATTACCTGGTTGGGGGGAAAAAGTCACGTCTCCTAAATTTAAAGATTTAGATCAGTTTGAGATTAAACGAATCACGTACTATATAAAACGCCGAGACTTAAAATTTAAGATCCAACTAATTTTCATACTTCGAATGTGAATATTTTACAAGTAACAATTTTTCCATCTCCAAACATACTGTGTAGGCAAACCCGAACTAAACACGAGTCACAAGCAATCGATGGAAACTAATTAAACAATTCAAATCCATGGCAACTACATGAATTTCCTAAAAGCCAAAGCTAAATTTATTCCTACAATATGCGCATAAGACAATTTCCAATGCAGCCTGGAGCCCGTTTTGACCTAAGAGCACTACAACTTTCGCAATGTGCATTGTGGTTGGATGGCGTTGTGTGGGAGCACGAGCACATTAACGCACTTTTGTGTGTGCCAAAATGATTTTTTCTCTTTTTTATTTTCTTTTTTCTTCTCTTTTAATCTAAACAAAATTGATTTAGTGGGATATACACTCCACAACACTTATTCTCAATACCATATTATCATTGATAGTGTTTATAGATAATTCCATATTATGCTGACGTAACTCCCATAACATTAATAACTTGGTGTTATCTTTCAGTACGTAGATGGTCTAAGAAGCAATTAGTGATCGACCATGACTTTGTAATTTATTAATCAATATTATGAACTATTTATATATATCTTAATTATATTATACATTAAAATTTTAAAATTAGACTCAACAATAATGATTAATAACTAAATTGCCCTTTAAATTTGACTAATGATTTCAATTTTTATAAAGTAACAATTAGTTTATAATATTTATAACAACCTTTCACTTTAAACTTTTGTCTTTTAGAGTTTTTAAAATATTATTTTAATTTTTTTTACATAATATCATGAATAATTTATTATATCTGTAAAATTTTGATAAATTAAAATTTTCACAAACGTATACATCTATTCAGTATACTGCTAGTATTTAAACTTTTTTGTTTTTCTTTCGAACAAAAAATCAAATTAAGATCAAATAAGCGCTATCCTATTAATAGATACCTGATCAGATATATAATCTGAACTGAAAAAAAAAAGTAATAACCTAGTTAAACAACGATAAATAACAACCAAGAGTAACTAAAATGTACTACAAACTAAATTTCTCTAATTCATATCAAGTTCATTAAAAATAAATAATAAAACCAGCTTACCTTTTCAAACAATCAGACGACTATATGAAATCTTCACTGTCAAGATCACTTAAAACCCTAACTCTTTGATCATCATAATAATTATAATTATTTTCTCATAAAATCAAACCCACCTAATTAATCCCCAGATTCTAAACTAAATTCCTTCAAACTTCAAATAAATTAAACCAAATTCTTCAAAAATCAAATGACGGATCTCCGTAGTCCCATATACTAGGCGGTGGGTACTCATCATCATTTGTCAACGACCACAAAGACGGCGATGACGGCTCACCGCCGCCAACAGCCACAATCGGATCCGAAACCGAATCTCCGACCACCATTGTCGGCGAGGATTTTGACACAAGTGAAAGACTTGACCCAACCGACCCCACCAACGAATTAACCTCATCTTTCATCGGTCGAAAATTTTCAAATTGTTGTCTCATCGGTTGTTCCCGGTGACTAATTTTGTTTTCTCTAGGGCTTACGTTCGCGTTCGGATCGTACGAGGTTGGATTTGTTGATGCTGTTGTCATTCTTAAAGTGGGGTCCTCACCCTCACCAACCCTAATTTTATTCAAGTTGGAGTAGGGTAAGTACTGATGATGTGGTTGTACAAGTTGCAAAGCATATTGTACTAAATTCCCACCACAATTTGTACTTTGTTGTACGGTAGGATAAAAAGGGTATGGCATATAATTAGCCAAAATCGGCACATTAGACGGCGTAGTTTGAGACGGCGAGAATGTAAGATTAAAAGCAGCCGGACGGGGAAGTATCGGTCGTAGGGTTTGTGTCGTAGAAGATGACGAAGAGCTCCCACTCCCACCACGAGGCGATGAGGATGATGATGTGGCGGCAGTAGAGTTGGTGTTATTGTTACAACCGTCTGACGGTTGTCGTAAGTTAAGTTGTGCTCTGGTACCATATAGAATAACTGCGGCTCGGTCATATGCGCGAGCCGCATCTTCAGCCGTGGCAAACGTACCGAGCCATCTGCGGGTACGTTTGCGTGGCTCGCGAATCTCCGCGACCCATTTACCCCAGCTACGTTGTCGAACACCTCTATATTTGAATTTAGAATTATCCGGTCCTCCTTTGCCTTTGGACTTTCGGTTGTTCCGCGGTGGACTGGTGGTGGGAGGTGGCGGAGAGGAAGTGGTTGGGAGGTGGGAATTGTTGTTGTTTGTGTCCATATTAATGGTTTTTACTTAAAAGGAAGTAAAAGATGGCGATAAAACCTAAGTTGTAAGGTGGAGGAAAGAGAGTAAGAAGAGAGAGGTGGATAGTGACGGTGTGTGATGGTAAATGGTGGAAGGGGGCGGTGATGGTATATATAGTGCTGGTCAAAATGATTCAAAAAAATTATAAAGTTGGTGAAGAAAAAGATTGTTTTGTTGTTAAGAAACATATGGATAACACCGGTGCATTTTGTATCAATAAAACGAAAAATAAATGGATTGGTAGTGCATTTACTTATGTTTTGGATTTTATCATGTTACATATGTTTTGCCTTTTCACTGACCTAGAAGACTAAATTATTTAATTATATATTTATAAGTATTGGAAATGATATGACACTGTCAAGTGATAAAAAGAAAAATAAATAAATAAATTGTTGGAATCTTGTATGTGTACGTAGAATTTGAGTGTCAAGTTATGAAAACTGAGAAGTACATGGAATCATGTACATATAGCACGTAGAAGTTTACTGCCAAGTGAAGAAAATTAATGATTGGAATTATGTACATATACATGGAACTTTAGTAGTACGTATAAGATAGGATTGAAAGTAATAAAGTATATTTATATAGATGTAGATCTGTTTTGTATGTAAAATTTGATGTACGTGGTATGGGTGTCTAGATACATTTAATTATTTAAATTTAAAAAGTTCAGTACGAACACAATCGCTAATTATATCTTTTTGAAATATAACTTACATATAAAATAATATGATAAAATGGTGTAAAATTATTTTAAAAAATTTAATATAAAGTAAAAAAAAGACCACCACAAGTATTTCTTCTGTACCAGTCACACTCCAAACAAAAACTATTACTCCGCGTTGTTTAATTAAAGGAAAAAAAAAAGTAGCCGCAAACAGGAAATTCAATTAAATATAGATGGCATGGACCAAACTACACAACTGGCCGGTGGCTGCAAAATCTGTGATCACCATAACTTGTGATCATGAATCCATGCCATGGCCGGGTTTAATTAATAATTCTGTGCATCATATCTGTTTGTTATCTCTGTACCATTCCAATGTCCTTATTTTTATACAACAAAAATATAAACATTAACTTTTGTTACACTTACAAAATCAACGATCCATGTTTCATACTTAGGTTTGAAGGCAACTCCGATCGGATTCGGATATATTTATTAAATAACACTATTTCTTCAAGAAACTTCGTATACAGTTTTATCATGCATAAAATAATAAATAATAATTGCTATACAGTTTAAAAGTATGTGGTGCCGAAGTTTAGGGTTTGCGTCTGTTCCAACCAGTAAGGAGTCACAAAATTTTGCACACACGACCTCTTTGTTTTCTAATGCTACAAGATCTTGAAAAAAATATCTGCTGTATTTTAATAGCAGAGAATATACAAGTGCATGCAACTTAATTAATTAATAATTTAATAAATATATAAATATAATATAATATATCTAGCTACTCCCTTTTGGCCAAATTCTTTGTTTTCATTTAAGGTTTTATGGAGTAGTATTTAATATCAATATTTTTTAAATAGATAATATCGGTATTCCAAATTATTAAAAGGATAAGGGTTATATCGTTATCAATAAAATATATGTATTTACATATTTCGTCGTAAATAGCAAAATAGGGATTATAAAATAATTAATGAGTGTTAATCTTTGAAATTGACCATAACAAAGAGTTTGAAGGTTTTTCAAGTCGTTGGAATTTGCATATATAATCCTTTAATTCAATTCAAGCTTCTTCTGTTTTACTCCTTGGAATTCAAAGCGCGATATATATTAATTAACACAATTCTTGTTAATTAGATCTAATAATTCTCATGTGTTTGTAGTTTGTACATAAAATATGTGGGAGACTGTTATAAATAAGTTACATTCTCAACTTTATAAAGTTGTTGATATATACATATTTATTTCCTGCTTTTAACTTTAACTACACGGTGAATTTTTCATTTTAAAAACTAAATATTTATATTGGAGAGACGATTAATTATAAAATTCCAACCATAGATCAGTACTATATATTAATTAACACGATTCAAACTTTTATAAAAACATGTGAAGCTTGCAACATGATTGAACCTGGTTTGTTTTTAAAAAAATTTATAGTCTGATAGCGACAAAATATCTATTTGGTTCAAGAACCCTTCTATTTGTTCCTATAGCAATGCTTATAGTCTTGTACACTAAACAAACTTGTTGGTGCATGTATATATTACTCTCGGATAATACGGATCTATACTCAGACAACTTGTAATGGTAACATCGTGTCGTGAAAGGATACTAAGTCACATCAGCCACGACTGTGTGTCGTCTCACGACATTGCATAGTGCTAACTATCACGATTACAAGTTAGAACCAATATTTATTATTGTCTTAAACTAAAAAGAAGAAAGGAAATTGAAAAAGAAAAAAAAAGAGTCGCGGAGCCAACAAAATTACCATTATGAAATGTCATCCCCACCACGACGGTACCCACACCGTCGATGGTGCCGTCGTGGTCGCACCACCAAGTCCAGCGCGCTTACATTGCAAGTGGTCTTAGTTCAAAAATATGCTTTAAGATTTTGATTTTTTTAAGGCTTTTGGACCGTATTATTTCAATACTTTCTCTCCTTAAGCCTCTGTGAACAAATTATTACATGCATAAATATTTGTACATTGGCATAAAAACTTTAAAAAGTAATACTAATTTGTTAATGTACAATATTTAAATGCATTTAATCTTTTTTTAATAATAACCCTGAAGGCAGTGTTAACAAAAATCTTTCAATTTAATCTCTTGTAACAGGCTAGTATTCCCGGCACAGTTTGGGCCTGAATAGTTTGCTTGTTATTTATTGTAGTGAATATCGGCTCAGGGCATAAGGGAATATAGTGTCGTTATATGGATAGGAGCCCAGCCCAATACATGGAATTTTCATTTAACAAAAGCCCAGTATGTGCTGCTCCAGATGATCATAAGACTTCAAAAATTAAGGAGAATTTGGAATATTTTCTCGAAATATGCATAATGTCACCTAGTTATCCATCAAATAATAATCATATCATAATCATAATATTAAAAACATTTGATATCTAAATAATCCAATTTACCAACAAGTGGTAATTTTATATTATTATTGTACCCTACACACAAAAAAATGTTTTTTTTTATTTTTTAATGCTTTTACATTCCATATAGATTATTCGTTTTTGGACCAAGTTCAATGTTAGTTGTGGTTATTTACAAGTCAAGTGGCATACTTATATCGAAATCTTATCCATGACAAAGATATCATAGTTTTTATACTCCTTTGATCCTTACAATTTGTAATATATTTTTCATTCATATGTCATATTAAAATAATATCAAGTGTTTACAACTTTAGATAATGCATTTGTTTAATACTTTTTCTTTTTATCAATTTCGTTAAATGTAATAAATGTTTTTAAATCATAAACAACAAGTATTAACATCTAATATATTTCCTAGATATGTAAATTCCATAGATTTTCCTAGTAGTATCTTTTGGCTTCTTTTTTTTGTGTTACTAGTAACTAGTAACTAATTATCAAGTCCACGCGTCATTAAC
This sequence comes from Gnaphalium uliginosum, assembly GCA_963930675.1. Taxonomy (NCBI): domain Eukaryota; kingdom Viridiplantae; phylum Streptophyta; class Magnoliopsida; order Asterales; family Asteraceae; genus Gnaphalium; species Gnaphalium uliginosum. The sequence continues at coordinate 2,544,259 of OZ005682.1, read as the reverse complement.
GTGTTACGTGTCACAGATTGCTTAAATTCCCTGTGACGATATGATTCCATTTTCATGTATACATAGAATTAACTACTAAAAAAAGCACGTTGACATGATTTAGATTCAAAAACCATAAATTAAAAAAAGCTAACCAAATACAAAAAAATATACTATCATAAGCTAGTAAAAAAAGAAAAAAAAAGTCAGTGGTTTCATTGGACGGCTTTAAGAAGATCAATATATTTGTCAACGGCGGTAGACGGTACAGCTAACATCACCTTCAATGAACGGCTATGATCATCTACAGGTAACAGTATACAATATCTATCGGTACACACGGGCCCCACCTGAACAGGCCTCCCAATTCCGAAGTCTACTCTTTCTAATCCCAGCGTTGACCATTGTGAAAGTATTAGTACCCCAACCGGGTCAGGCACACAACTCGGTCCATTCAAACTCACTGAGTTCACCACTTCCTTTACATAATTATCGTCAACTCGGTTCTTTGCTTCCCTTATTAACTCGGTTGCGTAACCGAGTCCTTTTTCGGTTAGCTCTTTCGCGGTTGTTTGCGCACAACCGAGTACGATCGCGTTACCGTAGTATCCAACCGGTAGACTCGGTCTAACTCGGTTGCGTACATTAATGCTAAAAAGTAACTTAAGTGTTTGACTCGCTGGGAAGTTTATTGCTTTAGCCCAACTTCTCCAAATATGAGCAGATAAAACCTCAAATGAAGTGTAACCGAGTTGACTCGGACAACTCGTCCGAGTCAGATCCTTTTTTAACTCGTTTATTTTCCAATCATGAAATGTAACCGAGGTAGGAGTGAGCTGATCAGGACTAAACCGAGTCATAAATTTACAACGGTCAGTAACTCGGTTGAACTCGGTGTGTAGATTTGATACTTTTTGTTTTTGTGTAAACGGCGTCGTATCAAGCAAATGTCTTTGCCAAACGGGTTTGGGTTTAAGATCCACCAGAGCTCCATTTATTCCACCAGTGGTCAACTTCGAAAACAGGTTTAAAAAGTCAACACTACCAAAACCGTCACAAATACAATGACTAAACCCAAAAGCCAAAGCAACACCTCCATCACTGAGCCACGTCAGCTGTACAACCAAAGTGGGACCACCCTTGATGACGTCAGTAACTTGCAAAGCTAAAAGCCTCCGCCATTCCGTAACATAACGTGGGGCCCGTTCAAAATCCGTAACGGAAAAATCCGACGTGGCTTCCACAAAAGCTGCTCCTTGACTACGACAAATAACTTCAAGACATGAGCCGTCCGGTTTAACCCGGACTCGACCGGCTAATGGGTAGTATGGAACTAAAGCTTGAGATAAAGCGGCTTTGATATGTTTAGTGATGGTGTGTTTGTGGACGTCATTGAACTGCATAGGAGGGTAAATTAGTAAATATTCAATGGTGAAACGTAAAAAGAGTTGTGAATCAATTGATGAAAGTTTGAGAATATGAGATGGAGTTGGACCCGAAGGAGCGATTAGAGCTGCTTCTTTTACTTGTACACTTGAGCTCGCCATGATTTTTAGTTTTTTTTTATAAAGTAAGAAGTGAACATATATATATGTACACATGCATGTGTATGTATGTATGTATGTATGTATGTATATATATATATATATATATATATATATATATATATATATATATATATATATATATGGTGTGTGAAATTAAGGGGGAAGGTGAGGATATAAAGAGAATGTGTAGATAGTGTGGTGTGTGATCTTTAATAAGGGGAAAAACATAAAAATGCAAATCCTGTGACAAAAGATTTTGTTAAGATTCTTTTGGTTTAATTTTTAAAAACTGAAAATGAAAAATGAATTACAGCTTGGAATGTTGCCTTTTGTCTGTTTGGCGGTGGGTAATGCATATATAGGGTTTACCTTTTCTTCCTATTTATTTGAATCTTAGGTAAGATCATCTCCACTAAGATTGTTAAAGTCCCGATCTTCATCTTAAAATTTTATAATTTTACAATCTTCACTAATTTTGCATAAATTCTTAAAATTATAACATCTACTTACTATCTCGATTTTATATCGATTATGAGCATATGATCTTACAATCTCAATCAGATCCAATCTTACTCAACATTAATTAATGAGTTAACAAAATATAAATAAGTTAAATTTGTCTGATAAAAAATCTAATACACTTATCATTTAATCAATTACTACACGTAAAACTAATTAACTATTCAGCTAAAAGTGTTTAACACGTGAATCTATATCTTTAATAAAAAATATAGTAATCTAAATCGTTATGAGTAGTATTGAATCAATATTATAGTATTTAAAGTGTAAAATTTTAATTAATTTGTCATGCATTCGGTCTTTTAGATCTATTATAACACACGTGTATAAGACTATAGTATATAAGTAGAATTCTTAAGATCTCGATTTGATCTTACGATTCCGATCTTGTGAAGAGAAAATGATCCTAGCCTCCTAAGTAAGATTCCGATATTAATAACTTTGTCTCCAACCCGTCTTGACATTCCATATATGAAGAAAAAAAAAGCATCTTTAAAGCACATTCATGCTCCAAAATTTTCATGTTTTATTTTAGTAAAGTATTATTTTGTATAACTTAAAAAAAATGTATCACGTTCTCTAGGTGTATAATTATTCTCTATAATATTAGAAGCATCCTCATAAACTAATTACAAATTCATTTTCTCACTAATCGCCATATCTTGTAAGTTGTAAACTGAAATGAATCAAATATTAAAATTATATATTTTTTATAATCGTAATTCGTAAACCAACACTTCCAATTTTTTTTCTTGTCCAAATGTGGTAGTCACCCTCTTTCAGTAAATTTAAATAAATAGAGTAAATGGAGAAGAAAATGTTTGAAAAATAAAGGAGTGACGAAAAGAATCAAATTTGTTTTGTGGAGATGAGTAGTAGCATAGCATGAGCATGTGCAAAAGCGCAGGATAGTCTGGCAGTGCATGATGTAATTGTAGACACACATTCGCCCCTATTGGACCACATTTCACCCTCTTCTCTCTGGTTAACTTCAATTCCTCCCACGGTCCGGCCCATATTTCCCTCTCTTTTTTTCCATGGATAAATTAATTAAATTAATCTTAAAAATCTACTGTATAATATAATGGATAGAAAAAAAACTAATAAATCCTGTACTATCGGTCAAATGTTAAATAAAAAAATCATAATATTAGTTAGAATATGTTACCGACCAAAACCAATGTTCTCGTAGGGTCTGAATTGTAATTGTTGAGTGGGATTAGTGTATGCATATGTACTGCATTCACTCCTGTCTCTTTATTGTTAAATTGTGTTTAGATCTAGTAATTAGTATACTTTTTTCTTCTAGTGTTGAGTTGCTTGGTAGCTGTTGCCATTTTTTTACGTCTTGTAAAGGGATGTGGTCATTTCTGGTCTTTCGTCGCAGGGGTGTTCATTTGGATGAATCGGTTTGGTTTTTAGATATTCAAACATATAAAAAAATAATAATATATGTTAAAAGTAGGTTAGATATTATAATAAACATATACAAAATAGATGATACTAAGTTTGATTAGTACAAGTTCAAATTAATATCATCTTCGTCATATATAGTGTATGAAATTATTTGTCACATTTACAAAAATTAATACGATCTTTAGCATCATCTTAACAATTAGCATTATCATCAATCTAGTAATTTAGTAAACTATTTTGTATGTGTATATATATATAATGTTTAAAAAATAAATACTTATTACTCATTTGATTTTTTTGAATAATTCGGTTAGTAATTTACTAACCAAAACCAATCCGTGATCCTAAAAAATAAGTTTTATTTTGATCTGAACCAATCCAAAAATGCAAGTATCTAAATTATATGATCCGATATGAGTTATTCAATTAGATAATCCAATTTTCTCCGAAGTACGAACAACACTATATTTGCTGTTTGTTGGTCCAAGTTGTTTTTGTTTCCTTTGGTAATGAAAGTCTATTTCTTCTAAAAAAAAAAAAACCAATGTTCTCGCGAGGCAAGTTAGTAGGATCCGGTATCTTGAACAGTAGTAAAGTGGACAAAATTGGTGGGCAAAAAATCAATTTGATCAAGAAATATGATGGTGTAATCAGTGACAATGGGCTCCACATTTTTATTCCCTAGGACCCACCACCACCACCTGTACTGATGCAACATTTTGAATTTATTTTTTTATTAAATGTAATGTAATGTATCTCTGTCTTTTTATTAGGTCGTTAAATAAGTTGATAATTATAAAATGGTTAAGTTATATAACATAACATGTTAGAAAAGTTGAAATATATTTGTATAATTTCTCTATCTGGTTTAATTTTCTCTTTTCTAGATGATAAATAAGTAATTTAATTATTAACAGTTTACAATAAAATTCAATCAAAATATTAGTTCACCTTTTAAAAAAAGTTTTGTTGTACCCCGTGATAAACTATTGATACAAGATTAGTTGTATTAAATGAATTTATCACTTCCTTAAAAATGAAAAATGCATTTAATAATTTCATAACAAAAAATATATAAAAAAATAATGTGTATCAAATAAGTACATATTATCATTTTAAAAAATATTGAGCTTATTTTAAATAACTTGAACAACTGAACAATAAATTAGAGGCCGAAGGAACGATTGATCTAGTTGGGATTTTCAAAATCTAATATGAGACAATATAGTACCTAAGTTATGATCAACTTTTTGAAGTTATAGTTAATAATTAGCTTTGTTTTTATCTCCTTTATTGCGAGTGATACAAATTTATACTGTGATTACAAAATGTACGATGATGATTAAATTTGTAGTTGAACATCATCATACATTTCGTAATAACTAAAAATGTGTTAGATTGTTTTAAAACAATGTAACACTTTTTTATAGCATACAACATTGCTATAAAATCTGTAGCAAGCTAGAAAATAACTCGTACACAAAAATACTATAAAATTCATGAAAATCGATACTGTACAGTGTGCATATAAAGTTGTACAGTTAAACATCTCAATCAATGTCTTTTGAAACTTTGAGAACGTACGGTTAAAATTGGAATTTGTAATTGTAAATGCTCCAAAAGTCCTCATGACAAGTTGTTGTCACCTTAGCACACTTGTCACATGTTCAAGAGCGAGTAATTTATTTCCGTAGGGGCAGGGCATCTTCAACATAAGTTTTTTTTTTTTTTTTTTGCAAGAGTTAATTTAATTAAAAAGGTATTTATGTTAATATGCTAACTATTAACAAAATTATTAATTTTATGTCCAAAAATCCAACACATAAAATTTATCTGAGTTAATTCGAATGAGGAATTTGTGACACTGAAGAGTGGTAGAGATGGAGCTTATAATCACAGGAAAAAAATAAATAATTTGTGACATTTGTTCTTTATTTTTCACCCTAGGTTTCGTCCCAACCTGTCTCTTTGATTGTTTCTTTTGGTACTTCCACAAAACCCCAATAACAACTTATGTTAGAACAATACAACATCAGAAAATGTCTCATTTTAGAATGTTAGATGTTGTTAGGTAAAAAGAAGAAACTGCGTCCATAAATATCAAATAAATAATAATGTAAAATTGATGATAGAGTTATCAATTTCACATAAATTAAAATCTTGAACTAAAAGGAATCTTAAAAAGAAGCAAATAATCGGTATATCAAGGAAAATACAAAGGCAATAAAGGAAGGCGGCAAGAACATTAACATTCACCAACCAAATCGCAGTCGTGAATAAAAGGGAAGTGGGTTTAGTCTTTTTTATTCGTTTTTAGCCACAAATTACCTTCTTCACAAACTTGGGCCCGGTCCTACCTACCGTCCAATACGTACAATCCATAACTAGTATTTCAAACATTATCCTCACCCATCGGCCCGATTTAAACTAAAATTGTACAGTAACAACTATTTGGTTGGTGTCTTTAACAATACTTAAACCAATATACATCAACAGCCTATTCATTAACAGAATCTTGGTTTTTCTCTTATTAAAACATTGTCGGTAATTTACACTATAACCCACATAAATTATACTATAATATTAAAATTTTACATGATGAACAACCGGTCGACTATAAACCTAAACCAAACGAAAAACATCTTTTCATGAACAGATATTATTTAATGGGAGCCTTTAATTCATAAAGTGGTAAGGATGTGACTATGAGATATATATTTGTGATTTTGTTTTGTTTTCAAGATATTCAAGTCACAAGGTGAGGGCAATTGTCAAAGCTGTAACATCTGCTTTTTTTTTTTTTTTTTTTTTTTTTGTCTGTATCAAGTACTGGCAATTTTATATTTTAATATATGCGATTTTGTAATCCATTTCAGAACGTGTAATAATTTATTTATAAGAAAATATACGAAAATGGAATTTGGGTCTGTAATTCAGTTCTAGAATTAACTGAAAATATTAATAATTCAGGTCTTCAGGGGTTGATATATGAAAAGTGAGAACCCATAACTAAAACCATTAGCTAAATTAGACGCCCCTAACCCAATTTAATTACTAGGTCTTATTAAAACACTTTTTGAGTTTTGGGCCAGATGCAGGCCCATAATAGAGTGGTCAAGTCTAAAAGGCTAGAGCAGAATAAAAACCCAATTTGTATACAGTCTACACCATATAGTTATATACTTGCTTTCTTTGAGTAGAAAAGTGTTTAAAGAGCATTGTAACTACTGTCCTGCAAACGTGTAATTCTTGCCTAACTTCTTGAGGGTTCATTGCTATACTTGTATTTAATTCTGAAAGCTATGCATGCAATATTAAACGATACAAGGTAGTTGCTTGTCAATTACCTTTTTATCATGTCCTATTTACCATAAAGCCTACATTGGTCCTCTACCCATAAATATTTCAAAACTGGATACATTTATTATGCGATTGTGCACCACCTGCAAATGTAATATACGAAAAGTAACTCAAACAGAGAATTAATGATAAACAGATAACAAAAGATCACGATAAAAAGGAATGTCAGTTCTACCGCCTTAAGATTCTAACCTCGACGAGTCAAAATGTTGTGGCTTTCCATATTTGATCGTTCCTAATCACCCTTTCGGTTTCTGTTGAATGGAGTCTTTTCTTTATGATGATGACTGTTCCTCACATGACGACAGAAAAAAATGGGCCATCCCAGACGGGCTATGGCCCAGACGCTAAAACATAGTTGTTTCTGATTTTTTTTAAGGACAACGAATACATGACAATATAACTTGTAAGAGATAATTCGATATTAGCTTGTCCACATATGATACCACCAAAAAAATGCATGGTTACAACTAGAGAATGGCTTAATGTCCAAAACCATGCACCCATAAGTCTTTGTCAACTAGTCTTTCTTGATGGAGGGAAGTATATAGCAAATCCCTATTTCACATGAAGGTACATTATAAATTCTAAAAGTAAACTACCAAATCGCCGAAGTACGACTATTGGTTTTACCTACCTTAGTCATTTATAGAACTTAAAAGTAAAGTCTATTGGTGACCCATTCACTTATAAGGTCTGGTTTGGGTCTTCTTCCTCTGCACCTATTCAAAAGGGATTGGATCATCATTTTAGCTAAAAAGGAACAAACTGATGAGTCTTCTGAGTGTTTTCAAATGCTATAGGAGTGAGATTATTAATAGATACTTAGAAAAATACAAGTCTTGTAATAATGAAAGCATTAAATAATTATAGATTTCCAAAAAAGGGAATTTTATTTGATAGAGGGTGTCCATTACTACTTACATATAGATTACTGATTTTGACCCGAACCACTATCCATCCCCTGCCCATTTTGCCGACCTTGATAGATTGCTTATGGCTTCCTTACCAATGTTTGATTTTCTTCTCATTAACTAATCTTTAAAGTTTCTGAATTCTCAAGTCTTTAATTCTTTACGCATTTGGTCCATAAAACTATTCAGCATACAATGTAAGATTGGTGGTGGTTGGCTTTTTATTCTATAAACCTATTCACATGTATGACTAGGTCAAGGTTTATCATCTTTTTCTGTCAGTCAAAAACCTTCCAAATTATCCATCAAGAAGACTCATTCTGCCACGGATACATACATCTATAAAATATACCGAAACGAGAAGGACCTCTCATCATCCTATTCTAACTAAATTAATAAAAATGGTGTACAATTAATTATAAATTACTTGGTCTTACCGAGACCCATATTAGGCTTTCTTTTGTCGTTTCTTCTGTTTATTCAGCAATTGTTGTCTGGAAATATCTCATGTAAACCAAGTCTTTAGTCACCTTTTTTATTCAGTCATTCTATAAAAATATTGGTCCTAAATTCCTAATGTTGCCATGTTGGTGTGTACATTTTTTATTTTTAACTCAATAGGGTTCAAAGCACTGTCACATCAGCATTTTACCATTATCCATAAAAGTTCCACAGTGCATTGAACTGTTTATAATAATTATTATTTGTTCGTCATTTTGTAAAAGGGTATTTTGGACATCTAAATAGCTGCAAACCTAACACTGCAATTTCTTAAATACCCGGTTAGGATATTATCATATTAGATTACAATAAAAATCAAACTCAAGCATATTGACCAAAGATCTGTTGATGTTGATTTCAACAGATAATCCAAGAAGAAGCTGCCAATTGCCCAAGTGGTATCCCAAGTCAACACAGGAAACCTTTCTGTTCTTTCCTACCATAAAAATGGTCATATTAATAAAGTAATTGCTATTCTTTCACTTACTAAAAATAAAAACGTGACGATGGTTAACTACATCAGACTTGATACATATACAACTTCTTCTGAAGATTGATTATCAAGTAGAATGGCTTCTCTGCCCGATAAGAGTTTATTTGGCTTAGAATTATGGTTTTTATGGTAACAGTAATCCTAAATGCTAATGAAATCAATTATTTAATCATTTCTTTTCACTAGAAGCTTCAATAAAGTAACCAATGCATGGTACATGGCGATGTAGTTTTCCTGGGCCAAATCAAGATCAATTTCCTACCTCTAATTGGACGATACGCTTGTATCATAGCTTATGCACAGGATACAGATCCTAAAGCATTGAACATAGCATAAGTCATTTTAACAAGTAGCAAGGGGGTGAAAGATACTTGAAAGAAAGCGAAAGGATATCAATCCAGCTAATCAAAGTTTGACATGGCTCTTATAATTTAAAAATTGAATATAAAATTAAGGAGGGAATAAAATTATTATATGACTAACCAGAAAGGCCTGCAAATTCGCCAAATGGCAGCAGCCAAAGACTCCTGTTTTCTTCTCCTGACCTCAATCCTCTTGTCATCTATCTAAATAGTACAAAAAGAAACAGACAAATTACTATAAAAAACTAATTTATTAAAGATTTATGTATTCATGTAATCTAGATCCTTCAAAACCATTGATGACGAATAGAGGAGAAAAACACCATGGATGTAACTCTACCTCCTCCTCTCATGGTTTCTTCAGGCTTACTTCCAACTGGTTCTTTGTTAGAATCACTGATCCAAATCTCTAATGAAGTAACAAACATGGAAAAGATTCCAATTACGCAATCCAAAAATGTTTCAACAATGATAAGAAGGATCAAACTTCTTTCATCATTGTTTGAAGAAATTCAAGAAACAAACACTCAACTTCCACCTTCTTCCATTTTGTGTCTCACTGAGCTTTATTCAGTGATTCGGAGGGTGAAATCATTGATACAAGCGTGTAAAGAAGGTAGCTGTCTATGGAACCTTGTTCGAGCAGAGAGCATTTCAAATCAATTTTATGTGATTGTTAAAGAAATGAGTAGAGCTTTAGATATCTTACCGCTAAGTTTGTTGAAGATAGCAGCAGACACAAGAGAGCAAGTTGAACTTCTTCATAAACAAGTCAAACGAGTTGACTCATTGATTGATTCTAAAGAGATTCAGAGACGAGATGAGCTTCTTCAAGTTATGATGTCTAGTACTTCTAAAAGCAACAAGAGTAAAAGCATCACTGACTTCGAGAAAGTCAAAGTGATTATGACGAGAATCGGATTGAAAACCCCACTTGATTATGAAGAAGAGATCTCAAAACTAGAGGCTGAAGCAGAGAAGCAAGCGGGAACAGGTGGGCTTATCGTGGTATCCAATATCAACAATCTCATTTCACTAGTTGCATTATCGAAATCCATGGTTTTCAACAAAGAGCATCATAAAATAGCCCAAGAGGAAGGTATGCGTAAAAGTTCCCAACATAATTATTTTCCATCTTGTCAATCAATGATCACCAACATCCCAGACGAATACCGCTGCCCGATTTCGCTCGATTTAATGCGAGACCCAGTGATAGTAGCATCTGGTCACACATATGACCGTATCTCAATTGCACAATGGATTAACTCAGGGCATCATACATGTCCCAAAAGTGGACAGAGGCTAATCCACATGGCACTCATTCCAAACTATGCACTCAAAAGCTTGATTCATCAATTTTGCGAAGAAAATAACATACCGTTAATTGATCCTGCAACATCAAGTTCTTCATCATCTCATCTTGAGAGAACCCCGAGTATGAAAAGAAAACTACCTGAGAAGGCAGTTGATCACATTTCTGCTACCAAAACTGCCATGGATGCTGTAAAAATGACGGCAGAGTTTTTGGTGGGAAAATTGGCAATGGGTTCGATTGATATCCAGAGGCAAGCAGCATATGAGTTGAGATTACTGGCGAAAACGGGAATGGACAACCGGAGGATAATTTCAGAGGCAGGTGCAATTCCTTTTTTGGTAACGTTACTCTCATCACATGATCCAAGAATACAAGAAAATGCAGTCACGGCACTATTAAACCTTTCCATATTTGACAACAATAAGGTGTTAATAGTGGCAGCAGGAGCAATAGACAGCATTGTGGATGTTTTGGGTTCAGGTAGAACAATGGAGGCAAGAGAAAATGCAGCAGCGGCAATCTTTAGTTTATCGATAATCGATGATTATAAAGTGGTTATCGGTAGCCGTCCAAAAGCAATTTCATCTTTGGTTGGGCTGTTACAAGATGGAACTACAGCTGGAAAAAGAGATGCTGCAACAGCATTGTTTAATCTAGCGGTTTATAGCGTAAATAAAGTTAATGTTGTTCTTTCAGGGGCGGTACCTCTTTTAATTGATTTGTTAATGGATGATAAGGCTGGAATTACTGATGATGCACTGGCGGTGCTTTCTCTGCTGTTGGGGTGTTCTGAGGGACTTGAAGAAATAAGGAAGAGTAAAGTTTTAGTTTCAATTCTCATTGATCTTTTAAGGTTTGGATCTCCAAAGGGAAAAGAAAACTCACTGACTTTATTATTGGGGCTGTGTAAAGATGGTGGTGATGAAGTTGCTAGAAGATTGTTGATGAATCCAAGAAGTATACCATCTCTTCAAAGTTTGGCTGCTGATGGATCTATGAAAGCCCAAAGAAAGGCTGATGCTCTGCTTAGATTGCTCAACAGATGCTGCTCACAGTCTCAGAATCCTGTTGAATAAAAACACACACAAAGGATTGATTCATTGCAAACTGAAACTTATAATATGAAGATGTAAATTCGTGGAGATTGACATAAATGAAAAATCTGTTTTTATACATTCTTGTAACTTGCAAGTTGTAATCCAATCCGTTTAATGCATAAAGGTATTTTACCTGTATTAGTTAAACACAAACATCTTCTATTTTCTATGTAAATCCCTATAGATATTCTAATGCATATATTTCATGGAGGGATGCTAATCAAACTTTATCACGGAGAATAAGAATATGCATGTAACATACCGTTCTTTGTTGACATAATCATCTACCATAGAGTTGCTAGATAGTGTGCACTGTGAACCAATGAGGCGACGAGAGTTAAAACTTAAATATGGATAAACATTACTGACTAGATAACAACTATTATATACATAAATATAAGTATATGACAAGAGTTAAAGGTAGAATGAAATCCGTACACGTGTATATTCAAATGATAAAACAGCTTAGTGGGTTATGTGCCTCACGTTAGAAGGAACTTGTGTAAAATGCAGAACTGAACCAACAATTTTATTTTGATATACCCATAACAGGTTTTACACATAATTTACATTAACTTACAAGAAATATACCTGAGACCCTACTGGTCATACTAGGCTCATATTGATATACTATTACATGGATCATTAGGTAAAGGGGGTTTAACTTGTGTTCAACCACATAGATGATGGGGGTCAGGTTCTTCTGTGAACGATAATTCTCAAAAGGTAAACAATCTCATAAGTCCTCTAGAACTGCACCAATTCCAAATCAATATGTTTGTCCTTTAACATATACTTCCAAGACCAGCTTCCACTATCCATAAATTCCTTTCCGATAGGATCTATATGTACAGATAGACCTGAACCAAAAGTTTAAATGGGTAAGACACATAGATGCTTCTTGTAGAAATGAAGGTGAAAATGTTCTTACATAAAACTATACTATAAACACACAAACGAACGCTGAACCTAAAGTTCTATTACGATATGATAATGGATCATTAGCCTCTTCAGTCATGTAAAAACAAATACTTTTCTCAGAATGCATTCAACAACATTCTTCTTTCATATAACCAGAATCAAGGTACCATGCCAGATAACATTTTTAGTTAATTTAAAGTAAGGTTCAGGGGAGTCCTTTCACAACTACTAAGCACACGTGATATGGCGTTCATGGTATACTGTGACTGAAGTACATGTGCTACTACATGCAATTAAACAAACTAGGTGTTCTAATGAGACACCTTAGAAATGAAGGAGAACATTTAATAAGGATTGCAATGTATCTTAAAAGGTAAATGGATGTCAAATGTGAAGCAGTAAAGGGTCATGCTGGTTGAGTACGGAACTTTAATAAAAAATGATGAGACAAAACTTAAATTAACGTTTATAAAAACCTGAATTTCCAGATGTGACCATCATCTTGTAGCCATCTGGGACTTCAAACACATGATTTCCCTGAATCAAGGACAAAAAAGACATGTATTTGATCATGAAGATATGAATCAGATTCTTAAAGCATATCTAGATACGGAATGGATGACAAAAAGTAACTATCTAATTCAAGTAGTTCAACTGTTGGCTAGCAAAACCTCCAGAATGATCTGGTATTTCAACTATTGGCTAGAACATGATCCTCACATTAAAAAGTGAGTTTTGGAAAAATCAAACCTCAATATTGACATCAACAGCTTCAAATTCAGCATTTCCATGCAGTATGACTTTTACTGCCTCAAACCGCTCAACATCATGCTTCCAATACAAATTTTTATCTGAACTCCAGTCTATTCCTTTATTTTGTATTTTTACATTTTCTAACTTGCACCGTGCACACCTACATTAATAACCTCGTATCTCAGCACAAGGACTCCTAAGTTTATTTTACTAATTAGTAAAGAACTAGTACCATATACTACCTGTAACCATATTGTAGTATGGAGTCATGGTTTCTGTCAATCTGAGAGCCCATGACGTTTTCAGCTGTAATCATCAAACTCCCTTCAAGCTGAGACAAATAGAACAAGTTCAGTAAAGAGGAAAAAAATTGTATGAACTGCATATCTGAATATATTTAGTAAACAGGTTTGACCTGAACATTTCTCCATAAGAATTCAGAAACCTCGATTTGTAATTCAGAACCTTTGAAAATTGAGCCTCCATGAAACTAGGAAAGTAAAAAGAAAAAAGAAAAAAAAAGAAGACTATAAGAAACAGAAAGAAGAAAATAGAAAGTGTGATACAGTATGTTCCTAGTATAGTCACATAGAACTTTCTCGCACAGTTCCAATATAGATGACAAAGTAGGAGCTTACCTTTTGTCTAGTGACTTCCCAAAGAGGACCTAGAGCAGGATGAAGAAGGATAAGATATGGTGGTCCAGAATCCGCATATCTATCATTACTTTCAATCTGCACAGCAAAGATTAACTGGTAAACGAAGTACCAGATATTCCCCACCCTCTAGAGACCATGTGACTCCCTTGTATGTGGATACCAATGTTTAACAAAAATGATACCAGAATAAAAGTGAGTACATAATACCTCAGGGAGCTTGATATCACAGTGTGAAAGAAGATCATACGCATTTCGTACTATGTCAAGTAGTGCACCATCAGGAGTCTGCACACACGTATTTTAAAGTATCTAATTAGCAGGTTTGCAAGATAGAAAGTAAAGATCATAATGACTACACATGCACCATAATATACAGCATCAGTGAAGCACCATGTGGTTGTCACAGGCATAAAAAAATAGAACATAAATGATCCAATGTCTCATCACAACAGAATTCTCATTCAGTCATTCAAATTCCCAAAAATGACAATAGAGAAATGGACCTGATGCAAGGACATGTCAGCAGGCTTTCTTTTCTTTTTCGCAGATGATGTGACCTTCCTTCGGTGATTATATACGAGGAAGGTATCTAGCGTTTCTGCATTTACGATACATGGATGGTCTTCTTCAATACAAGATACTTGAAAAAATGGGCTAAATTCATGAAATTACAGCACCAACTAAACAGATACACTGCATTACACATTTATACCTTCTACACCTTCAAAACATCGAGAAGAAAAACTATTGACAAGATGATCAGCAATATTTTGCATTGTACATTCCAAGCGTCCACCTGAAACACTGGCCACAGAAAACAGAAGTTAAAGTGTTAAACCCATATCCTACTATGTCAACGAAATCCATCAATCCACAAAAATAACTATTATTTTATATGCAAGAAAACTTATTTCCTCAAACACCATGCATCAAATATGTAGATTAATGAGTCATTTCATTACGGGAAGTAGAATAACACCCAACAACGAACGATTTAAAACAATAAGTAGGTAATAAAAATATATTTCCAAAAACAGTAAGTATCTTAAATCCCTACTATTTTCTTGACAAACTAAACAGAAGAGTTTGAAGGGCATATAACTGCTAACCAAACATGCTATGTGAATTTTAAAAGGTTCATAGAGTAGAATATGCACCCATGCTGGATTCCATAGTGGTCTATGTAGTTAATCGATTTTTTCACATTGAGCACCATGCCTGGTAAACTTGTCTCATCCTTGCTTGATGCAATAAGTTCTGCAGCGTTCAAGTCCACATATAGGATGTTTGTATTTGCTGGGAATTCTGTCTGCAAACTTAACAAATCACCATGGTTTATTTATAGAATACAACAAGAATCTTCTAATCGCAGAACTTCTAGATAAAAATTTAACATAATGGTGAACCTGCAATGGAATAACCATACATGATTTCATATGCTAAACCACATAAACATAGAAGAAACTACTAACGGTGACCTCTGGTGATCTACGTATCATTACGACAAAAACAAATCTTAACTATTACATTCTAAGCAGATCGCTCATTTAATGTGGCCAATGTCATCATATCCCTGACTGTGACAAGTATCAACAATAAATAGAAAGAAACAAATAATTTAGAAAAAGTTGAAATAACACCAAATTTAAAAAACAGTCAACCTGCTATAGATCCTGGAAAGCTCCGGGATGGGCAACCAAAACACACTTTATTCAGAAATGATAAAACAACACGAATTTGCAAATATAGCATCTAAAAGTTGCATTGTAAAAATAATCTTCATATAATGGGTGCGAAGAAAACATTACCCTAGCGTATCATATTATCTATCATATTGTAAATTTATCTAATAGAAACAATGTTGATTAACTAACAGGAATGTGATCCCGTGTTGGTCACGACAGAGTCGAAGGGGGAGGGAGCTTGGACAGAATCTGCTTCTTTTGAAACAGCTTTCTGTATTTAACATTAATAAATGATAATCACCGTGGTTTTTGCTGAAGTATAAAACTTACCGACTTCCCTTTACTTAACAGGCCTTATATTAAGTTGTGAAGTTTAGATAATAATGCACTTTTTGACTATCTGGTGATGGAACGTGTACATCCATGCCATTTCAATGTTAGTCCATAGACATTTGTAGCTTATTCATATTTATTACCTAGTTCCTTCCTTGTACATTTCCCAACGATCCAGACCTTTTCCTCAGTGCCCAACTAAAGGATATATTCTGACATTGCAATTATATTACACTTAATTGTGTATTGCTTATAGTGTTGTGATTGTAATATATATCATTTAATGACTTCACAAAAGCTTCTACATAATAAAACTCAGATTCCTATAGTAAACAACAGCCATAAAATGCCACGGGTCACAACTCTCAGATTTAAAACTACATGCCTAACATAACTTAGATCTATGATTAGTAGGAGCTATCACTTCAAATATGCTTGTGCAAAAGAATAATATTCAAATGAATTTGAAAAAGGATAAGGGTATGACAATGGCATTCTGTTAGTGTTTCGACTTAGTATCAACGACAAACTTTTAGATGTCGAATTAATCATAGCTTCAGTTCGTTACAAAGTATAAAATATACAAGGTAGCTACCTGAGTTAGGATGGTTAGCTTATCTAAAATCTTATTTCTGTGAAGTTCAATAAAAGGGTCCAAAATGGTACCTATTGGAAGCAGAAGACCCATCAGCAATTCCAAATTTCTCAAACTCTGTATACTCGATGCATGACACACCATATGTCCATGTCCCATCAGGCTTGCCTTTCTCAATCAAAACATTTATGCCTTCCGTAGCCCCAGAGTTTCGTTTGCATGATGCGAAACCAAGTGTCTGAAAAGTTAACAGTTAACAACAAAAAAGCATTTATACGACTCTTAAATCGATATAGAAATACTAGCTCAGAAACATTGCGCATTATGGACAAAAGCTTTGCTCCATTCTCTTTATGGGGTGATTTGAGCAGGCTTTACGAGACCAACTATGTAGAGTTCAGATAGAAATGTTACCTTCCCTTCGTTCAGACCAATCCCTGCCATGGCCAAGAGGGTCACATCTGTAGCAGCTACAACATTACTGCAAAGGTACATTTGTTAAAATTAATTTGTGAAATGTAGATATAGTATGTTTTGATAACTAACTTAGACAAACCTGACTTGTCGAACAGTTGCTCCTTTTCTTCCATGATCACGAAACCATTGAAAAATGCCTTTGTCATACGCTAGTTTCCATATCACACCATGACCGCCAGGTTTGCAGACAGGCACGAACTGTCCTTTCGCTATCCATTGGCCATCTTCAGCGCTAACAGCTGGGACGAGTGGCTGGAAAGAACATTAAATAACAGGCTAGTTATAGTCTTATTAGACATTTTTACTATTATACTGTGAACAAGCAGGGGAAAAGATATGATCGCCTTTCTACTTATATTACCTGTTCAAAAAGTCGGAAATTTGATCGACCTCTTCCAAACCATTTGGATCTTTCACACAGCAATGTGATATGTTCATGATTGTTCTTTGCCGAACTTGTCATAATCGCAACAGGAGTTATGCATTGCTCCCCATATAGTTTGTAATATAAGAACTCCCTAGCCTTGCAATTGATGAGCAATTGTTACTACATGTGAAAAATAGTATCACTGATAGTGTAAATGCAAATAAAAGTCCTCAAATTTCTACACATATAGAAATACTACCTCACCTCAATTATCCACTATCACAATAAGACAAGTGAGAACGAGATTCTACCTGAAGATCTCTTATAAGGCCTTCCAACAATGTTCGTCCACAATAAGGAAGCATCGCTGCAGGGAGACATTCACCTGTGACCGAGTCCACTAATCCAAGCCTGTCAGCAGAGCCTCCAAGAGGATAAATCTCTCCTAGTTGCGGCAAACCCTAAATTCAGTCTCAAATACCTAAATCTCTGATACTGTCTCCGGATATCATTATGAACTAACAACCAGCACAAAATCTAATCTTACCTCCACACCCCATAAAGCGGCCTGAGCTGCATATTCCGTGTCTTGGGAAAGATCAAGTACACTTGGAGGATGAATTTCTAAAAATTGCAAGTTATTTATGTGCTGAGAATTATTTTTCTTCTCCCCATGTGTTGACTGAGAAAGAAGCTCTAAAACCATTAGCTGGTATCTGCGATATAATCAATGACTTAAATATATGGTCATCAATATATCCATTCAGAAACCACATAAACCTGTATATAATATAAAATCGAAATACCAAATAAACCTGTATATCATAAAAAAATCGATCCAAAGTCCAGTCTATAAGAAGAAGCATTTAAATTAAACTGTATACATAAAATATACTAGTAATAATTAGGAACATATGGTACTATGGTCTACAAGCTCAAAATATCAACACAGCTATCTTCCAAACACTTTATCTTATTTGAGTTAAATTAGGATAATGATCCATGTGATAATGTCAAGTTAACTACAATCTTAATGTAGAAATCATGTTTTCACTTTTCATCCGAACCTTGTCATTTCAACATCCTATTCTACTAGTTATGCTACAAGCAGATAATTTATGCCAAAAAGTGACTCCTAAAATCAGGTGATAAGTATGCATTAACATCAAACCTAAAAGTATATAAACATGACGATAAGTGACGGCTGAAATCAAGTATCAAGTAGTAAGTGTAAACTAACCCAATAATCCCGCCAATACAATCATAAAACTCTTCAACGTCTTTAAGCGTTTTCAATAACGAATTCAACGCAACAGCATCAACCTTCTTCTTCTTCTTCAAATGTATCTCACGATCATCACTCTCGTCCCATTTTTCAATCATTTCAACCAAACTATACAACGCAGACTTCAACGCGCTTCTAGAAGACACAACAAATTCACTATCAACATCCGAATCCGACCTTAACACATGCTCTTGACCAGCAGCAACAATGCATTTAATCAAATACAACTCATACTCATCCAAACGTACCGTCTCCAAAACCCTAGCTAATCCGTTTTTATAATAACCGCTCGTGAAAAACCGTTTCACCTTCGAATCAGAATCAACCACGCGTATTTTATCTCGCAGGCGATTTAAATTTGATAATTTGGACCGTAGTGTACGGAGATGGTTAAGTTCGAAGTCAAAATCCGGCTGTGGCGGTGGAGGTACGTATTCTACCGGTACGGTAGAGACTAGCGTTCGACGACGACCTGACGGTGCCGGTGAAGATGACGGAATTGACGGTACGGAACTAATAGGAAGCTTATTGTTATTAATTGGACGGAGGAAGAAGGGAGAGTGAGAGTCACGCGCCGAGAATGTGAAGTAGATGCCGTTGTGGTGGAGTAAGGAAGTTGTTACTCGCGCCATAGAAAGTGTGTGTGTTTTTTTGGGCGGGTGCGAGTGAGATGGGGTGTGTTTGGGGGTGGGGGTTTGGTTAGAGGGGAATGGTTAGGGGATAAGACGAGATTCTGGGAGCATATACCAAAGGGAAATTGGGAAGACAAGTTAACGGTAGGAAGGTGTATTTTGCGTGTTTGGATGCGGAGATTTCTATTTATTGTAATCGGCGTAACAAACTCGAAAATGCAATCTTACACTTAACGGAAATATCTAAAACGTAATTATGGGTAATAAACTCGAAATTGCCCCAATCTTAATTAAGGAAATATGTAAAACACAATCTTTTCGTGTAAGATTCTTTATTTTACTTTCTTTTATTACGGTTATGATATAAGTATTTTATTTGGAATTGGAATTCTTACTGTAATATTTATTATTTATTATGCTTATTTATAAACCGAGTGAAATGTTGAGCATAAAATATGTATACATACATCTCTTAATAAGAAGTTTTAATTAGAAATGAGTAGAGTTGGAGAAACATGGAGATGTGAAAAACACTTGTGGTGAAAAAGAGTGATAGGTTTTAAAATTTTAACCAAAATAAGATGGTGGTAATAGGCATGTTTATACACAAACTTTGAATAACTAACAATCACAATCATACATTTTATTAAAGTGATAATATTATAAACTCAAAATGTTGAGACCACTAATGGTGATAATCACAAATAGATGTAGTATTCGAAAAAAAGATGTAAACAAAAAGAAATTTCATATATATGTCCTTATTATATGAAGTGAAATTTAAAATGCTTCGAGTTGAGAAGTTTATTACTCTCTCCCTCCTATTTTCTATTTTTATTGTTCGACTTATTATTTACGTCTATCTCAAAAAGATTGATTACTTGCAAAAAATAATTATTAAAAATCATTAAACTTCCTAATTTACCTAATTTATTACTCACAATCATTGATTTCATACAAATTTTCAGTCAAACTAATTTTACATTCATCCAACCTTTTTAAATCCAATAAGAATTCCTAAATAAAAATGAGACGAAGAGAGTAGTAACAATGAAAACTTAAAAGGGAAGTTAATTTTGAGACGTTTACCTTTCTTAACTATTTTTAAATATTATAGAAAAACAAGATGATGTGCCCACGAGAATTGTTTATTTATAGAAAAGGAACAAATGATAAAACAATTCCATTAAATAATTTTTTCAAATAGTTAGATCTAGTATCAATCTTATTAACTTCGACGAAGTTAACGAAATCGGTACCAGTTTAACTGCTAAAATTGCAATTTCTTTTTCTTCTTATTTTTCACCTATGATTTGTTGTGGTTATTTTCAACACAATGGTTTTAGTTCAAGCGTGAGAAAAAAATAAATAAAAGCAATAATAATATAAATGAAAAATGTATAACATTTTCCTCAACAAATAGTCATCAAATAACACTTGTCACACTTTGTTTGTTTATGTGAAAAAGTCATTGTTCTAACGATATCAAGATGCCCTTTTAATTATGAAAATTAAAATCGAAGGTTTAAGTTCAAAGATTGAGACTATTGTATTTATTTATATTTATTAATGAATAATGAATCAATAAATATATTTGTAGCGGTAGGATGTTGGAATAATTATCATTTTCCTAAAAAAAGATTAAAAATAATAAATAAATAAAATTGGGCTTATTATTGATAATCCACGAAGTTAGGCCGAAAGTGATTTAGCCCATAGTCAAGAGTCCACACCAACCTTTTTACACAGATAAGGTACCGGTACTCATCTAATCCCCTTCTTCACTATCTTCTTTCATCTTCTTCCCCATTTCCCATTTCAAAACTTCAAAAAGAAAATTAAAAAATGGCATGTTCTTTATCCACATATCAACCAATTTCCTCTAATCTTTCCACACAAAATCACACCCCCAAACTCTCATCATCCTTCTTATCATCAATCCCATTATCTTCAAATTCAAACATGTCTCTTCAATTCCATCTCAAAAACAACAAGCAATCATGTCCCGCAATTCTCAGGCCTCTTACCATCAAAGCAATGGCCCCACCTAAACCCGGTGGCAAAGCCAAAAAAGGTACTCACTTTATTTACTTGTTACATCAAAACTTTTATTTAAGTATTCATATTTTGTTATATGTTGTAATGTGTATGTTTGTGTTTGTAAACAGTGACTGGAATAATTAAATTGGCGCTAGAGGCAGGGAAGGCAACACCGGCCCCACCGGTTGGACCGGCGTTAGGGTCGAAGGGAGTTAATATAATGGCGTTTTGTAAGGATTATAATGCCAGAACTGCTGATAAAGCTGGTTATATTATCCCTGTTGAAATCACTGTTTATGATGTTAGTGCCTTTTCTTCTTCTGTTTTATTGATTTATTTTGTATGTATATGTATATTTTGTTGTGTATAATGAAAATGTTTATGTGTGTGGTTGGTTGAATTTGCAGGATAAAAGTTTTACATTTGTGTTGAAGACGCCTCCTGCTTCAGTTTTGCTACTTAAAGCTGCAGGTACTGTATTTTCAAATTTTTGTTTGATTTGGTAGCTTATTTATAAGCCTATGAATGTTGTGATCTTGACAATTTTGATGACTTATTGGGTACCTTTTGGATTATGATTATATTACTTTTAATCATCTAAGGTCAAAATCCCAAGTTTGGACAAACATGAATGAAAGTAATAGCCGTCTGAAAACTGATTATCGAGTTAGATTTGTAATACCTGTATGTGTTTGGCTTTATTTAACTGATAATGTGATTTGGAGCTGTAGAGGTTGAAATAATCGTTCTGAATACACACACCCAAACACCCCCTAAATGTTAGTCGTCGTGGATTCAGTTTGTTTATTAGGAGGTTAGGCGTGCATCTTGTAATGCATATGGATAGGTTATTTGTTTACTTATCTTGAACAACTGCTTTGGGTAGCTACTCGAATGGGAGACATAAGCTTGAAACTTTTGAGAAAGTAGCTTTAATTATTACTCCATAATTTGTCTTGGTTGAACTAATAAAACACTACCTTTAGTTAGCCAATGATGAATAAGAGTGTAGATACTATTAGGATTTGAGTTATACTCCAACCTCTCAAGTAATGAAGATTACCAATTTGTTGTGGTTTCCATCTTTATTTATCCTCAAATAGTCAGATTAAGTAAACAAGGCCTACAATCTCATCGTCATTTTATCTATACACCATACAAATAGGACCCATTTTATTGAAATGTCGAATTGTCACAATGAATCTCTCTGTTGCTGCAAATTGAGCTAGAGGGAAGCTCTTTTGTTATAAACTATAGGTGGCAGAATAGATATAGTTACGGGTAAATGGGTTGATTTGGGTTTGTACTTCTAATATAACAGGCCACATTGTTAAAATTTAATATTTTAGCTGAAGTGAAAACAGGCCGGAAGTTGTCCAAACTGTATTTTAGTTGCATAAGCCTCTAAATCATTTACCAAAAAAAAAAACTTGATTATTACTTTAAAAAACTGGTTTTCGTAATATGATGTTATCACTTGCAGTAAAACTATTTAAAAGGGAAAAAAAGAAAAGTAGACAAGAGGTGTTTTCCTGGTCGGCCTACCCTGACCCAACCAGAACCACACACAAAAGTTACCCATTTTGACCCATCACCCAACCCACGTATACTTTATACTTACGTGTTCTTCTACTGTATGTGATGCATAACAAGCAATAACATCTCTGCTTTTAATCCAACTGATTGTAAATTTCTTCATTTTGCTTAACAACTAAGATCTTTTTTCCATATTGTGTTCATTCCATGATTCATGAGCAACTACTTTGGTTATATATTTTGCATTCTATATGTTTCAGGTGTGGATAAAGGTTCCAAGGATCCACAAAGAGAAAAAGTGGGGAAAGTTACAATTGAGCAGTTACGTGGAATTGCAACAGAGAAATTGCCAGATTTGAACTGCACGACTATCGAATCAGCTATGAGAATCATAGCAGGAACTGCTGCTAATATGGGCATAGATGTTGATCCTCCAATCCTTGAAAAAAAAGTCAAGCAACTCCTTTAAGTTTTGCTTTCTTGACGTCTTGGTTTTAAGGTTGGGTTTTTGTAAAGTATTAGCATGCCAAATATCATGATATGACTCGTCTTTCTTACTAAAGCTTCAGTTTTTAATTGATACTGAGATCAAAAACTCAAATCTATATAACCTTGTGGAATTCCCTTATTGTGAGTTGAGTCATTCTGTTGTGTTTTTTTATAACAAGGATGACAATAAGATCACGCTTCGCCGCGTATCTGACGTTTCATTTTTTCATTCATACTATAAAACAAAAGTTTGGATCAAGAAACCTGATAATAGGCGTTAGCACGTTCATACACAATCACTAATAGCTAAACAATTCACGTCTTGTCATTTTTCTAAATATTGATATTGACACTTAATCAGTTAATTGTATTGTTGATATTCTTGTACATAATGAGAAGTAGAAAACCACTTCTGTCATTTACTTATTATATCTTTCCGACGAACAACATAGTTTAAAATCATATTTTTTTAAATGTTGGAACCCAAATATTTTGTAACAATATTAATTGTACAAGTTGATTGATGCATACAATAAAACGTGAATTAAATTTTAATTTAAATCATTACATTGAAATATGTAGGTAAAATGAAGTCAACTTAATTAAAACGTACATCAAATATATGAGGAGAAAATATAGCATCAAATTAAGTAAGAGGAAATTATGAAAGTAAATAAATAAAATAGTACGAGTAAGAAAATAGTACGAGTAAGAACGTTATACATATAATATACATTTATAGAACCTGATTTGATCTCTAATGATTAAATTGAGGGGGGTGATGTGAAATACGAAGAAAGTTAAAGAGATTTCGGTGGCTTTACGTAACAACGTTCGATGTTATTGAATTTATTAGAATAATACTCCGTAATGAATAGGTCGATGTTAGTGAATTTTTTATTTTATTAGAATTATAACAATAAATAGGTCAACATAGTCAAAATTAAGATGATTAGAAAATAGAGTGACTAAAAGTAGCAACTATCTACAACTTTCAGGACCATTGTCTAAAATGTGAATCTTAATGTCAGCCATTTTTGAACCGTTAGATCAAGTTTCATCCGACGGTACCAACTCGTTTCTTTGTGCCCAAGTTTATTTTTTACATTTTTTTACATTAATTTGTCAATTGTTAATTGATTGATGAAAACTCTTTTCATTATAAATACGTACCTTCGTCTCCGAACAAACACACACAAGCACACTCACTGTAACAATCGCTCTACACATCGCTGCAAACATGACCAACATGACTAACCTTCAACCCATGGGAGGCTGTGACTCGTCCAAATTCTCCTATTTCTTCAAGGTAGCTATTTCTTTTCTTCAATTTTGTTTAATACTTGCTTGATAGTAACTTGTTTTGAATATTGAGATAATTTCATTGTTTGAGATATAGTGTTTAACACATTTAAGTAGAATAATGCGATTATTATTTGAGCGATTATTGAGATCTACATGTTTCAGTAGAATTTTGATGAAGTAATTTACGTTTGAAATCTATATATTGCGCTAGATATTTGAGATATGCATGTTTCAGTAGAATATTGTTTGAGTGATTTTCTGCTAAATGATGATTTAAGTAGAATTTTCATAAAATTTACGTTTGGAATCTGTTTATTGCTGTGGATAATTTTGACAAACATTAAGATATAGTGAAATGCATATTTAGTGTTGGACCTAGTTTAGACAAATTTAACAGAAATTTATATATCGAGGTGGATGATACATGGTGTTTAATTAATACTCCTTAATAAGCTTGCTATTATAATGAATTTAATAATTAATAATAATACTCTGTCATCAGGTGGTTTACATTTTATGAACATATGTGTGTATAAATTGATGATAGTACAACTTGAGTTGCTAAGTTGTACAAACATGATAAGTAGTAAGAGTCTATTTGTTGACCATGTATTTACATATTAAAATTGGCAACATGTATTAATTTTGGTTTGTGATTTTGTAGATCACTAAATTTAGGCATACAACATCTAATTATGCTTTATGGAGTTGTACATCGGGGATATAATGCACATTATATTGGTTTATGGAGGAATTTTAGTGATAACCAGGTGGTTTACATAGTAACTTGTTTCAAAATTTGAGGTGTAAGGTTTGAAAATGGCTTGTAAATGACCTGAGGTGTGCCTTTAACTTCCTAAATTGCTTTGTTTATTAAACTTAAATCAATATCAATATGGTAATACTTAGTTCTTTAATAAATAAATTAGATTAGATATATAGAATGTGTTTAGGTTCTGATAAGTATTCACATGTCAAATAAGTAGAAATGATATGCTGTATAATTCTGATTGTTAATTTCGTTATTTTTTCTATATTCAGCTCATGTGTACGAGATGCAGAAAGGAGACTGAAAACGAAATGTGTGTGTGGCTCGAGCTAGAGGTGAAAGCTCGTGGATCAAGGGTTCCCAAACATTTCAGAATGAGGGTAAGTTATGAGTTACACTTGCGGATTTAGTACATGTTACCATCACAAGTTGGTATGAACAAATTATCATAGAAAATATAAGTACTAAATGTGCATACCCTATTCTAAATTGGTAAGGTATGAATATTTGTTGGGCCTGCTGTTTTGGACCACTGAACAGATTCTCCATCACATTTTTTAGCTATCTTTTTGTTTGGAATGATTTGCTATGTAAACTAAAAAGTTTTGGCTTTACCAATAAGAGGCAAATAGGGAGCAAGTTTTAGGAAAGAGTTTCAGAAAGAAAAAGCAGACAGCCATCGTTTTACTCTTGTTGCTTGGTTGCTTAGAAACAACATATAAATTAAGCTTTTAGAGAAAGAAGAATACAAAGAGTAAATACTATTAATATCTTGCTTGTCTGTTGAAACTTGAGTGCCTTAACTAGGGTGTAAGTCTAGAGAAATCAAAAGGCAAAAAAGATGGTAAGTAAACAATTCAAGCCGCTGTTGTTGTAAGTGGTGGTTTTTAGATGGACACATGAACTTTTCTGTTTTCAGTCTGTTACACAATAATATGGTGAATGATGGTGTCAGTGAGTTGTGCAGTCTCTGTGATATAGTGTAGCTGTGTAGTAAATAGCTAATGTGTTGTATTAAGATTGGTAAACTTTGTTTCTGGGTCAAAAGCTTTGTAAATATGGGAATCATGTGTGGCTTTGGAACATTGTGGGCTTCTGGAACCTGCATGGTATTATGTATATGTTGAGTTAAATTTTAATTGAAGATTTTGCCTTTTTCCAAAAAGATAAATCAATTTTGTATATTCTGTATAAATATGTATTATGTTTGATGAATGCAGTAGCTATTAATTTGAGTAACTAATTAATGTTTGTGTATAGTGTAAAGACAAAGAGTGTAAAACCGTTTGGAAGTCACTATGATTCCGGGACAGGGCATCCCTCTATCTGCCGCCCACATTCAGGCCAACCGAGATGCACCACTCATGCTATTTGAATGCAATGGATGCGAGCCACTGGGCTACGCATTCAATGGAGGATGGACAGCAATGTCGGTAAGTCACCCACATTTTTTGTTAACAAAAACACAGACATAATTCTAATTCATAAATAAAACAAATTAAAAAGAAAAGCTTTAAATGTCTACTCACCTACACTATATCTCTTTGTTGATTTTGTATGTTTTCCCCCCCATTTTTTTTCTTTTGATATACATATCAGTTTCAAATTTATGTCTAAAGACATATAGTGAACTTCACCCCCATTTTTTGTGAATAAACTTGCAGGTGTTCAATATTCATTTATTAGGCCAGTATGTTCTTTTATAGATTTAATTAATTATCTCATAATTTGTTGTTGAGTTGATTGAATATTTTGTATATTCATTTAGGTGGATGGTAAGAAGATATATGAGGATATCAACATGTCGGCGCCTTTTGATGTTGTCGTATGCACATCCTGAACCCAATTGGTACCTTCAAGCATGTTGGAAGGAGGAATTAAAGATAAGGGGTATTTGATGAATTTTCACTTAGGTAGTTGATATTCCAAATAGTTTGAATTTTAATTTGAATTCTCACTTATGTAGTCGATGAGGGGTATTTGAATTTCCACTTATGTTGGTAAATTTTGTAAGTACATTGTGCGCTGGTTTTTTAAAAGCTTTTTATCTATAATCCTTGGTGTCACATGCAACCACCAAGGATTATAGATAAGAAGCTTTCAACCACCAAGGCCATGCCCCTTTGATCTCAAATCTAATTCATAAATTTGAGACTGATATGTATATCAAAAGAAAAAAAGGGGGAAAACATACAAAATCAACAAAGAGATATAGTGTAGGTGGGTCGGTGGACATTTAAAGCTTTTCTTTTTAATTTATTTTATTTATGAATTAGATTTGAGATCAAAGGGGCATGGCCCTTACAGAGGGCAAGAAAGGCAAAACAAATCCGGACCATTCGTTCATCAATGGTCAGATCATACTATATCACGGGGTCTAATTTGCAATTCTTTTTGGAAGGACTAAGTTGAAATTTATATTAAATAAGACAAGGGGGCAGATTTTTGATCACCATCCCCTTCTTTCTCTTCACGAAAACACAAACATACACATACTCTCTCTTCACAAAACACACACTAACAAACCACCACCTCCTTCACACCGTCGTTGCGCCACCGTCGTCGTGATCGAAGAAAATAGGCGGAGAAAACGACGGCTGTTTTTGTGGTCGGAGAGTTGAAATGCGACTAACACCGTTGGTGAACCGACCTTCACCGGATGTAACCAACGGTGCTCGTTTCTCCATCTTCTCCCGCCGCTTCACCGCCACCACCACTTACGTCATCATCTTGGCAACATCATCACTTTGTAAAACACTTAGATCTAGAAATTCGTGGATCTAGATCTAAAAAGTAAAAATCAGCTGCATCATGTATCTTACATTACTGCATCTTAAATGCAATTGATGTATATTTGTGCTAGTACTTTGTTTACTGCATCTTATGATTTTTTAGTATTTTTTATGTTTTTCCGACAACTTTGATTTTATTTTTGAAATTGAAAAATTACTATTACATTTTTCTACTGCATCTTATGTTTTTTCACATTTTATGTGTTGGAATAAAAAAACCACTTATACTTATTTTACTCTTATTTACTTGGTTTTATTCTTGAATTAAAAAAATATATATACTATTATATGTTTACAGCATCCTGTATATTTGTTACTGCATCTTACGTTCTTTATCTTTTTTTACTTAATCTTGCATATTAACAAAGTTTTTTGATCGAACAAATTTTTGAAAAAAATTCGAGTACTTTTTCGTACATATCTATAACTTTGTTAAAATTGCAAATGTTCGAATCTTCCGTAATCGTTTTTTTTTACTCGCACTTCTCCCTCTCTCTTAATTTTAATTAGTTTTTCTTTTTCTCTTTATTATTTACTTTGATTTATTTTCATTTTAAACTTTTCCTCTAAATTTCGTTCTCTAAGTTTGACTTTTAATTTTTTCTTACAATTAATTTTTTTATATTTTTTTTCTTCTCTCTTTTAATATACGTAGTAGAAATTTTAAAGAGTAGTAATTGTTAATACTAATGTAGTAATTAAATTATGAATTACCAAGGTAGGATGAGGACGAGCAAAAACTATCATTCGAATATTTATAATTAGATTTAGAAGTGTAACTTCAATTCGTAATGACATTATTTTGATGACGTGTAATACTATTTAGTTTCGTAAAACTATTTTCAAAGTTATAAAATATATCGTGTTAAAAAATCGTTCATGATTGTAGCATATATATCTGCGAAGCGGGGTCAACAACCCTTGTTGGATTAACTCGATGATTGTCGTATGCATGTGTCCTTCAAAGCTTGTATATTTTGTTCGGAATTTGCACATGGAAATTATGAATTTGACAAAACCAGGTAAGTTGTGTAGCAATTATAGAATCTGTTTTAAATTGCGTTCCAACTTTAAATGCAATACAAACCACATAATAATTCATCACAAAAACTAGTAGAAACATGCCCTAAATTTAAGTCTAACAACTCAATACAAGAAGAAAAACATTCGTGTGACTTTTAATGCCGATGATTAAATACAACAGTTTTCAGTTTGTGATAGAATTGAATCAAAGATTAATGTTGTCGATGCCATGGATTGAAAACAAGCTATTAGGATACATCACCATACTTGTTTCGCAATTGCCTTCCCGACCAACAATGCCATGAAAAACACCACCTTTCAGGTTGTAAACAAAGAACCGCCCTCTTTGTTCCAAGAGCCTAAAACCCATTTGTGGCAATTAGGAAGACGCGGTTTCAAATCCATCTGGCAATGCATCACCCATCCTTTTTGTTTCAAAAATACCCATACCTCCATGGTAAAATTGTTATTGTACACAAGTCCAACTTCACCGTTTAGATCAACCAGATGATCGCTAGTGGCTCTCACTCGTTTTGTTTTGGGAGGATCAATCAACCCAAATTCCTCCTTCCTTACATCAAACCATATAATCTCATTAACGGTTTGCCTGTCACTATAAGAGACCAACCAATACAAACAACCGTGAGTGAACACTGCTTCACCTTGTATAGGATAAAATGGGACTTGGGGTATCGTATCTCTTTCCATGAGTTTGTGCCAAATTTATGCACTATGGTACATAGATTCTTCCGAACAACATCAGGATACCTCGGTGAAACAAATCGCCTGCGCAAAACACACACCATCTTCAAAGTATTGGTGGAAGCATCAAAACCAAGCCCACATGACCTTCGCATCATGTCACGTGGCAAAGGTAAAATGAAACTTGGCAACTCATAACATTCTTTCCTTAGAGGATGTATCACATACATGGTGGTGATGTCAATACCATTGTCTTGTGCTAAAAGAGCAGCCCATTGCAACGACCTATGAGGCGGACTCTGATTGCATAATCTTCGGAGGGGGACTCCTTGTACACGAACTTCAAATCCAAGTCCTTCAATTCATAATAATCAATACCGTTGTTACCTTCATGAGAATATCATGACAGAATATCATGAGAATTTAAGGGGCCTCTAAGTTCTAAGTAGTTTTACATAAATAAATTTTAGCTTCGGGGAAATATTGTCTTTTACTCCAAGTGTTTATCCTCATCAAAAAACTAAAAATATGTTACACATTCTCTTCTTATTCTTATCTCAATTACCTTATTAATGGCTAAAATATATACTGTTTTTAAAAACTTAGTATCATGGAAACAATGTAAACTTCTTTTAGTAAAAAAGATTTTAATGTGAATAATCTCAATAAAAATTGATTCTACCCCGCTGACAAAGCACTTTGCAGTTTGCACGGGTACGTCAAACCAAGTTAACATTAACCTTTTAATAATAAAGTTACCTAGAAGTACAAATTTTAATAATTTGTCACGTTTTCAGTCCAAGTAACGTTAAGTTTAACAACACAGTCATCTAACCTACTCCGATATTATGTAAACAACAGTAAAACAAATTTTAATTTCAACTCCTCATATAAAAATCAAAGAGTATCATATCATACCTTTGAGACTTTAATTCTGTTGTAGAAGAATCCTAGATCTTTCAATTTCTTGATTTTCAAATAAATCTATCTAATTTCACAATGAATTGAATTTGCAAAATTTAGTAGTATTTTACGTACTATTTTTCGAGTTCTTGGGTTTGGAGATGATGGATGGAGGCGGTAGGTACCAGATCCGTAAACAAGAAAGAACAGATTTATCTTTGACTTTATTTATAGCTGTACTTGTAGATGTAAAGGGCTGTGTTTGATGTGGTCTGACATTCAAATGGAGTAATGGACCCAAAGATACAAACTGCAAGCCCACTATCTAAAATAGCCCATAATATATATATAAAGGAGATATTTTATAAAGTCCAATATAGATGGACTTAGATAGATAGAAAAGTGTTGTGGGCTTCGTTCCTTGTCTCAACTCTCAAAGTCTCAAGCGTTTTAAAAAAGATAATTAATACGGAGTATTATATATACTTATACTATTAGTCTACTATATATTTACGGGAATATTACCTGAATATTCTATTTAGAAAAAAAAAATTGGACCATTAATTACTTTAATTTGACATAACTAATAAGTTGGACATAATATTTTTCTTTTTATTAAAAAGTGTATGCATGTATATACTCTATAGGCTACATGATGACTATTTCATGATTAACAAGCAACCATATCTTAAAAAATTTCAAATTTGAGTAATATCTTGAATGCAAATATGATTGTACGTATTTCTTATCTTTTTAGTTTCACATTTTTTTATGATTATAGAGATGTTTATTCAGTTTAAACACCCAAAATAAGTGCTTTTTTGTAGAGGTGGATATATATAATATACTACTACTTATGAATCCCCATTCCTTAAAGGTTCTGCTGATTTCTTAATTTACCACGTACATCGATGATCGGACTGTATGCTATGTTAAATCTTTTTGTAGTTAAGTTTCTTGATTCAGTATATGATAGGTGCATGGCAACTATTAATGCTGAAAAATGTATGCAATTTTATTTCCACATAATTGAAATTGAAATTGAAGTTGAACAATAATTAATTTAATTATTGAGTGGTGAATGGGGAGACAATAGTTTGATTTAATTTTAATTGATCAGGAAAACAAAACCCTGACAAAATGTTAAATTAAGCATATTTAGTGCAGAAATAAAACCTAACCAATATTCTTTCATCCTATTCGATCCCATGCAAATTGCACCAACACTCTCATTTTTGTCTTTAGCCCACGAATAAACAATTTACTTGTATAATGTTTTGAAAACTGGTTCGACCGGTCAGACCTGACCGGTCGAACCGGAAAATTGAAGCTTTCCGGCCGGTTGTAAACCGGTTTTTGATCATTATTGATTTTGGTACGAACCGCCGGTCCGACCGGGAACCGGGCGGTTGAACTGGAATCGGAACCGGTTTAAAACCGGTTTTCAACTTCTTCTTTTTGTTTTTGTTTTTTTTATTATTATTATTTGGATTGATACTAATGTGTTTGAACTTTGAAATAAGACTTGTATTCATGTTGAACTATTTAAAGTTTAGATTTGTAATATTGTTTACTCGTTTTGAAGTTTGAAACTTGTATTCACGTTGAATTGTATAGCTTTGGTATTGAATTGTATGCGTTTGTATATTTATTTAATTGTATTATTGTTTTATATGTGTTTCTATGTGTGTTTTAAACAATGTTAAAGTTAAATTTACATTTAGTGGTATTGAAAAAATAAAAATAAAAAAAACACATAAAAATCAAAACCGATTGAACCGGTCCGACTTAAATAACTATCAAGCATTTTGGTAAGCTTCAAATAATAGTTTTATTAGTAGTTTATTATCAATATCAAATAATATATAAGTTTAAGTTTAAATAACTATTAAGCATTTTGGTAAGCTTGTTGAACATCTATCACTACTACAATAATATCAGAGCAACATCTCAAAATCGCCTAGATATTAGCGTTTTATGCTTGCGTATACATTAACAAATAGACAAGTTTCGACGCCATATTTGGTATATTTCCGATAACATTAGGAGATCATAAGATACCACGTACAAAATATTTTACTACAACTTTGGATGCTAACTGAGATTCTAAAAAACACAAAAAACTGACATGTACACCCTGGTTGAAGACAAATAACAACATTTAATTATACAAGCTTACAGTCAATAATCTGTGCAATGTTTTCCGGGACAGAAGTACCTTCAAAATCTCACTTAATCTTTGTCTCATTCACAAAGTCAGATCAAGAGATGCACTGCTACTTCCCATTGTTTTTACATGTTTTGATCTAGTAAAACTACTAGAATTTGCATTAGAACTTGGAGAAAACAACGATAACGATAAATTGTTTTCATCAAATAATTCATGCTTCACTTTTTTACCATTTGTAAGATCCTCTTTTGGGATCTTGACTTCTAATGAGAGATTCAAATCGAGATGTTTGGATTCTTGATCAATCTCCTTTCTCTTAAGTACCCTTTTTTCTTGATCTCGGTCGTTGACAATCACATTAGTGTCCACTGGAGTGGTATTTTTCCGAATGTGATTAAGCATTGATAATCCATCTAGATTCTTGAATAATCCCATTTGGGTGTCTTGTATATTATTGCTTTGTATGCTTTTCGAACTAGTGTGATTTATGTTGAAACTTGAATGATCATTCCTCATGTTGTTATTTCTTGCAAGTATCCTATCCGCCATTGAACCATAAACCCCATGTCTTAATCCAGCCATGAAAGGGTTGAAAATTAGGTTTAAATGAGGACTCCACAAACCATCTTGGTATCTGAAGATAAAAATACAAAAGTAAAACACATTCAGCCAACTATAATTGGCTTACTTTGTTCAATTCGTTACAATGATGATATATAGATGCATTATTTTTCTATAGTTTTAGCAGTAATGCACAGATTCACAATCTCTAGCTACTTTTTATAATTGTAAATTAAAAGTTTGAATGAATAGACATATGATACCTGAAATTGGAATGTGACCTTTGATTATAGTTTTGGAGCATAGGAAGCTGGCTAAGGTGGAAAATATGATGATCATCGCCCTCACTAAGAAGCCCTTGTTCTGAAACACGAGTAAAACTCGTTAAGACGTTAAATAATACTCCGTACACATACTAATTATCGATTATGAAACCCTGATTTGGTTTCATCAGTTGGGTTTGTTCAAGTAGTATAAACTTCCTCATATATACTAACTTAGAGCTTTTGAATCAGAACCACACCCAAGTGTCTAACATCAATTAATGAATGACCAAATGGATCCATATTGGATGTGGTTTATGTCTTGATAGCTAGAAACCCTAATTTCAAAGTTATGTTTGGACCATGGATTTGAAGTTATACCTTGATTAGGATCATCGATCTTCTTGCTTCTATACATCTGAATAAAATGAATCCAGAAATAAATTTGTTAGAAAATAGATTCAACGTGAATAAAAAATTAACTATTTGAAGAATCAAAGCAGTACCTGAAGATGGCTCTTGACATGAGAGATACTAAGGCCTTTAATATTCATTAGTTGAAGAACTAATTTAGGAGTTGCTCCTACACCAACAAACTCAACGTTAAAAAACACATTACTTTTCAACATAAACTTATAACAACTGTATAATATATCACCAAACAATTCAATCAATTAAGCACACAAGTCTAAGAAAAAAGAAGAAGTCAAGTATACTAACTTTCTTGACCTCCCAATCGTTCAATCGCTTGAACGAACCGTAGATGGAGATCAGGTGTCCACCTAAGCCTAGGGTTCTTGGAGCGAACATATGGTCTAACAGATCCTGTGATCGAACCGCTAGCCTTCTTATCACTAGTCTCCTCAACTGTACTATTGCTTGATGTTGATCCACTTTTGGGTCGGGTACCATCACTAGAGCTATGGTCAACGTCTTCTGATTGTTCATCATCATCTTCATCAATATCATAATTTTCATGTTCGACATCGTGAAAACTAGGGTTTTGCTTCATGAGGTGATCTTTTTGTGCATCTTCTTCACAAAAGTTGCCACTTTTCTTCATTTGTATATTGGGTTTTTGATCCACCATAGAAAAAGATCAAGAAACAGTTATATAGGGATTAGAGTTATTCTTGTTGGGCTGGTGTGGTACTAATTAAGGAGATGTGGACATGGTTTTGATCTCTTTAATATCTCATACATACACAGAGAGAAAAGTGAAAAAAACAAGTAGTTGGAACTTATTCCATGGAGCATATATAGCAGCTTGATTAGTTGAACTTTAGCAAGCAAAAGTTTGCTAGAATTGGAAAGGAAAAAAAATATAACTTGCCCTAGAAAGTCGACTCTTTCCTCCTAATATTTTGTGTATTTAATATAATTAGTATACATAAAATGATGGAATTGTAAAAAGATAATATATTAATTTTAATTGTAATAAGCATATGCAAGGATGATATATTAACGTAAATCGTTTACTAGTAATTCGATGATATATAATTTTAGAGAATAGGTTTTTTTTTCTGGTTCAAATCATTAAGAAAGAATATTTTTACTTATGTATAATCGAGGTGAGTACGTAGTGTGAACAATCTGCATATATGTACGCTTTCTATGACGGAATGGGCATCACTACTAAACTAATTTGGTTCGTCGTTTTGCTATCAATATTAGTGACGATCGAGGCGCTATACATGGACCATAAAATTGTGACGTCTTATTTTCCGCAAGAATGACGGGCTTTTATTCCTTTGTTCGGCTTAATTTAGATGTTCATGAAAGCGAGAAATGAAACAGAAATAAAGTCGTAGTTATCACTTATCAGTCGTCATGACGTTTGTATTCCGAAAGGCCGGCCATGTTATGATCGATCGAGTACTTATAAGATCTTCATATCGCTTGCAACGTACAACATAACAATAAATACGTACTAAATAAACAAATCGTTTTGATTTTTAATTTCGAAATGATGATGCAAGACATATGGGAAATGAAAGTTTGGAAAACATTACAAAATTACTTGACAATTTAACGTAGGTCGAAAATCACGGATATATATGTCCCTACCCAAAAGGGAAGTTGGGACTTCTAATCGGCCTTCATACGTCATTAATGGTATTTTCCAAGGGAATAAATCAAGGAGATATTAATAATACACACCTATTTTTCAATTTTTTTTTCTAACACTCATAATAATAATGATAAAAATTTGTTATTTTCTAGCTAAATCATACGTATTATGTACTAATAATAAATAGAAATCCACATAGAAACTGCAGTCTGGAGAGTGCAGGTGAAAATCATAAAATAAAAATTGGCTATCAATAAGAAAAATTATTAAATTCAAAGTATTTTTATAATCGAAAATCTCACTTAATTAATATATCTAAAAAAAAAGTATTAGTGTATTAAATGCAAATCACAAATGTATTAAAATATAATTTTGAATTCAAAAAGAAAGATTAACATTAACTAATACGGAGTATAATTTTAATAAGGCCTGTCACAATTAATTCTCAAAATATAATAGCTCATAATCTTTTAGAAAAATTACCAAAATATGTAATTTCTGTTTAGGTATATTTTATTTTCCATGATATGGAGGTAATATAATCAACCTGTTTTCAGAAAATATTATGACAAAATTTAATGAACAATTCTTTGTTCGTGTGGGTGTCATTAATAAAGACCAGTAGTATGCTTTACAACTTCCATGCAATCCTTTTTGTGACCAAACCACGAGCTTCTTGAGACCAAATCACAGCCGTCAACTAAATACTTTTTTTTAGCAATAAAGATCGATTAGTTTAAACCACATCATATTTTTTTGTTGGGGTTAACGGCAGATAACATACTTTTATTTTTGTTTCAAGGTGGCTAACGAACCGACTTTATTAACAAGGTAGATAGTGACCTTGTAAATTTTCTTGATGCAAGTACTATGATTCATAAGTACATTACGTTTTCTTTTTAAGTGTAAATTACATTGATGATCGTAACACTTTTTATCGGTACATTACCTATCATTGTAATAAAATTAGTTCGTTATCCACCTTAGAACAAAAGTAAAAATACATTTTCGATTCATGTCATTTAGTCTTTTTGGTTGTGTATCATGATAACTGTATAACAACATATTCTTTGTTCACAATTAAGTATAAGTATGAATAGCATTTAGTTGTAAAACGTTAAGTAAAAAAAATACTCTGTTTTTTTCTCATTATTATCAGGTAAAACGTATTATATTTTAATAATTAGAAATTTAGAATATATTCAATAGTAAATATGTTGTATTAATTATGTGCTTGCAAACTTTTAAGAAAACCTTTTTCGCAGGTGGTAGTATTTTGTTTGAGAATTGAGAGAAGGTTTGCTTGTGAGGATCATTAAAAAAAGGAAGAGGTAGGTCCCCAGCACCCACCTTTGACCTTTCTTTGGAAAGTCAACCCTGATCAATGTTTTTTTAGGTTATAAAAAAATTAAGAATTTGTTTAGTTTAGGAAAAATATTTTCATTTTTTCCTTTTCAGGGTTTTAGAGTTTTTTTTTCTTTGAAGACTATAATAAACTTAGAGAATGCGTTCAGATGTAATGAATATGGTTTTCATTTTTCAAAATAGGAAAAGTAAAAAGAGTTAATTGCACAAAAGGTCCATGTGGTTTACACAGTACTACCGTGGTCCCTGTACTTTACATTTTACATTGGCAGTCCTTATGGTTGTAAACTTGTTGCGCTTCATCCCTCACCCTAACTCCCGTCTATTATACCGTTAAACTTGTTGCGCGCTTCATCCCTCACCTTAACGATAAAATAGACGGGAGTTAAGGTGAGGGATAAAGCGCGAAAAAAGTTTACAACCATAAGGACTGCCAATGTAAAATGTAAAGTACAGGGATCAACGGTAGTACTGTGTGTAAACCACAGGGACCTCCTGTGCAATTAACTCAAGTAAAAACTTTAAGTTATAGATTCCATTTTTTTGAAAAACTTCTCCGGAAAATTCTAACTTGAACACATTTTCTAATTTTTCAGTTTTCTTAAAAAAATATTCAACAAAACAGAGAAGTTTTCCGTAACTAAACGCGCTTAAATACTCATTACTTGATTGCATATTCGATCCCCTAAGCTTGATTTAAGAAAAGTTTGCTTGAATTTATCCATGGTTTGGTTAGTTCATTTCTTATCCCTAAAATCCTATTTCAGCCGTATCATGAAAACGACATAGATAAAGAAGAACAATGAGTACCACAAATTTGTAATGTTTATAACCAAATTTATAAATTTGATAACGAATTCATTCTTAGAGAGAAAACATATATAAAAAACAACGTTTTCTTAACTTGGGAGCACACCGTTTGATTCCTCTTCGATATTACATACGGAGTATATCATATGAACAAAGCTATATTTAACGTGGATCGAGAGATATTATTTTATCTTTTTCTTTCCTTTAAGCTTGTCCCAACGGTATGGTTCGTTTGGGATCGACGTTCGACGGCCCAACTGACATCACTGGTACCATTTCGTTAGTTTTTGAAGTTGAATATCCAACGAAGGTGGCGACGAAGAAAAATATATTTTTAGTGTATAGAAATGAAAATATATTTGTAAATGTGGGGTTAGAAATTGAAGTAACGCTGTTATTGTTGACACTGTTTAGTCAGTTTGAGAAGTGCTAAAGTGACGCTGAGTTGCTAC
This sequence comes from Gnaphalium uliginosum, assembly GCA_963930675.1. NCBI lineage: Eukaryota > Viridiplantae > Streptophyta > Magnoliopsida > Asterales > Asteraceae > Gnaphalium > Gnaphalium uliginosum. Next base: position 2,505,798 of record OZ005682.1, on the reverse strand, counting down.
AACTGACGGGCAAATATCCTCACATATTTTTAATGGTACCAGTTTAGCAATTATTAGTATAAAAAATTCAATGGTTTTATCCTTATTTTTTAACCTCTCAATCTTGATTATAGATACTCTACGAGTCAATCTCATGTGCATCCATGGCTCCACCTCACCATCAAGTATGAAATTTTAATAGAATTAAAAATCGAATTTTTACAAATATTCTTCTCCTTCAGAAATATAAATTTACTAACAACTGCTACCTTTTAAAAACTATCAAACATGTGCCACTGGCGTTTAATAACTTCTCGGAATATCTTGTGCTTAGCCACATTGGATGCTGCCCCGTTAATTAATACGTCACGTAACAATGAATTTCTATATAATTAATTAGTTACCGAGTTTATTATTTATAACACTTTAATAGTAAATTAATAATAATTATTATTATTTACATCATGATGATGCTATGAAAAATAACAACCTAATGCAATTAACCTGTGAACGTAAACATTTTTAACAGTGGTTGAAAAATCCAGTCGAATAGAGTTGATGAACAAAATACCATCGGATCAGGTCAACACCTAATAGAGATCTAATATCCAATTTGAATAATGCATGAAATATGAAATAATTAATTAAAGGGTATATCATTTAAAAAAATGAACCCTTGAATTGTCCACATGTAGTCCAACCAAATACACTAATTTATTTAATTTAATTAATAAAAAAAATAAATTAACTTATGTGTCGTACTAATAAAGAATAATCTGGTATTCAATACTGCTTTAATTTAATATTTCATTTTTATTTTTATTAGGCTCTTAAAAGCTATTGTTTATCTCATTCTCATGCTTCACATGCCACCTAATTACATCTCACCCAACATGGTATTTTTCTTTTATTTTATTTTTAAAAAATTAAAATCGAAATCAAACTTACGGATCTATGTTATTTTTATTGTCGATTTTACGACACACATAATCAAGAGTTCAAGACCAAATTAATATAAAGTCGCTTTTCCTTTTTTAGTTTAGTTTCGTCATATGCTAATTACTAGTGTTGGTGAGCTATTAGGTACCCAAGTCGTCACATTGTACTAATAATAATTAATAAATAATAAATAATTTATTTATATTTGATATATTAATGTAGAAAGGACAATGATTTATGAAAGTATTTCTTTATTTAGAATTCATTTTTGAGACCCTACTTATTCCATGTTAGGTATGTCTTATCAAAGTTAGCAAGAAATTGGTTTTTTATATGGGTTTTTTGTCGAAAAATGAATCAATAGTTCCGTTTTTGCATTTTCGGGTATCAACTATATTTTTTTTTAAAATGAACCACTAATTTAACATCGAACATTTTCGGGTATTAGTACCTTAAAATCGAACATTTTCGGGTATTAAAAATGAACCACTAATTTAAAAATGAATCAATATACCCGAAAATGTTCGATTTTAAATTAGTTGTTCATTTTTAAAAAACAAAATTAATTGATACCCGAAAATGCAAAAAATAGAACTATCGATTCATTTTTCGAAAAAAACCCTTTTTATATTCTAGAATAATTTTTGATGCTCCCAATTAAAAAATAGATTGCATTGATATTTGTCGTCAAAATGTATATTAAAACATGGGTCCTCTCATTAATCCACGAATTAGACCACGACAATTATTTCCTCTCTTATAAATTCCAATCCACTAGTCCCAAATGGAAACGTAATAATAAAATTAATTTAAGTCATCTGAATTGATAGTTTCATTTGTCGTTTCAAAACCCATCGGACCATCCAAATGAGATGACGATAAAAAGTAGATGAGCAATGTCCTTCATTATTTAGCGTTAAATTTTTATTTCTTTTCACTATTTTTAGAAAAACACTACAATGACTTAAAAACTGATTAGTTTATATATTTTTTACAAAGGTTAAGAAATTACATTGTCTGGTAGTGAAAATGACATTATTATCCTTGTTTTTTGCATATACTCATGTATTATTTTGAAACGTATATTGAGGGTAAAATGATAAAGTTAATATATCATTTTTAGAATTGTACACTTATTTTCGGACAAACTAAAATTTGAAAGGTAGACCCTTATTTTGAAACGGAAAGACTAAAATATTTCTTTTAAGACCACGGCCAATGTTTGAAACTATCTTTACAGTCTATTTTTAGTATCCATCATTATTAAAGGTATTTTGGACATTTGGGTTTAGAATGATAGAGAAATCAGAGTCAATTTGTCAATCCTAACACGAAATTAAACAATGCCCCACCAAGCGAAACAGCTTGGGCACCTTCTTAACCTCTTCCAGTAGTAGGTGTTTCTATTGGGGGCCCTCTAGAAACATCCAACTCTAAGTTGGTGCAGTGCAAGTAACAAAGATCATATAGTAAACCAAAATTCTTGCACATTTATCCATAAGTCCACAACCTTGTCAACCCATAAATTCTCTAGTACCAATCAAAAGGTAGGTTCTAATTACAATTTCCCACCTCCTAAACAGTGGAACGTGTCCCTACAATCAATAACGTAACATAGCTACTGCAACTATTACATATTAGTACATAAGCACCCAAATGCCCAAATGACTTCCCAATAATGGGTTGGTAAACAAAACTAGACAAGCTTAAGTCCAAAAAATACATGAGACTGTAGTATTTTAATACTGTATCACTTTTTGCTCATAAGCTACCAAAAGATGATTCCATATTAGTCTTTGCCACAGATCAAGGTCCAAGCACAATAAGATGAGGTGAATCATATTCTTTAAAACTACTTGTACATCATGCAATACGAAACGTGCGTAGTGTGTTGCTCTAAGAAAAAACCCATTACCGTATAACAGTATATGATGAAATAAAAGCAAATCAAATGAAATCTTGCATCAAGAAACAATAAGGAAAGAACATATTGTTAACAGATAACAATGAGTTAATTGTGCGCTATCACGTGACATTTAAAATAGCAGTCTGCAAATCCTTGATAGTGTTTATAAAGGCTGGACAATTTCAGGGCCTCTCTTCAAGCAAAGCATGTAGCAAAAGTGAAAATTGAGGTTCAATATTATTTAATGGTACTTCTATCTTTTTAAAAAAGAATACTAGCACTTTTAAACTGTCTAAAGATCGAGATTTCGGGAAAGATCAGGTTCATATCAAAGCATGCATTGACATGAATAAAGCTTCTACAATGGCGAAGAAAAACTAAACTGCACACCAGTTTTCGCTCGATCATGTTCATGTTGTCTTAATATGTAGCAGTAGTTCACCTGATAGAAAAAGCATCATCAGAGTCAAAGAATCCCAGTTTTCGTTTATATTCAAAGATATCAAATGCACACTCAAATTAGCATAACCTATGCTTCAGGGAAAAGAAAACGGAATTTTCTTCCACTAGATATTATCCAGTATACAAAAGTAGAGGTGGCGATTTTGACCCATTTACTTAAGAATCTCAGTTTTAGTTTATATTCAATGAAAACCAAATGCATGTTCAAATTAGCATTATGTTTAATCTCTAACAGGTCAAACAGACTAAATTAAAAAAAAGCATAGAACTTCGTACGTCATCTTATTTTAGAAATTAGATTAGCGTTGAACATAATATAATAGTTGTAATCATATTTGACAAGCTAACTATTTATAGAAAATCAAATTTTGGACAAAACTTCTTAAGGTCAATGCAACTCGACAACCGTTTCTGCACATACCAAAAACTTAGTACACTTTTGACCAATTACCCAACTCGATTAACCCCATTTTTGCCACTTCTAACTTTCTAAGCATAACAAAAGAATCAAGAAAATTAGTAAAATTATTCGATTGCATTTTTCAGTTTAAAGCATAATTTTGATATAGTTTATTTATTTCAAATGAACTGAGGAAGAAAAATTAACCTCCATTCGGAACAATTTAGTAGGTACAATAAGCCCAACTCCTGCAGAGCTTCGGAACGAGTCTCGGTATTTCTTAAACGAGAGATGTCTAAATGAATTTTCGGTTAATTTGACAAGACTCCCGACACAACCAAATGCATGTCCATGAATATTGGAATCTCTCAGCACTTTCAATGGGAGATCAAAAGAAAGGTCTGCAAAGGCAGTGACTGCAAGGTCACCACCAAGAAAATCCCGTTCAGAAGAAGTATCAGAATCAGCATCTTCAGCTTTGCCTCTGAATTCCCTTCTTGGCTCACTGGGGCCAAGTCCCCTGGTCTTGAAGCCCAATAAAGACGTTGGGCCTCCTAATGTGCAAACAGGAGAGGAATTCCCACCCAAGAAGAATCGATCAGGTAAAGATACGGGTGTATTCAAGAATCCATTTCCCCAAGGAAATAGAGCTCCACCAGCAATCCCAAAGTTCAGAGCAGCATGAGCAAAACCCAAAGGCAGAGCATACCGGAGATCGAATTCCTGTCAAGTAAAGGAAAGAACTCATGTTTAATAAAGCTCAATGTGTCAATTCTCTAAACCTGCAGAAAGTCTCATGGTACCAGGGGAAGGAAATGGTCACTAGGTGACGAGAAACCTAAACATAAGGTCACATTAGAGCTGATTGGAACTAGAGGTGGCATATGGGCGTTTTGAGTGGGTTGGATAATTAATCAAAATGAGTAACTGTTGATACAAGTCAAAATGGGCTGGGATGGTTGAACCAAAACATTTTTTGTTTAGTGAATAAACAGTGTGTCAAATATGCTTACAGAAATTATTTTATTTTGCTAGTCTAATTTCGATTATATTGATTTGAAGGTTTTATGCTCGTATTAGAGATACACCTGAAGACTTTCACCAGTTCGACCCATTTGACCAGTTTCCTATTTAGTCCCCCCCCCCCCACAAATTTACCTCTTTTACTTGTAATAGATAAAACATAGCCCAATCGACCTACTCATCAATAAATGCGTCGAAATAGCCACTTTCAATAAATCAGTAATCTACTAATGATTATGTACAATGGCGAATGAAACAAAAGTGTTAAGAGAAGTCACACACACTTGAGAGAGCCATATTTAAATGTAAGAGATGACATAATGACACTCCAGTCACTTCTTATTCAAGAATCTTAGGGTAACAATTGCACGATCAAATACCAAATGTATATACGGGAATAAGGGTATTCGCTTTATGACCAATAATTAGTTAAATAAGTGATATGAAATGAATAAGCAAAACACATCTTTATGATATATATGCGAGAAGCACAGAAGAAAACCTGGCGGATAAAACGCACGCTCCGATAATCAGGAAAAATTCCACCAAGTTGAGAAGTGGAAACAAAAGCAAACCCGCTAGTTGGTCTAAGAGGTGAATTCCTCCTGTCGATCTTAAATGTGTACTTGAGATGTGATAGCAAATTTTGTCCAAGCTGCCTTCTTACTGACGTTGAAGCCCTTTGTGATGGATCAGTTAAGGTTCGCCAGGAGAGATTATATGCTAGGTCATGGTTCCTGGTTGATAATAAGCCAAGAGATAGGCCCAGAGATTGTTCTTTGTAAGAAGAGAACTTCAGCCAATCTTGAGAAAGCAGGGATAAACGGGTCATAACAGGATTGACCAATTTCATGAATCTGGGCAAAGACACACCAGTACTAACTTCTGATGTTTGGTCCCAGCCATATGATAAGGAACCATCCCAGAGATCTCCATAACCAAGCATATTTTTAAGCTTGAGTGAACCCTCAATTGACCAGGATCTAGCCTACAAAATAAGTTCAAGATATAAAGACTTTTTCCTCACAATATATTGTAAACAAAATTAAAAGAGGATAGGATGCCATGTATAATGCATCAATGCAACAAACATAAGAAGTTCAATGTACCAAGATCAATAGGTGTTGGGCCTATAAGAGAAAATAGCTAGAAATTGTTCTAGATTCTTGCCTTTGACAAAAACTGGGACATAATGATTTCATTTAAGCAACAAAGGTAACCAAAAACATGGTGATTCACATAAATAACACAGGTTATATAATTTTGTGCAAATATAATCAATACCTTGCTCTCAATTTGTCAAAACTTGGCAACATGTCGCAAAATAGATATGACGCAATCGGAAACATCTGTGCAACTAGTTCTACTTCCATTCGTATCAATTTTACTTGGTTCCTATTGGTTAAAGTAACCATCACCACTATAACAAGAGAAATGGTGTTCCGGAAAATAATTATAGAATTTGGGCTTTCCTAAGTCTTAGATCACTGGTTGTGAGTTGTGACATAAGCAAATGATATTCTGAGAAACAAAACATATGTAAGAGCTCTTTATCATCCTAGTGATCTTATGTAGAGAAACAGAGAAAGAATGTTGAACATATCTTGTTATACCCAATGACAGAAATTCAAAAGCATAGATGACAGGCAATTTAAGACCATCAAGGGACGTGAAAGGTTGTATACTTAGAAAAACAACAAAAGAGGCATATAAGGGAGTGCCAACATTTTACATGCTATGGTTTCTGCCATGGTGGGGTGTGGTAAACGAACATGTGCTAGATGTCACACCATGCCAGATACACTTTCTGATTCCATATCATTGTTAACCATACAATGCCATTCTAAAATCAAAAGTAAACTGGCAAAGGAGTTTTTATCCAAAGACTTCTATTGAACCATGTGTAAAATTGAATGTCACATTTTGATAAATACATAGATCATATGTTAGTTACCTATGAATCGACATGAAATTATACATATCACCTACATGTAAAAATAACTAATTTTCGAAATCAAAGCTACATAACAATTAAATAAGCATTAATCGCCAACTAAGTAATACATTCAAAAAGCGAAAATGAGGAATACTACTTCAGGTTTCGTAAATCAAAGCTAGATAACAATTAAAATAAACATTACTCATCAACTAAGTAATACATTTAACAATTGAAAATGTGAAATACTACCTCAGGTTGTGCAAATCAAAGCTAGATAGCAATTAAAAAAAACATCAACAATTAACTAAGTAATAAATACAACAACCCAAAATGTCGAAATTGTGGAAATACCTCAGGTTTAGTAAAAATACCGATATCACCAGTGACAGGGTTTTTAGACTCAACAACTTCAACAATCACATTACTAGTCCCTGGCAATTCAGGCGGTCCTGAATCAAGCGTAACATTTACGGAATCAAAAATATCAAGTTTCTGAAGACGCGCATTTGCTATCGTTGCTGCCTGAAGAAGTTCCTGTACGGACGTTGCAGTTTTTAGGGCTTGAACTTCAGCTTCAATTAACGATTCCTTAGTTTTGTTATTTCCTTTAATTATTACGTCGTGAACTCGTAAAGGAACTCGTTCCGTTTGCATTCGATTTATAAGTGATTGCATTCTCGATCGTTCGTCTCGCATTCTCGATTGTGAGGTTACTGCTTGTTCGGTTTCGTCTTCTTCTTCTTCATCGTCTTCTTCTCCATCTTCATGTTGATTATAATCATCTTCGGTTTGGTCAACTTCTGGAATTTGACTTTCGCTTTTCGTCATTTTTTAGCTTTTGTTGTTCGATTGTGTACAAAAATGAGAGAGATGAGAAGGTTATTACTGGAAGTGATGTCACTGGAATCCGGCTGTGTGGCGCGTGTGCTGTGCTCTGCTGCTTGTTTCGGCCGGTCAGAATTCTGATGCCCTCCATTGAGAGCTCGTGAACTGGACTGGACTGGGCCGCTGGGCTGGACTCATCTTGGTTGGGCTTACAAATACCCAATAAATAATACCAAAAAATGTTTAATAGCTATTTATGAATTTCATTTGTTGTTTATTTAGTTTTAGGAGTTTTGAAATTAGAAAAGTTCTAATATATATTTACTATTATATTATGAATATTTGTTTTGTAAATGTTATATTTCAAAGAAAAATATGATAAATAAGAAACGTATCTATCAAGTTTATTGTAGGGGTGTTCATCGGTCCGGTTTACAGTTTCCTCGGTTTATTCGGTTCGGGTTGTTCGGTTTTAAATTTTTTTTAGCAAAACTGAAAACTGAACCGAAAATCAAATTCAAACCGAAACCGAACCAAAAACCGAATTCGAATTCGGTTCGATTTCGGTTAAAACCGAAAAGCTTAACATTTTTTCAAAAACACCTTTCAACATACAAAACTAAGAAATATGCACGATTATAAAATACAAATTATATAAATCTAACTATTAATAATTGTTATGTGTTAGCCAAATTCAAATTTATAAAGCATAAAACTATCAATGTATGTGAATTTTAATGTCCAAACAAAGCATTTATTTTTCACAAACACATGGTAGCTAAAAAATTAAATTTTTCAAAATGTTAAACTCTTCAAGTCTTCAATCGAATTCGAAAAATCACACACACATATATATATATATATATATATTAATATATAAATAATAATATATTTACTAAATCAAATTCGGTTTTGAATTCGATTTTCAGTTTAACCGAATTCGAAAAATTCAAAACCGAACCGAAAATCAAATTCGAATTCGATTTTCGGTTTAACCGAATTCGAAAAATAAAAAATCGAAAACCGAATTCAAATTCGGTTCGGTATTCGGATTAAACGGTTTTAAACCAAATATTGAACATCCCAGATTTATTGTTATAGAAAAAATGATCTAAACGTAAAATCTTTGTGTTTAGCCTTAAAATACAAATTCTTAAAGTTCTAAGTTTCATGGGTTTTTTAGGACTTCTAGTATTTTAATCATTTATGGAACACCAATTTAATGTTTATTAATGAAGTCACGACCAGGGTGACGTAATTATTGTTATATATTTTACATGAAAATCTAACAGTGTGACTACTGATTTTATATCTGATTTCTTGAAAAATTTTTATAAGTAACACTATTATGGATAAAAAAATTACAAAAGAAAAATATGTATTTAAATAAAAAAACTAACATACCATGTTGTTAGAGTGTGTTTGATTTGCGTAAAGAAATTACTATCGGATTGATAGTGTGGTAAAAACTCACATCCATACATAGGTTTAAAGAAACCCCATTTTCAAATTTTCATTCCCAAATATTAAACACATACCCTTAAACCAAATATCAAATTTCATTCATACTACCATTACCATGTATTTAAACCCTTAAACCAAAGATACCCTAAAATGAAGGACCGGAAAGGACATATCTAAACTCTAAAAAACTAAATTTGTATATTTCTCAACTACAGGGACTAAAACTGTCAGTAAAGAGTAGCGCCTTCGTTGAGAAAGTGAGAATTCAAATGTTAGGCGTTCCTCTTTCTTCACACACTTGGTCCAACAATGGCGAATAAATCCACAATCACCAACAACGACAACTTATTTTCTTCATTGATCTCAGATATTAAAAACTACAGTGGTTCAGACCCTCTGATCCCCTGGCTCCGGTAAGCACAAAACCCTAGGTCACTTGTCATGTAACACTTTTAATCGTATTTAATCATTGAATTGAATATATGTATATGTATTTGTACAGAGGAATTAGGAAGATGACGGATGCATTACCTCCAGAGCTACTGAAACAGAAACTTCCTCGATTTCTTCAAAAATGTGTTCAAACTTTCCAATCAGATAATCGTTACCGCAATGATTTACGATACATTCGTGTTTGGATTAAATTGGTAACCCTCACCATTTCCTTTGATTGAATTATTTGGTTTGTTTTAGTTTTAATTTTAATTAAATGCGTTTAGCAAAATGATAGAGATATGTGAATGTCGAAGTTTGTACCCTAACTGGAAGAATATCATTAGGTTTCTAATTTCTAGTTACATATTCTGTGAGATGTTCATTTATACGGTTTTATCTAACTTTAAATTGAAAACTCATCATTATAAATGATATATGGTAAACGGACACTTATCATTTATTATTTATCGATTATTGATCCAAAATGCCTAACAGTGATCATTTTTAAGTGTGTTTAGTTGTAGAAAAGTGGAGGAGTTTGCTAGAAAAGAACTCATGAAAAGTCCGGAAAACTTGAAACTAGTTCAAATTTGATTTTTCCAAAAAAAAAAAAATGTTTCATTGAGAAAGGTTTCTAATTTATAATTACACTATTGAAAAGTCTATGTTATAATTTTCAAGTGTTTTCCTCTTTAGGATTGAAATTTTTTTTTGTTAAACAGGAAAATGAAATCATTTGAATTCATTTTCAAAATATTCACTAGTTTTCTAGAGATAAAAAACACCTCAGATGGAAAGTTGTAGAAATTTCCTGCAATTAAACGGGCCCTTAGGTCTCAAAAGGTTTGTAATTTGTATTGATGTTATTGTGGTTTATATGAAGTTGGATTTTGTTGATGACCCTGGTGCTGTTCTGGAGAACATGAAGGCGAATCGCATTGGAGACAAAACGTCATTGCTTTATCAGGCTTATGCTCTTTATTACGAGAAAATGAAGAAGTTTACTGATGCTGAGAAGATGTACCATTTAGGGGTGCAGAAGTAAGTACCCTGATCTTGTTGTGTTAATAGCTGGTGATAATCATGCAACTCCTCTGTAGAAGTATAATATGATGTCCTGATGATATCGATTCTGGTCCCTTCTGGTTGAAGCCATTAATGGCTGTAAAGACTTTTGTTTTAACTCTACGAACTGAAACATAAAACAAAGGTCTTCTAGTGAAAGAGTGAAACAAAGAGGTGTTTTGCGTACTCGGTTAAGTGTTTTGATAACATACTTCGACCTATGATTATCTGATTATCTGTTGGTAATATTATCAGTCGTGAATAATTAGTTCAACACCAACTGTAAAAAAAACAGATTACCGAAAGGGTAGAGAAAAATCATTAATCACCTGTATATTCTTGTTTTTATCTATTACCTTCTTAAATAGTTAGAGTTTGCCAAAGACTTAACATCATCGAATGTGATTATTATAACCGCAAGCAGCAAAAACACATCTAAACAGTATCTCAAGCAGCATTCTATTGCAGCTGATAATCTATTTCTGCTAATGTAATATCACATAATCACTTCTAGAACACACATCTAAACAGCCCTTGATACCAGGATTGCTCTAACAAGTAAAGATGTGGTAGTTTTGCAGAGCCGTCAGATGAGCTTCAAAAATCATTCGACCAATTTCTACGTAGATTGGAGGGATATAGAAGCAAAAGGATTCTGGTAGGTTGTTTATTTTTCTACTTTACAGTATGAACATTTGTTTCTACTTATGTTCTTTGGTGCACTTCATTATCTAACCATGAACTGATGTCTTGCAGCGTCACGAAACGCGAAGTACTAGAAGTCTTCTAGTTGGTGCGGCAGAGAACGGTTTTGTTAAACCTAAATTCCGACAAGTAGAGGACAAGAAAGCAATTTCACAAAGTAGTGGGCGTGAACTAGATAAACATGTTGGTGAAAACACAGTTGTGGTTAGATTTGCAAAAACTGCTATTGATGGAAAATCGAAAGCTGAAGATGCACGCCATCACGGTCTCGTGGAACCCACGATCAACACGAAAGAAGCCATAGATGCAATAAATAGCATGTTCCGCGAGCCCTTAGCCTCAGAACCATTTCCAAAGTACAATTCTAGTAAAAGCAAAGAAAATGGTGGTCATTGCTCGAATGCTGGCTTCGAGGTGTTTAATGATAACGACTCGGGTAGCAAGGTTGAAATGTCAAACCAAAATCAACCCATGGAGGAACCATTTCAAATATACTGTGATGACGATGAAGAGAATAACGAGGATGAAAAGGATAAATTTGACCACAAAATGGCTTCAAACAAGACAAAAGGTGCATTTGTTTTTCCAGCTCCTAAGGATATCCCTGCAAATATCTCCAAAGATTCAGCATTGGACAGGGTCCCTCAAACGAAATTCAGAGAAGATACAGTCGTGTTCCGGTTTGTAGGGTCCACCATATTAGACGAGCCAAAGGTGGAAAATGCGTGCCACCATGGCCTAGTAGAACCCACGGTAAACTTAAAGGAGGCTATGGATGATATTAATAACATGTTTGGGAAACCAATAGAATTTGTTAGGAAGAGAAGACCAAGAAAGCAGGAGAATTCCTTTGAGGAGAAACGCAATTGCAGTTCTTTTTTGATACTTCCTGATGATGAAAAAGATCATCATCAACAAAAGATTTTCCAGCCAAGTAGTTCATCTTCAACAAAAGAAAACGATTTGTTTGAGCAGACGGTTTGCACTAAGGCGGCCATGGATGATATAAACAAGATGTTTGCAATGCCATTGGACTTCTGAAGAATTTAGTAAGTACTAATGAACTCGTCTGTTTTTAGTGTTTGCGTAATCAACTTTTGTTATGATTGATTAGCTGATCATTTAAACTGATAATTTGATTCGAGTAACATTACTTGTATTTTCTTACTTTTTTCTACTTTTTCAAATAATCAGAATTGCCAGATTGCTCAAATCCGTAGATAATAATTATTTTTTCAAGCAGTAGAAATTTAGAAACACTTCCAAATACTCCAACATCACGTTTTGTTACTACTGTTTATCTGATTCCGGTTATTCAACATCATGTAATAACTTCTGTTTTATGTTTATGAATAGGAGTAGTTTAGAACACTAAAATTCCCCCTCTTTTGTTTTGTCGAGATAGTGGTATAGTTTGAATAGTGGTAATAGGCAATACATCACGTTAATTCATTAATCATTAAATAACATTACAAGATCAACTCAAATACAAAAAGACAATAGTCATGAATTCAAACACTCCAAAACACCATCAAGTTTAGTGAGTAGTTTCTGGATTGCAATTAGTAGGACGAAAAGCCAATGGACCAGCACCATAAACAATCGCTTCATAGTTCTTTCCATACAACACCTTGTTCTCAAATCTTAGAGGTGAGCCGTTGATACCATTGTTGACATTTGACAAAAGGTTGCATGATTCAAGTGGTGATGACACAAGCTTAACATGGCAAGAATGAAGAGGATGGTCCAATAAATAATGGGTCATCTTGAAATCTTTAAGTTCTGCGTAAAAGTAACCATCTTTATCAGTCTCAAATGCATTGTAGTAGCTCACTCGTTTCTTGTGATTTTTGCAGATAACGCTAACTTTGGCAGCTGGGATTGGCTCAGCATCGGTGAGTGACCATGAACCAAAGTATTTACAACTCTGGCAATACACTTTTCCTTCAACCACAATGGTGGCGGTTTTGTCTTCCTTGGCTGGTACCTCGTGGGCGATGACAGCAGTGGCTAGGAAAGCTAATGGGAGAAGGATACAGATTATGAATTGATTGTTTGCCATTTTTCTTGAGTGATGCTAAAGGCTTGAAGGCAATTAGTATGAAAGTTGTTAGTGAGATGAAAAATGTTGCATTATATATAGTATGGTGAGTTGATAAAAAAAATAGTGGACTTTAAAGGGAGACAGACGTGGTGGCTACTTTGTATAATTCTAAATCGAATATTACGCTTAAATTCCATGTTTTAATAACCAAGACTTCGTGAAGCCCATTTCTTTGTTTTGTGCTGTTTTGTTTAATCTAGTCAGCTATCGTTACAATTTGTAGCAAATTTCTAGCAGAGACGATAATTTTGAGTTTCAACTAATATAACTGGATCAAAAAAATGATAATAATTATAATAAAAAACCTCAACATAACCAACGTAAATAACTAGAATGGTATGCACACTTGCTAAAAAATTTGCAGGACTCATATCAAGTAATGCGCACGACGTTTATGATCGAATTAAATGGCTTAATGAAATCATTAAAATTAAACTAGTAGGTTTACCATGCTATACGGCGAAAAAGTTTTTTATACCAGCTAAACATGATGTGATTAATCGTTATAAAATTATCAGCGGCAAAGGAAGACGAAAACGACCATGTTAGTTTTCGAAATCATTTTTAATAGTTTTATATTTAAGTTTAATGTTGAAATTGAACCTGTAACTTGATATCTTTGTAATGTGTTTATATAGTGTCAATATGGTCAATCTTTTTGTGTAGTGATTGTTAGATATTTTTGATATCTAAATTGTAAGCTTCAAGTATGTATTGGAAATGCTTACAAGTGTTGGAGATAAAATTCGTACATGCTTTAGTATTCTTTGAACTATTATACGAGCAATTAAGTAACTTGTAACAGAATTAGTAAAAAAGCAAATCGTTATATCTCTCCTCTAACAACATAGCAAGTCCAATACAATGAAAAATATATCATATTCATGATGAAATCCAACACTTCAAAACAATACAAGTTTAGTGAGTAGTTTCTGGATCGCAATTAGTAGGACGAAAAGCCAATGGACCCGCACCATATACAATCGCTTCATAGTTCTTTCCATACAGCACCTTGTTCTCAAATCTGAAAGGCGAGCCGTTGATACCATTGTTGACATTCGATAAAAGATTGCATGATTCAAGAGGAGATGACACAAGTTTAACATGGCAAGAATGAAGAGGATGGTCCAATAAATAATGGGTCATTTTGAAATCTTTAAGTTCTGCGTAAAAGTAACCATCTTTATCGGTCTCAAATGCATTGTAGTAGCTCACTCGTTTCTTGTGGTTTTTGCAAATAACGCTAACTTTAGCAGCCGGGATTGGCTCAGCGTCAGTGAGTGACCATGAACCGAAGTATTTACAACTTTGGCAGTACACTTTTCCTTCAACTACAACGGTGGCGGTTTTGTCTTGTTTGGCAGGTACTTCGTGGGCGCTAACAGCTGTTGCTAAGAAGGCGAGTGGGAGAAGGATTGAGATGATGATGATTTGATTGTTGGCCATTTTTCTCTTGTTATTAGAGATTTTAAGGCAATGAGAATGTAAGTAATTGTTTGTGGGATGAAATTGATGAGGAATGTTGGAGTATATATAGTTTCCTGATTTTAATCATATTGTGATAAACGTGGTGACTACTATGTTGAATAACCTTAATTAACGTTTATAAGAACCAGGAGTACGTGAAGGCCATTACTTCTAGAGAGAAATGTTCAAATATAAACACTTTTTAGGGTGAAAATGGTAGAAATGTATATTTTTATTTTTAAGATTACTTAATTTTTTCTGATAAAAAGATTATATCAAAATTATTAGAATTTTATTGTTTAAGATGAGATAATTTTTTGTAAGAAAATATGATACACATTATAAAAAATTCAGTGTGTATCACAATATCACACTAAAAAAATTTAATATACAACTTTAAGTTGTGTGTCATATATATATTTTTTATTCTTATAAATCAATTTCATATTTAAGAGAATAAAATCTAATAATATTAGTATTATTTATTTTGCAAAAAGTGTATATACACTGAAATTAAAAATGAAAAATATCGTTCCTACGGTTTCTACCATAAAGAATTATTCTACAATAATTCTCCCATACTTTTATATTATATTTTGTGCCATATTTTGTTGGTTCCATATATTAGAACTTGGAAGTGGTACATGGGAAAATAAAAACATGTGGTGTTTGAGATTTCCTTATTTTATCTGCTTGTAAAATAACTAAGCGTGCTATGTTATAATGTTATTATTAAGTAATTATCCTTTTTAAAATAAGCAGATATGCAAGGTGTTTGTATTTTTTTATAAACCGTTCAAATAAGCAGATAAACGTTTAAAATAAGCAATCTCAAACAATTATATTTTTTTTCCTTTTAAAATCCCTCTATTTCTTGTTTGACATGAAATATGGTCATACACGTGAAAATTGTAGATAGTGTGATACAAATTCACTTATTTTTCGCTTTGGAAAACAAAAAAAAGTTGTCCCTAAACCCTAGTGAGTAATTATTTAGGAATATAAATATCTATAATATGATATGATGTTTTGAATTATTGAAGACGTGAATTGCACTTCTTAATAATTTAACATAACCAATGATTGAATTTACATACAACGATGGAATCATATCTAGTCTAGGCTTGTTAATTAGGTATAAAATTGTAAATCCAAATTGCAGATTTCTATTATTTGGTCGACTGTAAAGATAGTCGTTTATCATTCTTTTGGATAAGTTATATTCCATCCATTCACGTAACTAACAAGTTAGGGTTTGTTTTTTTCTTTCACTTAATAAATAAAGTGGCGACTTTATAAAGTCATCAATTATATACGTATAAAATTATTCAGACATTAATTAATTTCTGTTAAATATCATGTTGGTCTAAAAATGATTAGTACTGTCAAACTTGTCAAGCTTATAAGAAGTTAATGATGCTAGTCATAGTTTCTACTGCTCTACAAGTTAATGTTGCTACAAGAGTTTCTACTGTCAGCACATTCAAGACTTGGTACTGCTAGACCAAGTTTGAAGATTAATACTGCTGCATGGATTTCTTCAGTTAGTACTGCTCGACTGTTTTTCAATGTTTCTACTGCTGGTCTTGTCCAGTGGATATGCGGCTTAATGGGTCTGCAGTTACCTAATCTTTACAAAGCATGTGCAGCAAAGCATGGAATACTTTACGGTAACAGACCACAATTAGATAGTTTAACTTCCATGCATTAATTATAATCACGTGTAATAGGAACTCTATATTTTATAAATAGAGTTCCTTACCTTAGAGGCATGGGCATGTTGTGAAAATCGTGTATAAAGATAGACTAGTTGTGATCTGGTTACATAGAACATATTTTTAGACAAGTGTGTGTAATAGAGTTGTTGGCTTCAAGGTTCTTGTAACCCTAATACAATCTGTGTATTTGTATTATTCAAGTAATAATATTAAAGTTTTTGATATACAAACTTTGTGTACTTATATTTGTATTTCTATCTGTTATACAAGTATTATATGTTTTAAAGTTAACAAGTATTTTTTCGCAAATTTCTTGTTAATTATTCAAAGCATTAGTAGAGTAATCTTGATTGTGATCAAGTAGATCATGACATACTGCTTTTCTTTGGCGAAATTGGTTATACAACAATCATTACCAAACAGACAAATTGAAACAGTAGTAACTGAGTTATTGTAATCGTTTGAACCAAGCTTAAATGGTTGTTATTGTCAAGTAAAACATGTTGCAAATTTCTTCAAATGATTGTTAATAACAAAACTCGTTATCTAATCTGATTTATATAACGCGGTTGAAAGTTGTTCAGAGGCTGCACCTGATAAGACCGAAAGTTGAAAGCTTCGAAATGTGACTTAGTCTCCGATGGACATTTCTTGATTACGACATATACAAGACGTTAAAGTTGAATAATATTATGAAAATGTATTTTTGGCATAACATAGTGTGAGTTTGGTATATATCAACATCTATTGTAATACTTGGTATCACAAAAACTCAACTTGTTTTAAATTCAAGATAAACAAAACAAAATCATATTGTAAGATTTTTTTAATAATCAAAGAAGGACAACTAATTAATAAAACAAAAGATTATTATTTCCGAGGACACCATATATTTATAGATAAATTAATTAATGAGACTTGTTGATCGCAAAAAGTTTCAAATATTTGGTTGTATTTTACGTGCCAACCAAAAAGGACCACATAACCCACGGGCCGGCTGCCGGTTTCCACACGTTGTTTAATGAAAACATGAAATGAATGCAACAACCACCATCCAGATTTCAGCTACTAACATACGTTCGCTTCACGACACCGTATGTTGCCATAAAAATATTTTGCTATAAAAAAAAAAATGCTTAAATCTTATCAAATAATAATAAATAAATCACTTTTCCCCCTATTATATGTCTCAACTTAGCAACTGTTAAACTAAAAACACATTGATTCGCCAAGACCATCCTTATTTGAGACGATGAAAAAAATATGATAGGTTATTTATTAAAAGGTAAATGATCCGTGTTATTAGCCTCATGGATCTTGCGTGCAACTGAATGTTGGATCAGATAGTCCGTGATCTCATGGACAACTTGCAGTTGCACGCAAAATTTTGTAGCAGCTAGCACGTATCATTTCCCCTTTCTTAAATATATAAAAATTATTTAATGCCATTCATTTACCTGTAGCTTTAACAACACAAAAGAACATTTCATAATACAAAACCATTACAATTTTCGAAATTTGCAATTTCGGTTGGCATTTGGATTTCTGTGAAATTTCGGGAACGGACTGGGTTCTAAGAGTGAACCCATAAGTCATAAGAAAGAAGCATCGGTCACAGTGATACAACACAGAGGAACTGATAAGAGGAAGAAATGAAAATACCTGAGAACCAAAAGAATGAAATTACTGTAGGAGATGCTTTTTGTTATTTTCTCCCGAAAAACTTGCACACCCACTTTCCAAAATCAAACAACTCTCCCAACAACAGCCTCTTCTATCTATGTACATCTACCATATATATAGATATATATGTATATATGTCTTAAGTTCCATTAGTTTATACGACGAAAAACCAATAAATACTTATGATAATTATGTTGCTTCAGTTGACAATATTTCAAGTTCTGCCCACCAAAGAGGTGAAATTTTTGGTGTAGCTCCATCTTGTGCTATTCTTGTTATCTCTTTTAATCTAGACGTAACCTCTCTCATTTTCGGCCTTCTTCTTGGTTCGGAAGTAACACAGGCTCTTATCAGTTTACCAATAGCTTCAAGTTGATCTGCATCGAATGAATCTAATGTGGGGTCTACCAATTCAGTCATGGGGTTTTCCCCTCTCATGAAGTCTATTACCCAATCATCAACCGTATCACCTCCAGCATAAGGGATTCTACCAGTTATCATCTCGAATAATACTACACCAAAACTGTAAACATTGCTTTCAGGGGTTTGTTCTGTGTTTGCTGTAGATGAATCATTGCACAGGCCAAAATCTGATATTTTGGATGCATAATCTTCGGTGAGGTTTACTGATGAAGAGTTAAGGTTCTTGTGGGCTATGGGTGGGGTTAATTGGTGCATGTGGTCGAGACAGTATGCCATCCCCATTGCAATTCTCATCCTCATTCCCCAGTCCAAATGCTCTGCTTCTTGTACTACAAAGTTCAAGAATTTTCAATTAGTTCATAAAAAGTTGGCAACTAAATGTAAACAACCAAAATCATAAATAATCATTTTCAACGTTTGAATAAACATATTCTGCTAAATTTAATTAAATTATAACCTTCACAAACCATCTCCACTTTTATTCACAAAAATGTCATTCTATCCACATAAATAATGAAAATTTGTCAAACACGCAAAGAGTTGATTCTCATATCAGCACAACTTCAAACAAAGCCCATTACTACATCTCATTTAAGACAACTAACTTAATGAAACTCTGTTAATTGCGAGTATTCAATATCATGTAACTGCTAAGAAAACTCCCAAAAAATAAAAAACACCACGGAAACAATATATTCCTAGATGAACAGTGTTTATTTTCTATTAAGGATTGTACCGAAACTAAGAATATATTCAGTCAAGAAGCTTGATTTAATTTAGTTACTACATAAAATTAAAAGAATGATAATACTCACTATGTAAATGTTCGAAGAGTGTTCCATTAGGAGCATATTCAAACGCTATCATTCTGGTAAAAGGCACCTCTTCCTCGCAGTAACCAAGAAGATTCACAAAATTCTTGTGGTTTACTTTCGACAACATGTCAATCTGAGATCATATCATAACATACGAATTAAGAAACAAGAAAATCAAGATCCAAAAAAGGACTAAACTTGGTAAGGAAAATACCCTCTTCCTAAACTGGCCTTCGAGATGCTTTGACCAATCTTTTATGGAAGGTGCAGCCACAGAAGCAACAGCTATTTCAACCCCACTCGATAGTGTCCCTTTATATACAGTCCCGAATGATGTTGAACCTATTACATTGCTGAAATCTTCACAAGCTGCCTCAAGCTCCGATCTTTTTAACTTTGGAACCCCTGATATGTTTATTTCATATAAGTTTAAAAAATAACAATGCGTTTTAGTTAAAAATGAGGCTCAGATTTAATTTTTTACCCGTAACAAACGCTTTCTGCAATTGCCCACTCAATCCAGTCGCCCATGGTCTAACAGTGGCCACTTTACCACCTCGCAGTAAGAATAGTGCTACAATTCCAATTAAAGCAAAGCCTCCAATCACACCAGATATTATTAATGGAATATGCTTATTCGATTTTTTTGGTCTAACAGATGCTGGACTAGGAAGAGAAGGTGGAGCCTCAGAGATTGTTGAAGGAGCGGGAGCTGACATTTGATTTGGCCGGGCTGACGGTTGAGGGGAAGGAGATGGTGACAGAGATGGTGACGGTGATGGTGACAGAGATGGTGAGGGTGATGGTGATGTCACCGGTGCACCCGTTGGTGACAATTCAGATGGAGATGGTGATGGTGATATTGGTGCCTGAAATGAAACTGCTATATTCTCTAGCAGTTTCCGGTGGGACTTAATTCCGGTTTGGCCAATATTCCTGAAAAGTACTAAAGCAGCTATTGTCAAATATTTCAAAAAAGAAAAAGAAAAAAAGTCAATCTTATAGTTCATCCAATATTCCAGTGTAGGCTGCATTTCGGATAGATTTAAAAACTACAAAAACTGACCTAGTAATGCTTAGATCAATTCTAAAGTAGCAGATATGCAGTTATTACTGAAGTGTTTGGATTTACTAATAAGCAGATAAACAATTATAAGCTGAATAAAAATTCATATATCATATAAACGAAAAACGAGACTAATTACTTACAAAGATACAGCAAGTCCCTTAAAGCAGTCTACACCAAACCACGAAGATGGGTTAGCCACTGCAACATCATTCACCACTTTATCTCTAAATCTTAGAAAAGAAAAGTCTGCAATCATACAACATATATACATCACAAAGTTAGCTTTAAAATCATCAAAATAAAACGCGAATCAAAGTTTAGAGGTGGATTTTAATACCTTCATCATTAATAGAGAAACATAAATTCAAATTCTGATACAATAAACAGATGATCAACGTCAAACTCAGTAACCGATTTCTCTCCATCATCGAATCTAATCCACCGTAAAATTAACGCGAAATTCAATCAATCAACAAGTAATTCTAAGGAATCTCCGATGCACCGACCGAGTTGACTCAGTTCAATTCAGCACCGCTGGAGCAAATGAACAAAAAAATAAAAAGAATAAATTAAATCAAACACCGAAATTGTAGTACCAAACGGAGTTAATATCATAAAGTTGTTTGTACAAAAATTAAATAAATTGAATATTACAGTTGTTCGTTTGAACTAATATGGACCGAATCAAATAAAAGTCTAAAAACGCGTTTCTCAAATTCAAATATATACATACATGTATCTATATCTACAAATATTTTTTACGATTACTTGACCGACTTAAAAATGAAGAAACCGGAAAGCTTGAAAACATAAACGTACCGTTTAATAATGTATTTACAGAAAAAATAAAAAAGTTTCCGATGAAAAATGGTGGTTTCTCTGTCTACAGTATAACATAGGGCATGAATTTGGAATCAATATATGCGTAGTGATTGACTATGTTCGAGTAAAATAGAAGTTAACGACGAAGTCGTTTAGAAAATAAAGTTTTGGAATTTAATGTGTAGACATCGTTATCATCTTCGTATTTTCGTAATATTAAATGTGTGTTTGCGAGTGTTTTGGCGGGTGGAGATTGGGGAAGTTGCCAAGAAGGTGAGATTTTCGGGCATGGGCAGCTGAATTTATTGTTTTTTTAGTGATAAATATTTCCCCTTTTTTAATTATGATAATAAATAATAAATAATAAATAATGATAATGATGATGATAAATAAAAAATAATGATAATGATGATGATGATAAATAATATGGACATATTTAGAGTTTAATTATTTATCAAAACTAATTGGAGATGAAGCTAGAGGTGTTGAGCTAAAGCTTATTAATGTCAAACGACTCAAATGAACATAATGTTTATAATTCTAAATTTTGATTAATTATAAGAAGGTAAATATAATAACTCAGTAATAAAATAATGGAGATTCTTTGAAGAAACTAATTTTAGAAGCTTCTACTTGAAAATATTATTTTTTAAAGAATCTCTCATTCAATTTTTATGCCAAACAAGGATTGTGAATTTTTAAGAGATTAAGTTTCTTAAAAGCTTATAAAATCTCTAATAATCTCTTAAAATGGGGTTACCAAACACGCACTTAATGTGGGCAAAAAGCTTTCTTTTTCAGAGTGTTGCTATTAATTGTGGAATAATGGTTTTTGATTAGGGTTTAATGATGTATGGTTAGGTGTTGAGTGTTTTTTTTAATGACTTTTTTGAATATTAGGTGTACTTACATGGATAATTATACTCAAATTTAAAAATTAGATACATTTAATATTAATGATGATACCTATTTTTTACTTTTATTGAATTTTTCAATTTTTTTGATAAAATGTTAAATACAGGGAGATTAGAAGTTTAATCGTATTGATTTTAAATGCACAAAGTCTGTTATTTAAATTGTGTAAATGGTGCGAACGCACATGATCTTCGAATATCTGAGGCCTCAAAATTTACTTTTTGATACTGGTAACGTGCTAAATTTAAGCAAAGAAAGGAAAATAAGTAGTCGTTCACATATTAGACTATTAGTTGTTACACCAATTGATATTTGATACACGTATTAATCGTTAGGAGACTAAAAATTAATTGGTTGTTCCCTTACCGTTTTGCTTAGAATATTGTTACATAACAGCACATATATAGAGTTCTTATTTTAGGGCATCATTTATAAAATCTGATTAAAGACTTTGACTTTCGCTCTAAAATCTCAAAAACGTCCTCTAAATGCAGTTTTGACATTTATTTAAGAGTTATGACAAAATTGACCACTTGATTAAGTAGGCTCAATTTGGTTTTGGGTCTTTAGAAACATGTTGGAATCCTAGAGGCAAAAATCAAAGTTTGAAATATACTCGAGGGACGATATTTGTTATTCACTTAAAGTGTTTATTTATGTCTTGTTGATTGTAGTTGCCACTTGGCACAAATACTATTATTCAACATTATCTCTCATAATTTAAGTAATTAATTTAGTTATGTGAACATGAATGGTTCAACACAAAATTCCATTAGAGAAAATTCAACATCTAAATATAAAACTACGAGTACGTAATAAATATTATAAAAATTGACAAATTTCATGAATTGCGTTATTTGAAGTTTTTTTAGCATATATAAGTATGTCGTATCTGTAATGAATAAAAGCATTAATAATGAGTGATTATAGATTTGTAAAAGAAAATAAGAAAAAACCCTAGAACAAGACTTTAAATTAATCAAATGATAGTCGTTTCAGGTATTTGATCTGGCGGTATGTGAGTTGTCTCTCAACCTAGTAATTATGGATTCAAATCTCGTGAAACGCATTTTGTAAATATTCGGGTTGTATCTAGTTTACTCAAAAACTTTATGTATCAACTTTATAAATACATATGGAATCCAAAAGGTGAAACTGAATTGCTTAAATTATACTCGTAATACAAATATTATCACATGTTTTTTTTTATTTTCTGATCAAATCCATGGATACGATTTCGATAACAAAATTTGGGATCTTTTTATAGTTGATAGGGTAATGATATATTCATCGTTTTTTTTTATAAATTCACTACAATTATGCATTGTTTAAAAAATAAGAACGTACAATAATTTTGATAATTATTAGAAGTTGTTTGTTTGTAAATTATACGGTTAAGGAAAATAACACCAACAATTTTAACGACCGTCACTATTTACGTCATATGAAAAATACTTGATAATGATGTAAAAAAAATGAATACAGT
Source organism: Gnaphalium uliginosum (assembly GCA_963930675.1). Classification (NCBI taxonomy): domain Eukaryota; kingdom Viridiplantae; phylum Streptophyta; class Magnoliopsida; order Asterales; family Asteraceae; genus Gnaphalium; species Gnaphalium uliginosum. The sequence continues at coordinate 2,482,154 of OZ005682.1, read as the reverse complement.
CCCAAAAGTTTTAATAACATTTATAATGGTTGTCGTTCGAATTTGCTGCTGTTTTGAGAAGGTTTTTTAAGCAAATTTTCATTTTAGAAGAGTTTCGTTTTAAAAGTGTGGTCGATCTTTCAATAAAATCATTAAATGAATATAAACAAACGTAAACAAAACGTTTAGAAGCTGGTAGGATCACATGTTCCATTATTAGTTTGCATGGTAGCTAATTAAGTCGTCGTCCATTGTAACACTTACTTTCACGTACCTTGTGGCTTGGGTCATGGACTTTGTCCTATCCATTACAAACAAATTAACAACCCATCAATCCAATATTAAACTACAAATTTTCTACAATCGATTAGAAACATCCAAAAACACACATCACATGTTCATAGTTCATTCATTTCATGGATAAATTAAAAGGAAAATTAATTATTAATCAAACATTTGTTATCATGGGACCAGTAACCATAACAGAAATCAACAAATGGTCCCAAAACTTGCATGAATCTTGACTACTTTCACCAGACATATGTTATCTTGTTAGTTTTTTTCGTGGTTTGTTTCTTCGAAAATGGAAAAGCTCGTCGAATTATCGGACCAGGTGGTATGCATTGATTTCGTACTTGGAACCAAATGCAGAACCACGGTCCGGTTAAGATCGCTTAGCGCGTCAATACCAATCGCTTTCAAAATCCAAACATCATCACCTCATAAATTTCTAGTGAGTCCACCGAGTGGACTCATTTCACCTCTATCTCAATCCACCATTCAAATAATCCTCAAACCGCAAGCTCAGATTCCTTCTTCTTTCCCTCGCTCTGTTTCCGACCGGTTCCTGATCCGTACGGGCCGAGTCAACTCCACCGAGTCAACTCACTTGGAATTGACTCAGATTGACATCACCTCGTGGACAAATGATGTTAAAGTAAAAGTCGCGTTCGTTGGTCCGTTTTTGCTACGTCATGCGGTGAATAACGGCGACTGCGATGCCGTCAGGAGTATGATTAAGTTTCGGAAAAATATTTTAGCCGAGTTGACGACTCGTGAGACCGAGTCGCTCCACCGAGTTGCAACCAGGTTGGATAACTCGGTTGATATGGTTACTTTGTTACTAGAATCCGGGTTGAAAATTGAGTCGAGATTATCAAAAACTAGAAGTCTGGCTGACGTGGAAGAATGTAAGTGGATGGAAAAAGGATGGACGGAATTACACGTGGCAGTGGCGTTTGATCGGACGGATGAGGTTAAAAGATTGATTAAAATAGGAAAATGTGGGATGTTGGATTGTAAGGATAAAAAAGGGAGGACAGCTTTGTATTTGGCGGCAAGTAAAGGGTATGAGAGCTGTGTTAAAGTGTTGGCGGGTGCAGGTGCTAGTGTGGACTCGAAGCGTAATGATGGTTGGACTGTATTGTATCGAGCAGCAGTGAAAGGTGACCGTCGGATGGTGAAAGTGCTGATTGAACTTGGAGCGGATCCTTCGATGGTAGCGGAACAACGATCCGTATTTGATGTTGCCCGTGACGAGGGACATGTAAGTAGATCACAAATACTACTATTTTCTAAAAGATTAAAAGTATAGATTTAAACATCCCAAAGCTTTTAAGATTTATAGTTTAAACTATAAATATTACTCAAAATCTAATCTAATATCTAATACTTTAATTATTAATAAACTTTGTAAGTTAATATTCCAACTCTAACTTGATTGCAATAAAGACGCTATTATTGATTAATCATTGTAAGTTTGAAAGACATGGGGTCAAACTAACATAGCTGGCAACAATCCTTGTAAAATAATGTTTGATCAAAGTTTTCGTCAAGTAACTTAACTTTTTTCAATCATTTTTTTTTGTTTTCGTAATCTTGACCAAGTATTCAGTCTTTTACATTCCAAAACTTTATACATACTACATGTTACCTTCTTATAAGCTCGAGGTTATCTCGTCTTATGTTTAACGCTTATCCCTTTAGAGATTAGTGTGTATGAATGCAATTAAATAATCACTTTTTTGTGCTATGCAGAACGATATAGTTGAAACACTGGAACGAGGGGAACAAGTGTTAAATGCAGCACGTCGTGGAGATCTTGTACGCCTTGAATTCTTGTTAGAAACAGATGCAAGTGTGAATTTTAAAGATCAATATGGTTTGACAGCTATTCATATGGCAGCCATAAAAGGTCACAAAGATGTGGTAATGTTGCTAGTTGAGTTTGGTGCCGATTTGGAAAGTACTGATATTGAGGGCCGTACGCCGCTACATATGGCAGTTGTTGGTGGTTGTAAAGATACAGTCGAAGTGTTGATCATTAGAGGAGCAAATGTGAATGCTAAGTGTTATAGAGGAGTAACGCCTTTACAAATCGCGCAAACAATGGGGAACGAAATTATAACACAGTTTCTCCTTTTTAATCAAACTATTTGTTGATAGTAAGTTATAAGTAACCGTTTGTTATGAGCCTTGGTAAAACTTCAAAAGTTGTTCAAGGTTTGTGGTATTTTTTTTATTCTTTCATTCAACAACGTAAAATGTTCTTTTATTGATATCAAAATATAATTAAAAATGAAACATAAAAAGGTTAGATAATAATGTAGTTACCAACATTGTTTACTAATTTACTCTTTAGAAAACTAATTTAGGAAGACATGTGAGAAAAAGTCTAAAGGAGCATTGAAATTTCTTCTTCTTCTTTTTTTTTTTTCTAGAAACAGTCGAGAAAAATAACATTTATAGTATAAGTGGTTGTACGTATTGAATGATACTACCATTTAGTCAAGAACCAGTTGGTTCAACTTAAAGATTGATTTAGGCCTTTGGTGTTGAGGGGGGGACTGAAACAACATCAAATAAATGGTAAGATATCACCTTCTCTTCGATAGTCAAAGGGTGGTATTGAAATAAGGACGACACGTACTAACATACTGTGATAGAAAATTAAAAGCAACCGCCCGAGAAGAAACCGAATTAATTCTAATCGTCCATCTTTCTATTTTAGTCTATTTGTCTACTATTTTCAAAATATAATATCAAATTTTTAATTCTACACGAGTAACAGCCTCACAATATATCATCATTAAGGATGTGAGTCGCAGGTAACGTGGATCTGGATTTGAACCAAGATTCCAAGAACTTTCATTTTCCCACGTTTTAAGCTACAATCACAGTTACCACGAGTAGTCCCTAAACTAAAATCATCCATTAGTAGAAAGTGAAATTCATAGTAGTGTGCCATTTGAATATCTTTTAAATAATCCATCAAGACCTTGTGTACTTTTATAATTTTCATCTACTAATGAGTAATCGCCCAATTCATATTCCCAAGGTTTCCTATATTTTTTTTTTTACTATGGTTCGTTATGGACCGATCTCTCTTTCGTAATTCACAGTTTTTCTGAAACCTTTAGCAACGCCCATCAAACTTTTTTTTTTGCTCGAGAAGTATGTTGTTAGCGCCTTAGCGGCACATGAATAGCAAAGCTAAAAATAATTTAAAAGTTAAAAAGTTAGAAGTTAAAAATTTTACACATGAATAGAAAAGCTATACGTAGCCCTTAGGGTTATGGATAACAACCGAAAATTCACAGATAGTTGGTAAATAGCGGTTAAAAAACCAACTTAGTTGGTTAATGTTAACTATTTAACTGTAATTGGTTGATGGTTTGAGGGTGATTGTCAGTTTTTAATGAAAGTTAAGAAGCGGTTATAATTTTAAACATAGCCCTAAGGGCTATATATATAGCAAAATTCATCTGATTATACCAAATATACAGATTTAGTCTGCAACTTTAGGGTGCAGTTTACTACATACAATATTTCCTCCTTTTAAAAAAAAAATTGTAAATGAGTATGATCTCTCTACAATGATTAAATGTGTTTATATTCTCTAATCCAAAAGTAATCTAGTTTAGTGAGTCGAATATTAATGGTCAAACCATGATTCTAACACTTGGAGTTGTTCTGTTTTATTTTTTCAGAACTGGTGAGACAAGCACATGGTTTGAATAAAGAATATTTCTCAACTAGTCGTTAAGATTAAGATAAACATTCAAATTCAAAATAATACACCTTCGAGATTCGGTCTTGTTTTGCTTACTTATCCCCAAAACCACCCTCTAACGCTTAAACCGGTAGCCATCCAAAATAGAGATTGCTACTTGCAATAAAGCGAATACATGATGTTACCATTATCTGCGGTGATGTATTTATCACAGTCATTTTAAATTCGTTTATCCACTCAAGTTTAAGCACATGATAACATATGTAAAAGTGGACATATTTTTTTTCAAAATACCGACACGTTATCTATAATTTATAGATAGATTTATAGTACAACAAATTTCCGTTGGTGGTTACAATTGCCTTACATTTCATATAAATAAATAAATAAACTCATCGGTTGAATGCTGTTTTTCTCTTTGAGCATCAGGATTAAGCATTCCGCCCGCTCTATAAAATAAGAGAAAGAACACTAGAAGATACATGAAAGTAAATTAGAAAATAAGTTACCTTTCGGTTTTGGGACGCCAGAAACCTTTCCTACCAACAAGGAATCGTTTCTGGTGTAAGGTGGTCGACCAATGAAGTGAACGCATAATGGGTCTCAACTTGTTTATCATCACTATGGTGTCCTCAACTATCACAACTCCACCTGGTCTTAATATGCGATCCATTTCGGCTGCACCATCCAACATGTCACACCTGCAAAATTAATATGTTAACGGCACAACAGATTAATGTTACTTCACCCCCAAGTGAAAACACAGCAACTAGTAGGCATGAAATTGTTTTGACACAAACACAAAAGAATACAAAATTGGGATAAATAATTTAATATATTTAGAAGAAAATAAATAAACATAGATAAAAATGAAAATTCATATAATGCAAGTACAAATATTATATACCTTTGCATTAGGTTGCCAAAAAGGAAGCTGGAATGCAGAAGATCATAAGTTCTAGGATACGTATTAAGTGATTCACACCAGTCATGGTAAATTCCAATCAACCCTCTGTCGAATATTACAGGCAAAGTATCGGGTCCATCCACAGGAATGACATTCATCACCCACAGAGGTAGATCAGTTAAAGCAGCAGCAAACCTGATCAGAATTTGAAACATATTTAGACACGAAAATTCAAGAAACTAGAGATGGTAATTTTGAGCGATGGTTATGTTCTATCTCTAATGGGTCAAACATGTAAAATAAAAACCAATTAGCTAATCAGGAAGTGGGTCAGCTATCGCGTTTTTATAATGCATACAGAAACTCCTACATAATATTAGTAAGAGAGATTAGTGTACTACTGTAACAATTTAATTCTTAATATTACATTTGATTCGCTAAAAGGAAATTCTCAAAAGTTTTGACAAAAAGGGTCTCGGGTCAGCACAACCCCACCCATCCCGTTTTGACCCATATGACAAAATCACCCATTACCTAACCCGCCCCCTTTTACCACCTTTAGCATTATTTGAAAAGAGTAAATCAGTATGTATAACTAACCCTCCATAACCAGCACTCATATCCATTACGTTCCTCACACTTGACCAGTTTACACCTAGCTCTCGTCGGTAGACATTTGAAACAAGTTCAGACCAGTGTTTGGTATCCTCATGAAAGATACGTTCAGCATCTGGTTCTGATGAAAGACGTGAAGGCTTACTTTTGAGCCTTTGGGGCCAAGCAATAGGCCATGTATTCGTCATTGGGATTGCAGAAATACAGCCATCGAGAGGTGTATACCTAAAAGAAAATGAAGTTGGTGATTATTATGATTATAAAGATGATACTTGTACTCAAATAGTACTAACATGCTTTCATCTACCATGAAGTTTTTGGCCGGATATTCTCATCACATAGAGGTGGAGTGTTTTCTTTACGTGATTCATAGCAGGAAGAAGAAAGAGGCTTCTCATATATAACAAGTCCTATCCCGGACGAATCGAAACTTTTAGCCACCACCTTCCAGCAAATAGCTTCAGTGAGAGCTACCATGGCTGCAAGAACCACACAAAACTTCAATGAAACATATAAAAAAGTTTCTTTTGGGAAAAAGGAAGAATTTCACTCGAGTTAGCAAGATGCATGGCTCAGGCAGGTTGTTAACACGTAATGAAACAGGCCGTGTCATATTGGGTTGGCCCACCAACACCTTCAGTCCATTTTTTGATATAATGAATATGTTAAACATATAACTACAAATAACTATAATTACAATAATAATCTAAATCTACAAATAACATGATTTAGGGGGTTATATGCCACAGTAGATTTTGGGCAGTTTTCGACCCATCTGAACAGTTGGAGCTCCTTTTAGCCAATCTTTTCTACTTGGCCCGTTTGAAATAAAACACAACCCAAATCTAGGCATTCATAAGTAAATTGCTCAAAGCCACCTCTAACTTTAACAGGTCAATTATGGCCAACGATATAGTTATGTAACCGCACACACACACACACCAAAGTTCAGAGTATAGATTATGCACACCGTCCCAGACTTTTTTATCTCTTTCATCATCGCGGTAGACTGGTGTAGCCGACCATATAAAAACTCCCCCAGGCCTAAGAACCCTGTTTAACTCCAACAATGGCTTTCCACCTGAAAATCCATCCATAAAAATTACAACAGTCCAGAACTTGTAACATAGAAAAACAAGTGTAATAAAACCATTACCATATCCATCCCAGTGCACCCTGCAACGTGCACAGTGAATTAAATCAAAGGAATTATCTGGAAATGTCAGCCTTTGTGTGCCAATTACTGAGAGAGTGGCAGGAATTCCTCGTTCCAGAGCAAACTGTATTTGCGCTTCATGTTCGTCTTTTGGAGCAAAGGACATGGTTATAACATCTTTGTCAAGCAAATAGCCACCAAAGCTAGCAACACCACAACCAACATCGAGAATCACTCTTGTGCGCTTCCCCCAACCAATTTTTGGCAGATTCTAGAAGAAAAGAAGAAACATAAACAAAAGAAAATTCTGAAATGGTAACACAACCACATTAATAATAAAAATAACTTAATCACTAAATATAGCAATAAAGCAACCAATATCTGTGAATACTCGTGTGCATTTTACGCATCTGATGATCACTAGTGCATAAAACATGCTGAGATTGTGAATGCTCTAAGACCATGGATATCAGAAACAGAAAGAAATGAGGTTCAGAACTCACTGTCATCAGATTTTAGAGTATCAAGAGATATCTAGCAGACTAACATTATAAACACAGGTACACAAAGGTTTCAGCTTACACAAGATCAGAACCAATCAACACAAACAGCTAAGAAAACATTCATCATTCTGATCCATCTGTATGCTGAAGTTTTATGTATACAGTAGCATGTAGCTATCATATCATGTCTAGTATATAGAAACATATGGGCACTGATGTCTGCGACCAGCAGCATGTCTACCAAAAAAATTGTACTGTGCAGTAGATTATAATGAATTATAAGTTGTTAAAAATTAGTAAAGCAGTGTGCCAATGTACAACATTCATTAAGAAATGCATCATCTTTACACCATAAGCACGATCTTATTTCAATCCAGGAGCCTTTGACACCATAAGCCCTCTTTCCATAATAATATGCATTAGCTTGGCACCATAAAATTATTGTACTGTGGATTTTGACCATTGTTGCTTTTGATAGACCCCAAAGGAATTAACAAAGGTAACTTAATGGTGAAAAAATTATACCTTTTCTATGTATTGGATGTAATGATTAACTCCCTCCTTAAATTGAGTACCTCCTCCAGGGAAAAGAAGATAATCACCGGATCTTTTCACCCAGTTTTGTTCCTTCTTGTATTCGACAAGTTTAAGGTGTGGGACATTGTCAAACCATATCTGCAAAATGCAGATCATGATATTATTTAACAAAACCATTAACCATAAAAGTCCCAGAGAACAAAAATGCACCAAATCGTAATTGAGTTAAAAGTACATTTTTAACATTAAGAAAACAAATATCATAAACAAATAAAAAACATTACTCTGCAGCTACATTAACCCATCAGATGAAAACATTTAACACATGGTAGAAATTACTACTAAGCACGATGGTAATAAAGAAAATAATTACCGGCTTCAATATTACTTGCACCTACAACATCAATTAGGTACATAAAAATCGATGTCTATACAAAATGAGCAAGCTCATTTCGGATAATGTGCCAATAGTAGGCCAAATATCACGTTACGCAAAGTCATCGTTTAGTCTTCCAATGTATGACATGTTAACTATTTAAATAATCTTAATTAAAAACAAAAACTAGATTGTTTTTTCCAATATAAAGTTCAAGATTATAATTTAAAATTTAAAATAACTATTATAAAAAGAATACGAATCTACCTCCCTCAGTGGCAATTGCTAATGGATTAAAATAAGCTAACCTGTTCGTGCAGGACTCTTGTTTCTGTATTCATAGAGATAAATTAATACCACAGGACTCTTGTTTCAATAATAAATTTAGTCCATAGACGCATCCGCATAAAATTTAGTGCCACTGCAGGTCCATTTATTTATTCAATTAATACATTAACAACCTTGATTCACAAATCTTCATATCATACATTCAAATTTCAATCACAAATAAACCCTAACACCATCCAACTTCTTTAATACAACATTTCATTAAAATCATTTATAAATTTATGTAACTATAAGATATATAAAACATAACCTTATTTGACAAATATTCATATCATACATTCATATACCGATGTAGCAATCTCACCATTCAAATCCAACTACTAAAACTGAACTTTCAATAAATCATAGTATAATATTCTGTAATATAAACTATTTAGATAATAAAACCTTACCAAAGTAGCAATCTCACCATGTCCCTACTTTTCGGCCACAAAACCGGCACTTTGTATCCATTAGGCAACGGAATCAAACAATGAGGATTAGGTTTAGGGCAATGGCGTTCTCTATGTTCCATATGTCTTCTCGATCTCAACTTTTTTATCACTTTCCAGTTATCCAAACACGGTATGTAATCCGCGGCCAAAGGACCTGGACAAACCTCCCATTCGTATACCAAATCCTCACTATCATTATTATTATTATTCTCATTATTGTTATTATTATCATCACTAACGATAATATCACGATCCGTATCTGTATCTATAAGTATATTAGTTCGGTTACTGGTAGCGATGTTTTGAATAGGGAGACGGTAGCGAGGTGGTGGTTGTGAAGTGTTGGTGGTTAAGATGAAAAGTGTGACGAATATTAGAATGAGAATGAGCGATGCGATGAATGGATAACGGCGTTGTTGTAAGAGATTGTGAACGGAGATAGCCATTGATGGCGGTGGTTAAGTTAGGGTTTCGGATCTCTCCGGTGATCAGAAGAAAACAGAGAGTGTGAACGTGTGTTATTTGGGGGTTTTGGAAATGAGATCGCGGTAAATAGTGTGGATGGATTTAAAATGTAGTTAACATGTCGTCTGATTGATAAAAGTAGGGTCGAGAATCGGATTCTGATATTGAGATTTTAACACGTGTAATGATTTGACGGTGAGGAGTGTAGATTGGGACATTGGAAAAAGTTAGTATTGATTACTGATTAGGAAAAAGGTCGCCCACCGTGGGGCTCGAACCCACGACCACAAGGTTAAGAGCCTTGCGCTCTACCAACTGAGCTAGACGGGCTTTTGACTATATTTCATTTTTTCTTTGAATAAGTAAGTTTATTTTATTTTATTAGGGAAAAAAACTTTACGATTATTTGACTACATACAAATTTTTAAGTTTCATGTAACCATGAACAAAGGAAATTAGGATGAAAGGTCTAGTGAAGAGATGCCCCGTCTCTTCAAAATGTTCTTTTATAAGATTGAAAGAATTTTGATTTGAAAACACTATACTTGTCGGCCGACATCTTTATTTCTCTTTTTAAAAATTTCCCTTTTTAAAAATTTGAAGAGATTCTTGAAATAATTTTTCAACGTATCATTCTTCTTTTTAAAAAGTCTATTGTCTTCTTCTTGAACATAAAAATTATTTCTTTTGTCCTTTAGTTGAAAGATAGAAATGATAGAGGTCTTGAACGGATGGTTGCTTCAACATTTGCCTTTGATAATTTAAATCTTGTTAATTGATATAGATAATGTACTTTTTGAGAATATACTTTTACTAGTATTATTATTTGGATAATAAACGACCTTATTAAATGTAAATTCTCGTTGAGTCAATACTCGAAGCTATTCACCCTATGTGGTGAAAAGCCAGGAGCCTTATAAGATGGCGACTTCTCAACTAACCAAGCTTGTGGGTAAGAGAACGTGTGTAGGGTGTATCACCTAACAAAAGGTAAAGCATGATCATGGAAATACGTTATTTGAAGGTCAGAAGTCGGATATATGGACTCCGATCAAAGTTTGACCCTAGTTAGGAGTATTAGTTAAGGATCGGTAATACCCTTGATAACGTTGGTATAAGCAATGGAGTAGCTTGATTTGGACTTTGAAGCTAAGTAGTCTTTGATATGAATTTTGTTACTTCATCATTTTCTTCTTTATCAAGGTGTCCTATGTGTGTGGCTTATTGATTGTTTTGTAATGGTGCTAATTAACATCATACCCAATTAACTCAACTCTTATACAGTCTACGTCTTGTGTGGCCTTCGACATTGTTTTAGTTTCTTGCTTCAAATTTGTTTGAACGATTTTAAGCGTATATATGCTTACCTGAAAACTTGTTTAGCTAAGAAATAGATGTTGACACGGAAGCTATCTTCTTAACCAATTAATGCTACAACATCGTTATTCATTTTCTTAGCTAAACGAATAGTTCTTTATGAAAATTGGCATGGATTAAAAAATAGGAGTATATACGGGTTGACATGACGACAACAAAGGTAACTTTACTTATAAGTCGATAGTATCTGGTGGCCACCCCTTTAACAGTTGGAATATAATCTGTCACAATCTAAAGTTTTTATCAAATAATTGTACCTCCACGGGTCACCGGGGAACCGGTGTGACTCGCCCATTTGTGGCATATTTTATTACAAAGCTAACCACCAACATATAAAACAACCATATCTTTATGCTCTTCCCTTTAAAAGATGCAAGACTATGGTCGTTTCTTGAACATAAAGCAAAGGGGTCTTTGTCATGACTCATAAGACATAACCCCTTTACCCTTTTGGATTCTTTTCTAGCATCAATTGTAATTGTAATTGTATTTTTAACATGAATAAATACAATTTGTTCTTTAACATTGACACATCACAAGTTTACAGGTTTTCATCAAGAATTAATTTTCAACTACAGTTTTGGAGATGTGCGTTGTAGTGTTATGCCTTTTTGTAAGCTAGTTATTAGATGAGTTATAAGAATGTAATACCAGAAGTATATGATTAAAAAAGCCAAAAGCCAGATAAGAAACAAAGAACCAATTGAACCAGATATTTCATGGTCTTATTATTCAATACCCCAAATATGACCACACACTACCGAGTTCAAAACTGGGATCCTTACAATTGAACCAAACAAAGGTCAATGTTTGTAAGGCATTTGAAACAAGCATAGTAGGGGAATATAGAGAACTATACAACTAGCCTCCATGTTGCGCTTCTAGTTTAACACCGACCAAAATGTTTAGGGCTACTCATATCTCCGATCTTACCTCCTAATGACCATAAGACAGTACCATTTATAACAGTAGAAACATGAGCAATTCACTTCGTCAAACAGCAGCACCTTCGTTGAGGAGCATCTGATCAAAATGCCAAACTCCTGAAATTTCAAAAAAAGAAAATGTTAGCAACTGTATGAACGATGCCTTCAATTTCAAATAAGAAGTTAGTAATAAGTTTACCATGTCCTTTGCCGAGTCTTCTTAGCTGAGCAACATATTCAGATATCTTCTTAATCGCCTCAACCTTTTAACCACAGTGAAAATAAAATCAACTTCCCCTTGGGGCAAGAAGCAAAAAACACAACTATTCAACTGAATGTCATAATATATAGAAGTGAAAGCTATAATTTTACCTGTTCACCCAAGAACTCGCTTTCAACAAAATCAGCTAATTGCACATCATTATTCTTGTTGGCTACCTGCTCTCATCAAATATCAAAATTCAGAAACTCATATCCCACTTTTCCTTGAGCTTATTAGTAATCCTAAATATGTTTACTAGCGAGCATACAAACAAATGCAAAAGCAAGTCATACCGCATGGACGTGTAGAAGTTTCTCATTTGTCAATTTCTCCAGTGACAATGCAAGTTCCATGGCTACAATTAACAAATAAAACGTAAAAGAAAAAATATTCAATGTGTATCCATATCATTAATAGTAAAAATGCCAAACCCAAATGATTAGCAGACACATCAAGCATTATATGAGATCTGACTTATGGCATCCAAAGATTAGGCAATCAATCATATCATAACACGAAAGAGATTATATACAACTTACCATAAAGTGCATCTCCTTTCTCTGCATGATCAAACTCAGACAATGGCATTAAAATAGATTGCAACTTCACCTTCCCACCACGCTTGTTCTGAAAACAGAAGAGAATTTAGTCAACAACAATGAAACAAATTATGCATCAAGTTTGAACATGTAACATATGAACAGAAAGACTGCTCGGGGAATTATCTATCACCTGGTATTCCATAAACTTCTCAGCATGTTCCCTTTCTTCTACACTTGACTCCTTGAAGAACCTACAAGGATTCATGTACCATATTCATATCAAACATTTCCCACAGATTATATATCCAAATCTATAATATAAATGACCAATGATTGTAGTAACTTACTTGGCTAAACCCTTGAGAGCAACATTGTCCCTATCAAAGTATGCATACATAGCATGGTACACATATGAAACATTGTACTCAACACTGAAAGGAACACAAAAATAAAACCACCATCACAAACAAGGACAAAGTCGCCATCAAAATTATCGTTTAACAGGCACAATATATGTTACATATACAGCTAAAAACAGATTATAATAAAGTTCAATCCTAATCAAGACGACAAAATATAATTAAATACAGGATAATGTATTAATTGTATCAAATATTTAAATATCATGTACACAGTCACCTATAATCCAAAATCTGTGAATATATATTCACAAAGACCTGATAAAATATGCATATAGGTATATAACTATACCATAAATAGTCCTAGAACTTTTATCAAACAGCTACCATGCATACACCAATTATGCCCGAAATCAATTAAACTAGTCATTATCATTATATCGGAAATTCGTAATAAAATTTAGATATAAAAATATAACTATATCTTATGTTCTCCTAGTACTGTTATCAAATAACTATCATGTGTACATCACTTATAACACAAAATCAATAAAAATATAGTATTAAATATGAATAAAATTTACATTTACATTTAAGTATATAACTGCACCTTTCTCCTAGTAAGTTTACCAAACACCTATCATGCGTAGATCCATTATCCCATAGAAATCAATAGATACTCATTAATTGTGATCAAAAACATCAAGTAAAAAAATTTAGCATATAAAATCATAACAAATTGAAGACATGAAGTGAAAATTATCTGTGAAAACTTACTTAATCTGTTCATTAATGACGGCTTCAGATTCATCAGTGAACTTTTGACGAGCAAGTGACTGTTGAGGAACAGTAGGAACAAGATTGAGCTCTTTTTTAACCTCCTCAAACGGCTCAAACACAACGCCTGTAATCGGCCTGCTATTTGATGATCCGCCTTTCGCTGCCGCACAAACAATCGCCGGAGAACGAGAAACAGAGGACACTGATAGCATAGAGCCGGAGATATTCTCGCCGGTACCGGTGGTGGCGCCGGTCCGTAGGAAGATAGCCGGTGGAGCTCTGAGAAGCATGGTTTTTAGGGAGATAAAGTGACTTTTTAGAGAGAGAAAGTAGAAATGGGGAAAATAAGGGAAATGGAAAACGATTATTCGAGTGATTCAAGTGATAAGGAAGAAGAAAAAGAGAGTGGTGATATAAACCCAATCAACGTGAATGTATAGCCGTAGGATTGAATGACAAGTGGAGGGATGAGATTGACTGGATAGGGCAGGCGCGTGGCTGGCTTGTGGTGTATATGTGTGTAGATGATTCAGGTTTTGATAATGGTTTTGTTCTCACAACTGTATATCGAATATTTATAATTGATAATTTATAATTTATAACTATATTTATATTTTTAGGAAAGAGTTAAAATAAAAACACATCTAGAAACGATAAAAGTGCATTTTCTTATTTTTATTTTAAGATATCAAAATTATCAGAACACAAAATAGGAACATTATCAGTCGGGAGGAGTATGGGACGGGAGGTTGATTGGAATACCGTAACAGAGAGGTTTACGAAACGGTTATCGGAGTGGAAGGCTAGAACGATATCATTTGGTGGACGTTTAACACTAATCAAATCGGTCCTTGGAAGTTTGGCTTTATATTATTTTTCGATTTTTCGTGCTCCGTCATGTGTCATTAATTCTCTTGAATGTGTGAGACGTAATTACTTTTGGGGCGGGACGGGAAAAAGCATAAAAATAGATTTTGTTAAGATCCTTTAGGGTTTAGTTTCCTTCATACCCTAGATTAATTGTTAATTCCGCATTGTATGTTAATCTAGTAAGGGAATAGAAAACCCATCAGTGGTATCAGAGCCTTAGCTTAATAATATAGGCATTTAACATGGAGTTACTGCTTAGTTAATGGTTAATTGTAAATAGTAATCCATAAATAAATTTGTATGATCATTAAATGTTAATATGGATCTAGAGTAAATACTAATATTTAAATTGTTTTAAATGATACCTCTAAATTTTAAAATGTTTAAAATAGAACCCTAAACTTTAAAAGTTTAAAGAGACCTATATATATTATGATCAATATATATGTATCATTTAAAGTCTAAATACGTTGTCAGTCAATTGATAAATCGGCTCACCCATAGTGAACAAACTATAAGAGAGGTATAAGGCGGGACGCTTTACTTCCCTAAAGAAGTGGGTTTTTAATATGCTTTGCGCTGACCTACTTCTCAGCCTCTTTGTGCGTTCAATGGAGCTACCGATGACTTTTGATAGGATGATGTCAAGATCAAAATTATTGACTTAAAATACTAAAACAAAATCCCGTTTTTAAGTATAACAATTGTGAATTGTATGCTAGCCCATGAAAACCGTAGATCTCTCATATGGACTATTAATGGAGTGTGTGTGGTTTACCGGCACATTAATGAGAGGATTCTCGAGCGTACTCGGGCCGAGGACCACGCGAGTTTTGCATGGTTAAGTTCATTATCTTATTCATGATCCTCGGCATCCCAGTCATAAATGGTAGATAAGCATATCTGAGATTAACATGTCATTGATTATGATTCAATGAATCTCAAAAGAACTAGGAATTTCATAGAGAATGAAATTGACAAAAGCATTGTCTACCTAAAATAAATTCGTGATATGATTACGACAAACCTCTTCATAAAACGAATCGAAAATATGGATCATAGCCTTAATTTAGAATTGGGTAATTAAACAATTAAGGAATATTCATACTAACTAAAACTGTTTTATATTATAGATTTCTACTGAAAATGGTACCATTCCACCCGTTCCCAGTTCTGCAAATAACTCGAACTTCTCACTACTCTCAGTTCTTGGGAGGGAAAGACTCACCGGTCCAAATTATATGGACTGGATGCGAAACCTTAGGTTTACCCTAAGGTACGAGAACAAGGAGTATGTTCTCGATGAGCAGATTCCCACTATTGATAATGATTCAACCCAAGAGGAAATTGAAGCTCACCGGAAACATTATGATGATGCAAACAAAGTGTCTTGTATCATGGCATCTTCCATGAGCCCTGAATTGCACCAACAGCTAAAGGAAATGTTTCAGGCAAAGGCAAGCAACGAACGCCTTGATGTGGTTAAATCCCTCATGGCTTGCAAACCCAAACCTGGAGCCTCTATTTGTGCTTTCGTCTTGAAGATGAAAGGGTACTTTGATAGATTGAAATCTTTGAACGTGATATTTGATACTGAGCTCTCGATAAACATAATTCTATCTCACCTACCAGCTGTCTACAATCAGTTTATAATCTCATATCAAATGAATTTGAATGAGAAAGAAACGTCAATAATAGAACTCCATAACTTGTTGCAAACCGCTGAGCAAGGGATCAAGAAAGCTGATGTGCCCTCTACCTCAGCAGCTCCTGTGTTGGCTATTGGTCACAATGCAAAGAAAAGAAAAACCTGGAAAGGAAAGACTGGAAAGTCTAGTCGTGGTTCTAAGAGAAAGGTTGAATCTGATATTGCAGCTACAAATGATCCAAAGGAAGCAGTGTGCTTTTAGTGCAACACAAAGGGGCACTGGAAGCATAGTTGCCCAAAATATCTGAATGACCTTAAAGACGGAAAGGTCGAAAAGAGTAGTCACTCAGGTATGTTTATAGTCGAACTCCATAATACTACAACTTCTGATTCGTGAGTTCTGGATACAGGGTGTGGTACTCACATTTGCATTGTACTACAGGGTCTAAAGGAAAGTAGAAGTTTGAAGCATGGAGAACTCAACTTAATCATTGGAAACAAGAAAATCACGCCCGTGACCAAGATTGAAAAGTTCGAGCTCATGCTGAAGTCTGGAGTTAGGATAGATTTAAATAATTGCTGTTATTCGTCAGAAATGACAAGAAACATAATTTCATTTTATGCATTGTTTAAGGATGGTTATCGATTTTCATTTGATAATGAGAATGGAGATATTTTGATTTATTTAAATGGTAGTTTTGTTTTTAAAGTTTCTCCTTACAAAGGCATATATGAAAATGTTGAATGTGTTAGCAATGTGATTTTAAATGTTGATTCATGTAATGAGCTTGATAAATCCAAATTGTGGCATTATCGTCTTGGGCACATAAACAGGAAATGCATCGCCCAACTCCAAAAAGATGGAGTGTTGGAATCATTCGACATCAAATCGGATGATGTATGCGAATCTTGCTTGCTGGGCAAGATGACTAAATCACCATTAACTGGATCATGTGAAAGAGGAGAAGGATTATTGGACTTGGTACACACAAATGTATGTGGACCATTCCGATGCGCCACAAAAGATGGAAATCGCTACTACGTTACGTTTACTGATGACTTCATTAGATTTGGATATGTTTATCTGATTAAACATAAGTCCAATACTTTTGAAATATTCAAAAGATGTCAAAACGGAGTAGAGAATCAACTGGGCAGAAAGATAAAGGTACTTCGATCCGATAGGGGAGGAGAATACCTTAGTATCGAGTTTCTTGATTATCTTAGAAACTATGGAATAGTTTCACAATTGACTCCTCCTAGAACACCACAACTTAATGGAGTTGCGGAGAGGAGAAATAGAACACTGTTAGACATGGTTCGATCTATGATGAGTCGGGCAACACTTCCAATAAGCTTCTGGGGTTACGCATTAGAGACAGCCGCACATATCTTAAATCAAATACCCACTAAGAAAGTTTCAAAGACACCTTATGAGATGTGGAAGGGAAAACGTCCTTCTCTTGGTCACATCAAGATCTGGGGTAGCGAAGTTTTCGTTAGACGAGAAACTCAGGACAAGCTAGAGTCCAGATCTGAAAAGTGTCTTTTCGTCGGTTATCTACAAGAGTCGTTTGGATATATATTTTATAGACCCAAGGAAAATGTGGTGTTTGTAGCTCGAAGATGAGTGTTTCTTGAAAGAGAAATGATATCTAAAGAGGACAGTGGGAGTAAGATAAATCTTGAAGAGATTCAAAAATCGACCGATGAAGAACCTATAGTAAACACTAACATTCAACAAGAGGTGGTGACACCTGTTGAACCTGAAGACATATCTTTACCCGTTCGCAGAACAAGTAGTAGAGTCAGCAATCCTTTTTAGTTCTATTATGGTTTCCATATAGAAGAAGAGGACAAGATTAGTGATGGTACTCTAGTCGAGTTGGATGAGCCTGCTAATTACAAGGAAGCGATGACAGGCCCTGAGGCTGCGAGGGCCTGCCAAGTGGAAGGAAGCTATGAAAAGCAAGATTCAGTTTATGTATGACAACCAAGTTTGGAATTTGGTTGACACTACACCCGGTCTTAAGACGATGGGTTGTAAGTGAATCTTTAAAAAGAAGGCAGACATGGATGGGAAGGTACACACTTATAAAGCTAGGTTAGTAGCGAAGGGCTATACTCAAACCCATAGGATTGATTATGAGGAAACCTTCTCACCAGTAGCTAAGATAAAGTCAATTAGGACTTAAACAGGTGTCACCACGTCTTGTTTTTGAGGTACACACTTATAAAGAGTGTGCAAGCTTATAAAGAGTGTGCAAGCTTGAAAAGAGTGTGCAAGCTTGAATCTCCTAGTAGCGAAGGGCTATACTCAAACCCATGGGATTGATTATGAGGTACACACTTATAAAGAGTGTGCAAGCTTGAAAAGCTCATTTATGGACTTAAACAGGCCTCTCGTAGCTGGAATCTCTGCTTCCATAAGAAAGTCATACAGTTTGAATTTTCTAGAAGCGAAGATGAGTCCTGTATATATGTCAAAGTCAGTGGGAGCGTTGTAGTCTTCCTAGTACTATATGTGGATGATATACTACTCATAGGAAATGATATCTCAACATTACAAATGTAAAAGATTGGTTGGAAAAATATTTCGCTATGAAAGATGTGGGAGATGGAGCATATATTCTTGGTATAAAGATTTACAGAGATAGGTCGAAACGTCTCATAGGACTCAGCCAGGACACGTACTTAGATAAAATTTTGAAAAGGTTTAAAATGAAAAATTCCAAGAAAGGGAATCTACCCTTACATCATGGCATAAAGATTAGTAAAGATCTATGTCTGAAATCTAAAGAAGAACTTGACAGAATGAGTCGAGTCCCATATGCTTCGGCTATAGGATCGATCATGTCTGCCATGACGTGTACAAGGACTAATGTTTCATTTGCTTTGAGCATGGTGAGTCGACATCAGCAGAATCCTGATGAAGGTCATTGGACTGCTGTAAAGAATATTCTCAAGTATTTAAGAAATACTAAAGACAGGTTCTTAGTTTATGGTGGAGAAGAAGAACTCAGAGTAACGGGTTATAGTGACGCAAGTTTCCAAACAGATAGAGATGATAGTCGGTCACAGTCTGGTTGGGTATTCTTACTGAATGGGGGAGCGGTGACATGGAAAAGTTCAAAGCAAGATACAGTAGCAGACTCCACATGCGAGTCTGAGTATATTGCAGCTTGCGAAGCTTCAAAGGAAGCAATATGGATGAGGAATTTCATTGGAGATCTTGGAGTTGTTCCAACAGTACAAAACTCCATCGATATATTCTGCGACAATGAAAGTGCAGTCGCTTTGACTAAAGAACCCAAGGATCATGGGAAATCAAAGCACATAGAAAGGAAATACCATTTTGTTTGAAAAAAGGTAGAAGAAGGACACGTGATTGTGAAGCGTGTACGATCAGAGGATAATCCGGCTGATCCATTCACAAAGGCACTGGCAAGGTCCAAACACGATGAAGATGCTAGGAGCATAGGTTTAAGAGATAATATAAAGTTTTAGTTGTTAGTTTGAATCTGAAACATTATAGCAATGATTGAAATGTAATAGATTTGGTGATTAAATAATGGAGATTTATTTATTTGAAAGAGTTCTACCATTCACTATTGTTTGTCATTGTGTTTCGTTTTGCATGTTTAGAATTCACTTCCTGAGTAATTAGTTTTACTCGAACCTCCTCAGTCGTTCATACTACAGGAAGGTAGTGTTGATTTAAGACTGTCACGAAGTGTTAGTAGATTGTCTATGGAGATTAGACATAGCATGGAGAATGCTGCAACACTCATGAGTACTTGATAGGTATTTCAGTATAGGAGAGACCCGTACTTAAAGAGATCACTTCATGGGTTGAAATCACGAATGATTTTAAGATGATAATATCCTCTATTCTTAAAATGGAGATACATTGAGTTTCTAGTTTTTCAAATCTGTTATACTTTAGTTTATTCAAACGCTGCGCGTAAATGCCAGTTATAAAGGGTATGCTAGGTGTAACATGATGAGTTGACTAGTACTATGTAGTCAAAATTTATTTGTTTCTTTTGCCAAAATGGAAAAGCGATATCATGGGCCCACTGATGATTAAAAGTTGACTCTAAATTGCTAGGTCTAGCCGAGACTAAGTTGATGTGCACAATTCAGTAGTCTCATATAGTCAAAATAATCGGAAATCAGAAAAAATAATCTTGAATCTTCAGATAGATTAAAATACATGTCTCAGTTTCATAAGATATTAGTAGAACAAATGAATATTTGATCACTTATCTAAGGGCTGTCTCTTGATATGATTCAAAGTTTGGCAGTTGCGTTGGATGGCATTCTCTGCTTAGTTAATGGGATAGACTTAAACCAATAATAGTTGATGACTTGTCCAAGTGGGAGACTGTTTGATATAGTGTTCAAGTTCATAACTAATTGGTAAGTATATCATTAAAAGTAGAGTCCTTTTTGGGTCGCTCTCAACGAATAGTTAAAGAGAAATAAATGAGAGATAATATTAATTGGAATTAATATTATGGTTAATTATTTGGTTTATTAATTATCATAGTTGATGAATTAATTAGAAACTAAAAGGAAAATTCTGGAAGTCAAATCCAAGGCGGTTGGAATGTTCAACCGGCGGCTGGAGCATGGCGGTAGAGCACGCGGGTCGTGGCTCGGATAATTGGGCAAGAAGTAAGCCTAATCGGCGGCTGGATAATCCAACCGGCGGTTGGATGCCGAAAACAGGTTGTCCCACATCGGGTAACATAACAAACTTTTGTCTCCCTCTCCCTACATAAATAGGAGTTTGCCATAGCTTCAAGGTGTTCAATTCTCTCTTCTCATTCCTACTCCTTGTAAGAGTTTACACGATTAAATTCGGGACCCTAGGAGTTAGAATTTTCTCTTAGGTTCGTGGGTGTGAGCTATTAGAGGTGCTCTGGTTTGAGTACTCGCCTCCAAATCAAGAAGGTTTGCGTGTGAAAAATCCGATTTTCTCAAGGTTAGTATTTTCTTATCTATTTATTTTGTTTTGTTGTTTATTATTATTAAGTTAAGATCCTTTAGGGTTTAGTTTCCTTCATACCCTAAATTAATTGTTAATTCCGCATTGTATGTTAATCTAGTAAGGGAATAGAAAACCCATCAGAAAATGGGTCGATAATACTTGTGTTGGGAATGAGATTGGTTGAGAGATCCAAGAGGAAGGGCGTGTGGGGATTTGGAGGAACTAACTAATTATCTTGTTTTGATTGATTTAACTCCGGATCGTAGAGATAGGTAGCAATGTGTAGCGGATGGCGAACAATATTATGTGGTCAACAAGGTTACAAAAAGACTTGACAACTTCATTCTTTCGAATAGATAAGCAGGAGAGGAAACAAGATGAAACAAATTGGTGCCTAGTAATGTAAATATTTTTGCGTTGAGGGCAAAGAGAAAGAGATTACCAGTTCGGGTAGGGTTGGACAAAAGAGGTATTGATTTATATTCCATACTATGTCCGTGGTGTGATAATTGTTTTGAATCGATTGATCATTGCTTGGTAGTTTGTAATGAGGCTATGTTAGTGTGGACAAACGTATTTAAATGGTGGGATATTGGATATGGGAATATAATTGATTTAGGAGACATATTTGAATCTGTCAATGCGGTTAGTGGTAGAAAAGGTAGCGGAATTGTGGGAAGGGGTGGTTTGGATTACAATGTACCTTATTTGGAAAAATAGAAATGCTAAAGTGTTTTGGAAGGAAGACATTGAGAGGAGCGGGACTGTTTCAAGAGGAACAAATTAGGAGCTTCGAGTGGTTGAAACCGAGCATAAAATCAGTACATATTTAGTGGACGCAATGGGTCAACTACCAGAAAGTTTTGGGGTCTGCTGCGAGTTAAATCTGGGCGTGTTAAATTGGCAAGTGAGGTGACTAGCTTACTGTGATGAGGTAAAGTAGATATATATGTACATATGAATTGTCTGAAAAATCCTGCATTAATGGGCTAGATGATGGACGAATGTGCTGATGTACATTTTTATTCACTAGTTCTAAATTGAGAGTTGTGGTGGCCATGTAATTGTTCATATAGAGCGTAGGATTATATGATATGTAACTTAAGTATTATTGTTAGATGTATACATATAATCAAATAATTAATATTAATATCTTTTGTTTTTTCTAAAAGAAATAGGAACGTTACAAAATAGAACTAAATTTCTTATCTACAAGTCTACAACAACTATCTTGGGCCAGCGCATTAAGGCCCGTTTATATTTTTGGAACAGTATAAGTTCTGCTATTCTTATTTAGTAAACTTCAAACAAAATTAAAACCAAAAGTAAATAGTTATGATTTTTTATTTTTTCACCTGATTTTAAGGCCCAATACGAAATAATACTTGAAAATTCTGATTATTATTTTTTAGACGACGAGTGCTATCCTTTAGGAGCAGTGTTAGAACAAAAAAATCCAACTATTTTAATATAAATTCCCTTTTTATATACAAAAAACAAATTAAGGAATAAAAAATTACTAATACTATACATTGGGTATACGTTTAGCATAAAGTTCTTTGCCACTTTTAGAAGCTTCAAATTTTCAACATATACAGTATGTAACAACGTTTGAGTTTCATTTCTATTTTTTAAAAGAGCTCTTAGTTATATGTCATTTAAGTGATTTTACATATATATTTTTTTAACTTAAGCTACAATTAGTTTATCACATATTGCTATGTCAAAGTAAACTTGAGACATAACTAAAAGGGGAGTGATTCGTACATCATCAAAAATTCTCCGTACACCATTAACTGTGTTTTATGATATTATGCAGTAGACCATTGTAAAGAACAAATAGTGATGTATAATTTAACGGGTACGAATCATCATCGTGAAAATGTGATTGTTTTCCTTCATAACCCACGAGACTCATTAAATGCCATTTCTTACCTCCAAGAAAGATGTCTGTTATCTCCCTTATTTAAAAAAATATTTGCAGAATATTTGTATATTTCAAATTAAAACAAGGTTTTTACCCTAAAACCAGGTTTTTCTCCTTGTGTTAATTAAAAAAAAAAGCCCAATTTCAAATTCTAATTTGGTTAACGTATGATTCAACCGTTCGAGCCAATAACCTAAAGAACAGCCAAATAAATAATCTTTTGCCTTAAAACATACACTTACGATTTATCCATATCATTGATATTAATACAAGACCTAGGTGTTTTAAATTTCTAGTTCTAAATAAAAAGCTACAATTGTTTAATAAAGGGACACGAGACTTAAATGAAAGCATGTGAAAGGCCAATTAATGCAAACGACTTGTTGAAGATTTAAAAATCTTAGGGTCTTACAACACCATGGATTTAAAAATCGGTTGAAGATTCGAAGGGCTAATACAAGACAAATAATGTATTCGACTTGCTATGTAGTTTAATCATACGTCTAGTGATGTAGTTCAATTGAATGTGTGTTTCATATAAGAATGATGTCTTAAACTCATATGGGATATGTCGTGGTGAATTTACATTTTACAAATAAAAAATATGAGTTTCTTTATCTTATGCTCTTAGAGAGAGCATAAGATAAGCAAACCCACGAAATATAGTTCGTAATTGTGACAAATGACAAGATCATGTAGGTTGATGGACAAATTTGTGAATTTACAATTTACAAATTGAAATATACGATAATAATCATTGTAGGTTCCCTTTTAGACACTTACATCTGCAAGATCATGTTGCCGTTGATAGACAAAAATATGCCCAATAGGTGAGTCCAGTACGTATAAGTAAATTCCACTTATATTAAATTCCAACAAACTTATTAATAAACATGTTAAAAAAATGTTAATGAAAATAAAAGGATACAGTGTAGTGGTTTTAAATCTCTTTTATTAACCAAAAAATATACTCGGTATACAATTTGATTAATTACCTAAACATCCTAGCTAATTAATTTGTCACTTACAGACATCAGTAATGTATGGTAATTCACATTAGCTGTAATAATCATAATCATTTAATTCTGTAAAAACACGGACACGTTTATTTTATCTAGTTTAAGTAAAATAACAGTAACAACGTGTTGATCTAATTAAATAACACACAGTTAACTAGCAACTAATATAAATAAACACAAAGAACTCACTTCCATTCTTCACATATCCCCCCCAAAAAACTTGCTGATGCACCTTCTTTGCCATTCTCTTTGTCTTTCTCCCACACACTATATAAAATGGCACCTTCAGGGCATTCTCCATGCGCATCGTGCAAATTATTAAGAAGACGATGTGCCAAAGATTGCATTTTTGCACCCTACTTCCCATCTGAAGAACCCCACAAGTTTGCCATTGTTCACAAGGTCTTCGGTGCTAGCAATGTTAGCAAAATGTTGCAGGTACATATCGACATCTGTTTATGTACATGGAAACAAAGGGGTGAAACTGGATTTTTATACATCCAATGATTTGTTTGGGATTGCTAATTATAGTGATTATCTACTTATTATTTATTTTACTACATATAAGCAATACCAAACACTATTCTGAAAACTGTGCTTATTTTAAAACAAGATACACTTAAAAATGAATATGTTGTACTTTTTAAGCAGATATACACGTTGAGCACCTCCAATGACGAGTTTTGTAAGTGTGTGTATTACTATTGCATATACATACTTCTGATACTTATTAGCACCATATAACAAAATTTAGTTTTAATTGGTACACTAAAAAGATTAAAAACTAATCTTAACATATATATGCAAGGGCCTAAACTCTTTCAAATCAATCCCTGATGTACACTTACGCAAGTCAGACAAAAGAAAAAAGAAAAAGCTAAATATTTGTTGCACACAATCTTGTTTTAGGAGCTTCCTGTTCATCAAAGAGCGGATGCAGTGAGCAGCCTAGTCTACGAAGCGAACGCTAGAACGAGGGACCCAGTGTATGGATGTGTAGGGGCAATTTCTTACCTACAAAACCAGGTTTCACAGTTGCAAGTGCAGGTAGCCATGGCTCAAGCAGAGATATTATGTATCCAAATGAACCAAGAGCCATTAGCACCCGGACCAGCAGCATCGGCTAATCGATTGGTCCATGTTCAGCCTGCACACAGCAGTATTGTAACAGACGATGTCGTTTCTAGGGTTTCATCGGACGACATATCGTATTCATGTCTACACAACATCACTAATCATCATCAGTACTTGAACTTTAGTTCTAATAATGTAATTCAGTATAACAATCTAAAGAGAGAATCTTCTTCTCTTTGGACATGATAGAATAAACATCATTCTGATTGGTTCAATTATAATGTTAGATCTCTAATCATGACTTTTATCAAGTCTTACCGCAGCTGTTTTTGTGTGTGTTTTGCATGGGTGTGTGATGTGTTAGTGTGTGAAAGAGATTAGAGAGTGGTACTTACTTGGGTTTAATTTGTCTTTATTGGAAGTAGAGCAAGACAATAAAACAATATCAAGTTAGGAGCAAGTAAATGTTTGAAAACATGGGTAGTTTTAATGAAGTCAACCATAGCATGTGCCATAATTAAAAACTATATAACTAAACAAACATCAATTTTCAGTATCACACGCGTTAATAATCTAAGTGTAACTTGATTAGGGTAAATTGGTTGGTTAGACTATCATCTGATCCGGCCATTATATGAGCTTGATTTATCTATCATGTGATCGATAGGCCTAGAAATTATGATGTGAGCCTATTCGGGTTTCCAGAGTATCAATTATCAAACCATCAACACAAAGATGTAACTTGTTTAGTTTAAGTGTAGTATCATTATGATTCTATAGTAAACTAATATGAATATATTTTGCATACATCATATAAATGAATTGAGCCTTTATTTGTTAAGGAGTCGGTGCTCGTATAAAATAGACAAGATCTGCTAATCAGAATTAACATATTATTGAAGGACTAAAAAAGGCATCTTTACATAGATCCTTTGCCAAATCCCAATCATAGAAACCTCAAACAACAGTAATCTAAAGGCTTAACTTTGTATGTCATCATACAACTATAGATTCTTAGGTGCATTGAACACTTTGTACTTACTGCATGCATAGCAGTACAAAGTTTGTGATATGTCTGCAACGTGATCAAGAGAGCTTGTTCACGTGGAGTGGGTGGTGGGTAGACTAACGAGTTTATGAAAATTACAGGGTAAACAAATAACTACGACTTAAATGGTCTTCATCATTATATAATTTTTTAAACCCATCTCTACAACATAAATGTGTATACTATATACAATAATTATTCAATCAATCCAAGTGTTTGGATGAATTGAAAAAGATAAAAGAAATGAATACAAATGCAAGTGAACTTGCTACAAGATTCCTCATTCACATAGTTTGATGACCAAAGCATTTTTTTAAGTCAAAACACTGCTAACAATAAAGCACCAATAATTATACAATCAGTGTCATATAACTGCCCCACTTATGCATTAAGAAAGTTTTTCAGATTAAAAACTATATCTTAGATCTACATGATAAATTGAGTACCGTTAAAATGTCTAATAATTACAAATCATATTTACACATGCATTATAGTCCTAAGAAAAAAAACACGGTAATTTCGGAGTTCGGGAATTTTTCTAAATTCATAGTCATTGTTAGAATGAATACAGTGGGTGTTTGTGTGATTTTTAAAGATCAGGATCAGATAATAAGCTTTCAAAAGTCATAAGTCAATAATGAATAACAAATCGCGTAACACGTTGATACATAAACTAAAATTAGAAAATAGCAGATAAATATACAAGTATGTATAACATAAAAGAGGTAATTAGTATGTAAAGGCTTTTATAGGTATCAAAATAAGTACATGCCAAATATTGTGCTGGAATGGAAGGTAAGACTGTGGGGGTGTGTAGCTAACTAAGCTTATCGGCCGAGGTACTTGTTAGTTATAACTTATAACCCAAATACTTTACCATCTTTATAGCTTATTAAGTTGATAAAGTGTTTTTAAGAAGCTACAATCTGAAAAGTGCTAATCAACCTAAAAAAAATTTGTGCTTAAAAGCTAAAGCACTAGCAGATAAGCTAACCCAAGCATCCTATATTTACTATTTAGAGTCCGTGACAATATCCGTCACAAAAGGTCAATTCTATGAAAATTATGTTAAAGTGGCAACAAAATACTGTGAAAACAAAATATAGAACATACCAAGAAAAAGTGAGTTAGAATGATTATTAAGGACAAAGAAAAAGTCAAGAAGGCTAGTCAACATGATAGAAAATAAAATAATTGAAAAAAGAAGTGGTTCAGTTTCATGTATAAAAAATCTTAACTTGTAATAACCCATTTGACTATGGAGGGCTCGAGGGGGAAAGCTTCCAAATGTGGGTTGGTTTATGTTTCATAAAACATTACCCTGTTTTGGGTTTGGTTTCTTCTTCAAAGAGAAAACATACCCAAAAGGTGTTTTGGGTTCACATTTAGTGTGTCAAAAAAGGTGGTACCAAAGTCCAATATTCTACTTCTTTCTTCTTTCAAGAAAGATATGTCAAATTACCGACTTATGAGCACATGCAATGTGATTAAGTATTCTTATTCTTAATCTATTAAACCCTTACTATCCATCCTCAAATATATTTGACAAATAAATAAATCCAACTTCATTACAGAAAATCCAAATCATAAGTTCTCGAAAAGTTCATCTTAGTGGTTCACTTCAAATCCCTAATATCCATCTCTTATGTTTGCTACCAGTTTCTGATACTCGTATACTTTACTTAATCACTTACCACATGTCTACTATGATAGAGTGAAACTCAAGAAAGAACAAAACAATCGACTGCTGTTGTATTATTAAGAATTGATACATTAATATTAATATTAATATTAATACATTATACAAAATTTTATCGATCTATCTGAAGATACTAATTACCTGAGGAATTTACTAGTTCCTTAAAATATGTTGATGCAAGTATTCTGATTTTTAGGTAACTGGAGAAATCTCATACAAGGCAAATCTGGGGCTCCATGAATACCTCGCAAAACCCGCGGAACAAGGCAACCCACTAGCTCTCCATGAATTAATAGATTATTTGACTGGGTCAGGTTACCTCAATGAGTTACAACTTATGGAATTCGAACTTAAGACATCCTTTAGAGAATCTCAGGTCCTTACCGTTAGGCCAGCCTCTTGAAATTATACGAGTATTTTGTTAAGATTGAGGAATATAGAAATAATGAAATAAAAAGGCAGATAAGTATTTTGAGGAGTAGTAATGTTTCATTGCATTTATAATATTTAATCGATACTGATTAATATTTCAATTATATATACCCAAGCAACCATCTGTATTCATTCTCATTTACCAACAAGCCCCAACTATGACCCCATCAAATATGATGGTTGTACATTCAACAATATATTCAGCTAAAACTACAAGATATGAATAATCTACACTAGGTTTGTTATAAATGGAAACCAACCATAAACTTGAATTAATTATATTCTCTCTGCTCTTAACCTAACCACAACAGATTGTTCATTGTCCTCCTTCTTCTAGCGGCTATAATGCTATGCGAAAGTTTAAGAACTTGAAACTGTATGTTACATTTTATTGAGAAATGATACGTAATGTCATAGTTGTAGATCCCACATATAGGAAAGGCAGACTATACGAAAGCTGAAGCTAGAAAACTCTAAACCAAGGGACTCCAGCATTTTAGAAACATAGTAAATTTCAAGATTATCTTTGATTGATAATCAACCGGGTCATCATCAAAAGAGTTATAAATCTAATGTCATAATTAATTGTTATACCGGATATTTATGAACTTATTCCAATCAAGAACACATCAAGAGCATGATACATGATTACGCAACAAAAATGATCAAAAGAATATGATCAAAAGACTCATTTTACAAAGAGCAATAAAGCAGAATAATCTACAAACCTTCAACATGCAACCGAAGAAATGGAGAATCCACAAGGTCCTGGCACGCTCCATCAAAGGCACAAGCTTGGATGATGAATTTGAGGCTTGAAACGCCCGTTGGAACCAAAAACTCAGATACATAAAAAGCTTCCACTAATGCTACTCCAACATACTTTGATTCTTGTGCTGGCTCACTTGCTTCATTTTCCACATAAATATTGTACTTCGAAAATAAAGGAGCAACCCTGCTATTCAATGTCCAGAGAATTTTAAGGGAAACAGTTTTCTGTCCCTCAGAACTAGATCTCCAATCAAGGTTTTGACTTTCAACATGCCACTCCGAGGCTCGTGGAAAAACCATGTTATTTGCAGAAGATTTTATAGAAATATGACCAAGAACTGCATAATATTCTGATGATGACGAAGTAGATTGGTGAAGTGGTTCAGATTTAGGATTTGATTTGTAGCATACTGCATGAATTCCAGTTAATGTGGATCCTTCCATTATGACACTACTGTCTTGTATGACCCATTCTGGTGTTGTTTCAAGTTTTTTCACATGCCGTGGCATTATCACACTGCTAAAATCGCTTGAGAACCGTTCCGTAGTAATCAAGGTGTCTCCCCAGGATGCAAGAAGAATTGATGTTTTCTTTTCCAATTCATTGGTGTTGGTAAAATGAAGACAAAGGCCAATCACAGAACTCCCAACTGACTTCACCTGTAAAATGTATGATACATGTGGGGCCATATGTGACAGTCATAAATAAGCCTCGATATGTTCTGAAACTTTGAACTTTGAAGACAGGTTGATTTCAAAGATATAATGACTTACTGAGTATGTAAAGTGGAGTGGTGAGTTCCCCAAATGAAGTTCTCCGTGATAGATTCTTCTTGTCGAATAAGCATGATCTTCAAGGACACCTTTGAATGTAATGTTCCCTCCTCCACTATAAGATGCTTCCGTAATGCTAAACAATTCCAAACATAAATTGTATTTGAGAAAAATAACTAGGTTATAAATTTCAGAAAAAACGATGAATGCGGTAGATTGAGTAGTGATATGATGCTACATATTCGTTAACTTACTCAACAAATGCTTGAATTGTTTCAGTCGTAGTATCTCCAGAAAACTCAAGGCATGGCTGTCAAACACAGATAGATGTAAGTTACAGAAAATTAGTATCTATGGATAACATATATCTTAAAAGAAAAGTGACAAAAAAAAATAACAATAATAATAATAATAAACTAGCATAGCTTAAAATGTGCTACCTGATAGCTTTGATTTGAAAGACTGTTCCAAGGTGTTTCTGATACTAGTTTTCCATCGATAGATAAATGAAAACCATGACCCTAAAAAAAAAAAAATTAACTTCAAATTACTATAATGCAAGAAAATGATGTAACTGATTAGTAATATAGTCACAAATTAAATTTATACTTGAAATTTCTCTGATAGAGACCAACTTGTAAGACACTCATAAGTTCAAAGGTTTCAATCTCTTTATTTACCAACTTGTGGTAAACTGGATGGATATAATTTGCTTATGTCCGATAAAAACGCAACAAACAAGTAATTCATGCTTATTATGTACCTGATCAAAATTTGAGTAGAACGGAAGAACTTTAGGATAGCTTTGTGATATTCCCCATGATTTCTCAACAAGACTCCACCAACTAAGAATACATTACATATTAGTAACACAAACAATAGTGTTATATCTTACAACACAGCCTTGAAAGAATTCAATGCAATAAAATAATACAACGCGTTGGGTAAAACAAATAAGAGCTAAAATGAGCAACAGAAAAGGATTTTAATACCGATTCTGAGCCGTCTGAAAATCAGGGGGCTGTTTAGTCTCGTAAACCCATCCAGGAGCAAACAAGGCTGCTGACACATCATCTTTCTTTAGTACATCAAGTGCCACATTTGTCTACTGTGAAAAAGATGATGACACTTATATTGTGCTTTAGAAGTTTCACCTTCTTAATATAGCAAGGTTTATCTCAGCACATGAAAAGAGTGATATACACATGGGAGTTTATACAAAATGAAAACTAGTTGATGCAGTCTAAGTGTCTAACAAAGGTAATATATTATCGAATAAAAAGCTATATTTGATGTTTCCATGCAGTTTCAAATAAAAAGCCACATACCGTCCATTGTCCATCACCGTAAGTGCCTCTACCAAATACATCAATTCCCATGTAGACATCATACTTTCTATTACCAGCAACAGCAGCCGATAACCTTGGATAATCTTCCTACATTGTACAAATCCCATAAGAAAAGCGTGAACATTCATTTTCATAACACATAATCAAAGAAAGGGAAAATAGTTATAGAATACCTGCCAGGAATAGTTCATAAAAATGCCATCACATATATCAAAAAAGGGCTTGTTATAGTCGTTTAACTGATTTTGCCAATTGAGCTCACCCTCAATTGTAACGCTGTCATACCTACATAAGAACATGCAAGGAGTGCATGAGATATTGAGGACAATATAGCACATGTTTTGGTAAACAAAAAGACAACACAATACACATATTAGGAAAACCTTCATTTTCAGAACACCTACCAGATAACTATAGATCCTGGCATTGAAGAATGCATAACCTGGGTTAAATGACCAACAAATTCTTTAAGAATAGGAATCTTTTCAATGTCCAAATTCACCTCCATATTTATCTGTTAAAATGGGATCAAACAAAAGTTATTAGGTGAAAGTTTTAGCTAATTGGATTTTATCCTATTCGCCAAATGTGTACAAATTGAAACCAAATATTTTCAAGCATATTTGTATGGCATGGAAAGCTAGAGTTTTAGAGACACAAAAATATAGAATTGGTAAAGATTGACATTCAATACATCCCACATAAATAATGAACAGTACGTAACACAGGGTACTCCAAAGCGACTACAAATTTACTCGTTTATCAAACTCTAACCAAAAAGGCACAGGATATATTAGATTACCAGCCAGCCGTCAAAGCCCAATGCAACAGCAAGCTCGGACAGACGCTCGGCATACATCTTAGCAACCATAGTCGTTTCCAGCAACTCATTCGCAATCAATCTGCCTTCATCCCACTCTACTATAAAAGTTCCCAATACCTATAGTTCCATTCCATAAACAATTAAAGACTATTCCAATTTTTTGTTACCTAGTGAACATAATCTTACCATCTTAGTTGTGGGTTCATTTAAAACCACTAAAAAACTTGACACAAATTCATTCACATGTGATAACATTTAAATAACATTTGATTAAAAACCTATGAAATTCATTCACATAATCACATGTGATTAAAGTCAATCTCGACCCAGATTGGTTCCTAACTCTCCAGTTTTCTAGAGGTCTCAAATGAACTTCTCCTGCCATCTAAAACTTAAACCTAACTAACTTCATATCATATCATATCATATTATTACGTATTAAATATAATCGATAGTACAATATTATTTCAAAAGTATGTTAAAAGTCAACGCATGATAAAATTACCTTGACTCCATGTTTATGAGCAGTATTAACCCAACAAGGAGGTGGTAAAGTAACCAAATTATGCGAAAAATAAATAAACACATCGATTAAATACCAATGCCATATAGCATAAGCATCAGCATTACTTCCACCTTGTATCCACTTATCATCCGTATAACCTCCCGCCATATCATGACACACAACCATCCTCCGTTTATTCGGTAACGTGACGTCATCATCAACGTTATAATTTAACCGTACGGAAGCTTTATTGAACTGAAAATGGAACGAATTGAAATATGTACGGAGTTTTAGATGTTCTAGGGTTTTAATTGGGTATGATACGGGTGTGGATGGTTGATATGGATCGAATTCGGGTTGTGGATCGCTGGTTGTGGTCATATTTGGGGGAAATAGAGAGAAGATCGGGTTTGTGATTGAGACGTACAGGTTACGGATTGAAATTAGGGTTTGGCGGTCTATATATGTTCGTAGAAGGTTTAACATAGACGAAGTTTTGTTGCTATGTTAGTCTGCGTTTTGTGAAGATACGAAAACGAAGAAGACGAAGACCGTTGACTATTTGGTGGTAAAATCGTAAATAATTTATCGATGGGATACGTTTGTTGCACGTGAGTTACGCGTGTTCGTGGTGGATTAATTAACGACGATTAAGGTTAATGCTATATACGCTAACTAGTCCTAAAATCGTAAATACACACGACTCAATTAATTTATATTTATTTTTTATTAAAATTGATAAAATCTTGTATAATATGTGATAAATTAAAACATTTTTAGTTAGTAGTATAAGTTTTTATAAATCAAATTTTCTAGTTGTAGTTTAATTTATTTAATGTTATTTGCTTTCGTTTAAATCTTATTGTGATGTGATTGTATTCGAATTGTAAGTAGCAAACGATATTTTTGAAATTATATGAGAAAGTAATAGTTAAATATTATTATTATAGTAACTAAAAGAAGAAATAAAATAATTTAAAACGTTAATTTAGTATACTTGTTGAATTTCTATCGACCACTTTTTATTTTTGTTTACTTTTTGTTTGTTTTGATTTATTTAATATAATAATAACAATTATTATTATTATTTAAATTAAAAATGAAATTTTTTAAGAGTTTTATTTTTAAAATTTTACAAAATTGAAGAACCTAATTGACTAATTAAATATTATTAATTAATGACATCATCAATGAGTTTCCTATATATAATTTAAGATTATATAGACCTAAAAGTAGAGATCTTTTTCTCATTTCTCTTAATCTATTCCAATCAATTTTTTTATATCTACCAATCAAATTTTTAAACATATAAATTTACAAGTTTAGCTCTGCTAATCATTTTACATCGGTTAAATTGGTTTGATTCTGAATTAATTTTGCGCTTTGCGTAACTGGAAACCCATTATGGTGGGCCAAGTTATAGTTGGGCCTAAAAAAACTCCTTGTACGCTTTGATTTTGAAGTCTTGATAACTAATGGTCAAATAATTAATTCCGATCATCAGTTTTATACTTTTATACTATAGCAAACGAAAATGGCAATTAAATAGGTTAAGATAACATATACCTTACCACTGTTTTTTTTAACCTAATGCCTCAAACTTCATAAGACGAACCTACAACACCATTTTTAGGATCATTTTATCATCTAATGAATTAAATAATGACTTTTTTATTGAACACTAAAAGAACAACAAATAGGTTTGCCTTTCTAAAAGAAATGATGTTTTAACGCAACCTCAAAAGCTGTCAAAATAATGTGCATTGTTTAAACACCGTCTCTTATTTTTCCATTTCACTAGGTATGATTATTCAATACCAAATACTCCATATTACTTCAACATACTAATGCTAATCCAATTATCGTAACAACCCGTATGTAGTGATGTTTACCATATCAGTTGATCTCCTGTGACATATCGTAACTTTAGTATCTTAACTAAATAGAGTAATAAAAAGTCACGTTAATATAAGTGCAATACTTTTTATGCGCGCAGTTTGTTAAAAATGATGTTTTATTAGTTTTTGGTTTACTTATGCGTTTATGACATACTCGAGATACCTAAATCCACCCAAGATCTCCTAATTCCGTTGTTTTATAAAGATCTTTAATTAATATTAGTTTATGATGGAATTAGTGTATAGAACAATGTGTATCAGGAGAAAGCTGCATATACAATGTCTCCAAATGTGAGAATAGATCAATATATGCAATTTTGTTGATAACCACGCCCCATCACTTTGACTCATTTCGTTTATTTGCTTAGTTGTATCACGAAAATATATACCCAATAAAATTGTGAAATTTATAGAATAACCATTTAGTTTTGCTACAAAAAAATCACGAACTATATAAAACTGTTGTAATGATCGCAACTGATAGCCTTCATTCACACAATCACTGTCGTTTTTCAATTTTTGTTACCGATCGTTTGATGTACAAGTTCTTATTATTAGATACTACTTCCTCCATGACAAAATGGTACTCCGTAATAAATACCTATTTATTTAGAAAATTATACCTTAATAGCTTAATTAAGAATATGCATTGAGGATCTCCGTGTGTTTAAAAATTCATTTATCTGCAAGATCTTAAAAATTAGTTATCTCACAAATGACAAATCGAAAAATTATGAAAATTGCACTATAAAATTCAGCGTTTTCTCCTCTTCAATTAGACATCTCACAAGGTATACTTCGACGAGTTTTTTTGAGTTTTTTGGTAGGTTTTAAATTTAATATTAACACATGTGTTACTATTTGGTTGTACACTTATTTAGGGTTACGGTTAGGGTTTAAGGTTTAGAAGTTTAGGTTGTAGAAGGGTTTAGGGTTTAGGGTTTAGGATTTAGTAGGATTTAGTAGGATTTAGTAGGATTTAGGGTTTAGGGTTTTGTAAAGCGTTTAGGGTTTAGGGTTGGGTTTTTTGCAACTTTGTGTTAGTAATTTGTAAAACACGCCAAAAATGAAGGAAAAAAAACTCGTCGAAAGTATACCTTGTGAGATGTCTAATCAAATATGTGAAAATACTGAATTTTATTGTGCAATTTCATAATTTTTCGATTTGACGTCTGTGAAATAATTAATTTTCAAAAATATGAGGTAAATGGATTTTTGTACAAATACCACAATCTTATTGATTCTCTCATAATTTAAAATTTTATTTTACTGTATTGATCCATCTCATTATACCCTTATTGAGGGCTTAGTTAAGAATTAAGAATATGCATTGGGCAAGAGAGATTAGTGTTGCCACGTTGGATTCAAGAAACCCATGCGTTCATGGGGTGATCAACCATGCAAATCAAGCCATCGTAAGCAGTTTCTGTCAACTGACCTTTCGACAAACCTTTAAGTCACTTTCTCATGCTCTATTATTTACATTTACATTTATATTTACATATATAAAATAAAAAAAGGAAAAATGAAGATCTAGTAGAATAAATTAATAATTACCTTTTATCATTACTTAATTAATATAATCAAAACCGATTACTATATTTCAAACCGAATAATATATACATTGTAAAAAGTTACTCCGTAAATAGCAACTCATATAGTTGTGACAATATATATAATTATAAGCATGTTAACGAGTTAGGTAATAAATGTATACTACTTTTAATTAAGTGAGAGTTATCGTATAAACATTCCTTATGATAGAACTGTAGAAACGATATTTTCATTTTTAATTTCAATGTATGTACACTATTTCCAAAAAAGAAAAAATAGTAATACCAAAATAATTAAAATGTTATTCTCTTTCGAGATTGATTATATATATATATATATATATATATATATATATGTGTGTGTGTGTGTGTGTGTATATATATATATATATATATATATATATATATATATATATATATATATATATATATGATACACAACTTTTGTATGTATCACAACTTTTATGTGTGATAGTATAATACAAACTAAATTTTTTATAATGTGTATCACATTTTTTTAAAAAAATTTTTATCTCATATTAAAACGCATAAAATTCTAATAATTCTAATATAATTTTTTTTTATAAAAAAAATAGTTAATCTTAAAATTATAAATAAAAATGTTTCTTCATACTATTCCAATCATAAAAATGTTCATATTTGAATCTTCCCCATACTTTAATTTCTTGATGAAATAAATCAGGTTGGTTACTGATGTGTGTTAAGTAGTGATTAAAAATAACAGGTTTTAATTAAATGAAAATACTAAAGTTAACTTTAACACAACCAGACAAGAATACATGTTCGTATTATAGTATAGTTTAGGTAAGACCGAGTCGAACCACGGGAAAACGGTGTAAATTAAAATAATTAAACCTTTAAATTACAAATTACAAATAAATAAAGGGTGCGTTTTAGTTCCGTACGAACGTTTTTAATTAATTGAAAACGATTTAAACTTTAAACAATTAAAAGATAAAAAATAACTAAAGATAATCAGATAGAGAAGCATGTATTTACTTAGATTCGTGATTTCTCGATTCAGGTTTCAGATATGTTTATTGAATTGTTGATTGTTTATTATGGTGATTTTAACAAATATAGATAGTCTTCTGTTAAGGTTAACTAATCATATAAACTTTAGCTTAATAGTAGATTCTCTTGAATACTCTAGAATTTCTTCTATGTGTTATTAACCTAAACCTTATTCAATTAATACTATCAACAGATCATTGAGATTCATTCAGCAACCTCGTGTTAACGCAAGTTTATAATTATTGGTTAAATAATTATCACATTAATTAGGTTCTATTAATTACTATTCTCTTAACCTATTACCAGTTACAGTCTCAAGCCACAATTAACTAATAAATTACTTAATTGCAAATAATCAATCAACTCATACAAACCCTAGTTATAACATAAGTCTATTGATCACGTTAAGTAACAATTAATCAGCACACAATTAATATGGATCTTTCAAATAAACTCAATAATCATTCATAAGTTATATCAACATAAACATATCATAAACCTTTCATCTAAAAATCATTCATCTAAGCAAATACAATTAAAGAATTAGCTCATGTTCAAAGTAATCAAAACCAGATCTAAAAACATGTAATTACACATTGTAAATAGAAAAGATCAAGAATCAAACCCAAGAAATCGAACTAAATCTTCGTTAGGGTTGAAAACCTTCAAACCCTAGCTTCCTAGCCTTCAAATTGCTCCTTCAGTCGACTTCTAAACTCTAGAATCGAATTAGGGTTTATTCTGATCGTATCAAATTGTGTGTTTTATTGGTTGATTATTGCCTCTATTTATAGATTTCAGATCGCACATCCAAGCGCCGGTTGAATATTTCAGCCGCCGGTTGGGTTGGCTTTTTACCCATGAAACTCGGTTTTGACCCGCGCGCTCCAACTGCCTTCCATATTTG
Source organism: Gnaphalium uliginosum (assembly GCA_963930675.1). NCBI lineage: Eukaryota > Viridiplantae > Streptophyta > Magnoliopsida > Asterales > Asteraceae > Gnaphalium > Gnaphalium uliginosum. The sequence continues at coordinate 2,444,248 of OZ005682.1, read as the reverse complement.
AGTTCAACCGCGGGCTGAATAATTCAACCGCGGGCTGAATAATTCAACCGCCGGCTGAATAATTCAACCGCCGGCTGAATAATTCAACCGCCAGCTGAATCGTAATTCCAGAATGTTCTGATGTCGGGCCAGGCTTCTTCTTTTTGGGCTTCCATTTAATAAATCCGATTTTAATCCTCATTCTTGGCCCAATAACTTTAATCTCTTGGGTTTATTCTTCTCTTTAAGTCCAGTCTTCCTGATTTTTTAATCTTCACTTCATTTTCTTCAGTTTTAAGTCCGTTTTCGTTCCTTTTCTTTATTTCTTTAATTTAAACACCTTTTTGCAAATATAAACGAAATCAATAATATATATAATTAAATTGCAATAAAAATGCTTAAAAATAAGAAAATATTATTATATAAATATGACATTATTTGATGCTATCAGTTACTTATATAGTTAAACCTTCTTATTTCTATGTTCGTTTTACTAAAGACTAAAATATGTTAATTTTAAAAAATTAGTTTAAATAAAGCTATATATATATATATATTGTGGAAAAAACTATATATTATCCAATTCGTTAATTAAATAATTAGAATAGAAGATACACTTAATTAATTATTAGTTATTACTGTTGTTCAAAATTATTTAAATTTCCCTGGCCTTATTATTTTTATTTATTCTATTTTAAATTAAATTAATGAATTGAATTGAATTCGAATTCAAAGACAGAGAGTAAGTAAATAGTTCACCGATACAGAATAACGGAGTACGGACAATGAGCCATAAAATTTAGGCACATGCATATAGAGTTGATAAACACAAACCACCCAATTTTTGTGCTTTAATTTCGTTTCATTTGTTAGTTAATTAGGAACCTTTATAGATTTTTTAAATCTTTAATTAAGCATTAAAGTATCCGGCTTAAATATTTAGACACTTATTATTATCATAGTGTGTTTGACAGAGACATTTTTGAGAATTTTAGGGCCTTTACTTCTAACTTAACAATGTTAATTCTTTTAAATGAATAATATCTGTTTGGAAACAAAAACATATTAGATAATAGAGAATAGGGACTAGAGAACAAAAGAATCATCTAAAGTTCCTCTTCAGATAACAAAGAGTAATTTAAAAAAAAAAAATACTCAGTCACAAACAACAATCATAATCTATACATCTCTACCTTCAATCAATCGGTTATTATCAAACATACCGTTATTGGTGTTGTATTTCTTTTTATTAGTGTATTATACATGAACAAATTTTGATATAAAGTTATATTACTTCGTGATTACATACATAGTCTAAGTGTGAAGAAAAATAATTAGAAACATTCAATTGTGACTTTTTTTTTTATAAACGATAAAGAATTCCAATTAGTATATTAATTTAGAAAACGTGATTTGTCCACTTGATAAACAGCCTGCACAAGAAAATTTTGCAAGAATTAATAAAGTTAAAAAAGAGGGTGGAAAAATATAAACAAATATGTCAAGTTGTTGATATTAATACGAGGTGGGAGGAATCGATGTCAAGTTGTGGGCAAGTGGACCCCTTTGATGTCAACAAAGTAATTTTAATACAATGATAGTTTTGACCATAAGTTTTTATTTTATTTATGTCAAATTGATTAAATTATTTTATGTCGAATTGTACGAAAGCCATGATGTATTCGATTCATACTAATGCCTTTTGAAACTTTCGGCAAACTAATATATTCAAATCAAATCACTACGAGAGTAGTCTCTCTGATAGAAAGCTTTTAAGAGTTTTTAAGAGCTTTACCTTTTTATTTTAATTTAAAAGCTCGTAAAAAAATTATCTAACCGTGTTTGTGATGAACAAACTTTTAGCTTTTGGGTTGCTTTAAAACTCCAAAACAAACGTTGATCGAAGTAGCGTTTAAATACGGTTGTAGCTTTTTTCATATAATATTACTTTCATGTCCTCATAAACTCAGTAGTTTTGAATGTGTTTCCAATCTATTTTTTTTTTTATTCTTTCTTTGTTTATTGCTCTAAATTTTAACTTTAATTTTCTTTGTTAAGGCTCAAACGTTAACATGCAATCATGCATACACTATATTAAAGTATATTTAAATTATAAATGAAAATAAAAATAACATCACAATAAACCCAATACTAAATTATATGTGTATTATCAAGAAATGATCAATTCTAAATAAAATTAATTTTCTTATGTATATAATTATTATTTTTTAATTAGGTATGTTTATCATTTATTTTGCTTTGATCTATGTCCATTTATGTCAATCAAAGCTACAACTTCTTGCCAAACACTTTCATATAAAAAAAATTCAACTTACAACTTCTATGAAAAACTGCACATATTGAATATTGAAGCTACGTATTGAAGCTACAACTACTTTTGTCAAACATATCCTATGTATTAATAAATATATAATGTTCTATCTTACAGTTTAATACAATTATATTCGTAAATTCGTTATACAATAACCAATTAACATAATACTATTGTTAGCTTAACAATTAACATGCATTTAAGATACTAAATTTTTTACAAAAATATAATATTACTCGTAATGAACTATGCTTGTGGGCAATTGTTTATTATCCATATATCCATGCGACTGTGTGGAAGTACGACAACTGGCTTGGTTGTACCTTGATTCCGTATCACTTCAATTCGTTACCATTATAATGTATTCTGGCGATAATTATCAACTACATGAATTATATTGGCTTTTGGGCAAGTATGGGGTCACAAGCGTCCTGTAAAAATAAATTTTTTACAGTTAAATGGTAAAGGTACAATAATTGATAGGATCAGAATGGTAGTGTTTTGTTTGTTTTAAGGACGTCCAGGTAGCTTAGTGTTAAAATATTAAGATATTAAAACACATATATATTATCCGAATCTGAAAGCAAGTTCTTTGCTGCTCCCCTTTAGGAAAGAGGAACGCATCAAAGAAATATCTAATCGAGAGTGCTCCTCGCATTAGGAGTGCTCTCAACGTGTCCCCTTGTCATCTTCGATTAATAAATAAATGGAATTTTTTATATGTAGCCTTTAAAGCTATGCATAAGTATCTTTTACTTTTGAATCCAAAATGACCGTGACCCTTTATCATAAATAAACTCTATCCACCATAAATCTCCTAGATATTCAGTGTTATTTTGAACGTTTTATGAATCCCAAAATTATAATATTAGTCCCTTCAGTTTATTATATATGTTTATATATTCCTTATAATGTTTTGTATTACACTATATATAAAATAATTAACATCATTGGTATTTTTGTTTGTTGTTGGTTCTTAGTGATCATGTAATGAGCCCAAAGTTAGATCATTAGCATGTCGGCAGTATAGATGCAAAAGAAGACGTTGAATTAATTAGGAATGGCTGTTGATAAAAATAAAAATTAAAAAAATGAGGCAAAAACTAAATAGAGGGAGTGAAATATAAAATAATTATTTGATTGAAAATGCATGTGAACGTGTGAGGTAGAAACAGTTTTTTCGTAACCAATTAGGTCATCTCCAACGTATGTATCAAATACTACATTAATTTTTTTTAAAAAAAAAGAATCGTTAAAGAATATGCATGTACCAAATAAGATTCATCTACAACGTATGCACCAAAATTACATATTATGTTTTTTTACCTACAATTACCTATTCTATTTATAATAATTCAAACTTGATTAATAATATTAATATTAATATTAAACATAATAACTAATACATTACAATGATAAAGTCATTAAAAACTTACGAACGATAAATATTACATTTTTTATTTTTAGTTTATAGAATTACCATGTCGCTCTCATAAATGTTCAACTAGCGCCCTACGAAGTTCATAATGAGCTTCTTTGTCCTTAATCTTTTTATGTCGAGCGAGAAACTCTTGAAATCTTTTTGTTTCATCTCTACTTAAATTAACTTCACAAGTCTGTGTTTTCCTCCAACTTTGAATTGTCTTTTCCATGGCAAGCTCATCTTTGGTGATCATATTGTGCATGATAATGCATGCTGTCGTTATATCATGCAATGCGAGTACAAACCATCTTTGAACTTTGAAGGAAATGATGACGATGATAACCTTTCGATCGATTAATTTAGTTGTAACTTAGTTTTATCTATTACCTAGGTCTAGTATTGTAACTCTTTTAATTTCATCAATGAATGTTTTGTCCATTAGTTTTGGATCAATATTATAAAAATATTTCAATCAAAATGACTAAAAAGAAATATTAAAGAATTTAGTGCAAAGTCTGGTGTTGCACCAAATTTGGTGCAAAATCTATAAAAAATTTAATGTACATCAAAACTTGCACTATATTTAGTGAGTTGATTGGAGTTCTAATTTTGCATCAAAACACCAAATACATTGGAGGTGACCTTAGACGGTTTATTTTGTTTTAAAAATATGTATTATTTAAAAAATAAAAAAAGAAAGAATACATAACCCTAAGGGCTACATATAACTTTTTCTTCTTAAATAAATATGTAAAAACATTTTCAACAAGAAACAAATGAATGGGATTATCATCCTCTTGGGACCGACCTAAAAAATGATGAATAGATGTGTAAACATAATTATTTTTGTAGGTGTTCTTATAAGCATGATATGCAAATGCAATTAAAAACACAAGATCGCGATTTGTTGTGATGTAGACATACTCGTCGTTCTACGTCTTTTTTATAGCACTTAGGAATTATGAAACTACATATATTCAATAAATTTTAGAGTGAAAGCCGCTACAATCACTTAGTGCAATAACTCAAGAAAATGGTGGGGGTTCTAATTAATGATAATTTGTACGAGTAAGTGCAATCACTCAAGAAACATTTCTTCCAAGGAGCTTAATTAACAAATTATAATCGATTCAATGATCTTTTTAAGTTTTTAATTTAAAATATTTAGCCAGGATCTATACGTTAAAAAGAATCTAATTATATGCAAGTCATACGTTTGAGATATCGAAAAGTGTTACTAATATATATATATATATATATATATATATATATATATATATATATATATACATATATATATGAGTTTTTTTCGAAAAATGAATCAATAGTTTACGTTTTTGTATTTTCAGGTATCAACTATTTTCGTTTTTTTAAAATGAACCACTAATTTAAAATTGAACATTTTCGGTTATTAGCACCCTTAAAATCGAACATTTTCGTTTTTTAAAAATGAACCACTAATTTAAAAATGAATCAATATACCTGAAAATGTTCGATTTTAAATTAGTGGTTCATTTTTAAAAAATAAAATAATTGATACCCGAAAATGAAAAAACGTAAACTATTGATTCATTTTTCGACAAAAAACCCACATATAGATATATATATTATATTATATATATATAATACTGTATATATATGGTAATAATAAAAATAATTGTTATTGCAGAAAGTATTTGACAAGTGGACAAAATAAGTTTGCCATTAAACACTACTGTACTACGGTACTACCTACTTTATCTCAAAAATTTGGATCTGACCTCTCGGGGTACATGCCAGTATGGCAGTATGCCACTTGTACTAAATTTATGTGATACGTTTTCATATTTTGAATGCCATGCCACTTGGATTAAAACAAGTTTTTAGAAAGACAAATTTTCAAATCAACAAAATAGAAGGATGTCAAGTTGGGAAACAAGCCAAATAACGTCTTCAAGAAAGATAGCAAAATTAAACACCAGACACTTCAAGAACAAACACCTAACCGAAACAAAAAAACTAAAAAAGAAAAATTTAACGGATCAGTCATCCAACAACTCCAATTAGCAGACTTCAAGCGACTACGTGAAAAAATTCACTCTCTTGAAAACCATTGCAACCGAACATACTATATAAAAGTTTTTAGAAAGACAATTTTTTAAACTAATCTAATTCACATCATATACACATTGCACATATGTATAAAAGTTTGCCTCACAATGAAAGTTGAACTCATAATTTGTTAGTTACGAACTCCTCAATACTGCGAGATCAAAATCCCTTTGGTATCAAACTTATACATTTTGTTATTATCATGAGTTTTTTTTTCTTTTTTCTTTTCTTTTTGAACAGTGTATATATATATATATGTATATATATATATATATATATATATATATATATATATATATTATATTAGCAAACTAGATATGCTACTTCTATGTGAAATAACATCTATTTTAATATAAAATTCTAATTCTATGTCATTTATTTGTCGATAATTTTTGCTTATTTTATATTCAGGGAAACAACCGTACCTTATCATTTACAGTGGTGTGTATATATATATATATATATATATATATATATATATATATATATATATATATATATTGCATATACAACCAATCAAAGCTAAATCTGTTACTATGTGCGGTACACCATTTTTATTTAGCGAATGTTTAGAGAAACAGGCTTTAAAGTTTAAACATTGTCGGAGAATACATATACATATATACACTTGTTCTATCTCTTTAAATATTGTTTAAAAAAGATATATATTCAGCTTTTCATCATTAGATTTACATGTTGTGGATTTTTCATACAAATAAACTGCTGGAGTAAGTTTTTATTATTTTTTTCTTTATCAATCAAATATATATATACGATAATCCTTTATCTAACCAATTACAATTAGTTAACTTGAGTTAATAATGAATAATTCATATGTAATTAACAATTGTATATATATGTCCATTTAATTTAATTTAATGTTAATATTTAAGTATATTCTGATCCATGTTTCACACTATTGTATTCTTTTCCTTTGCCTTTAAATTAGTTTTTGTTTCTCACAACTTTCAAACACAGTGCCTTGTTCACTTTGCATACAAAAGATTCTGTTTACCCTTTGAATTACCGTTCATATACATCTATACTAATATACAAAGCACGTGGGTGGTTTACATATAACAACTCTTAAAACTAAGACTCAATATTTCTAAAATTAACTTATGTAACCTTTTATTTAATATTAATATTATCATTTTTATCACCGTATACCGAATTATCAACTCTATACGAATAAATTATTGTTATTTAGTCGTCATCATGAATAATCCGAGAAGAACATACATAACATATGACTAGCGTCGAGTCACTATTTACATAAGAACTTCGTATTTCGCTGCATAGCGCGAGTATTACGCTACTATATATATATATATATACCATCATTAGGGATGACAATAGATCGGATATGGATCGGATGATGCCATATCCACATCCATATCCATTAAAAAAATAATAATCCATATCCGTTTAATTTCAATTTATCCGTCCATATCTATATTCGCTTGATCAAGCGGGTTAATGGATATCCATTGGATATCAATTAAGAGCTTCCACATTGACCCAATCAGATTCATTAATCAAGCAACCCTCACATTTTCTAACTTCCTTCTCACAATTAGAATCATTCGAAATCAAGTTAGAGAATGCTTTCTTAAACTTCAACGCGCTTTCAAGTATCAAGAAGGTAGAGGTCAATCTTGAATCAACGTCCAAGTGGACAAGGCTATTAGTTTCTATATTCTCCTCTTCAGCACAAGACTTGAATTTTTGTAGCCTTTTGGGAGAGGACCTCAAATACCTCACAAGAGTACGTATTTTTTTCACAGACAAACAAAGATCATTCATATTATTATTTTGATTACTTAAATCCATTTTGAAAGAACAAATTCTTTGATAGAGTTTATGATAATGATATAATGTGGTGTGGTGGAGTTATTTTATAGTGTAGAGAACTAGAGATGATGAGTGTTCTGTTAGGTGTAGAGTTATAAGTTATAACTCTTGTATTAATTTTTTTGGTAAGATTATTAATAGAACATGTAGTATGGTTGTCATACTTAAAACTATTTCTCACAAATGTTATTTTATTTTATAATGTTTTAATCTTTATAATTGTTCAACGGAAGTATATTCGGTATATAACTTAATATCTTTTTATTTACTTTGGAAATATACATTTTAAAAATTAATATTATATGTTATCGTACATTACTAAACGATATATTTCTTATTAAGAAGATATGTTTATTCATTATGTATAAGGTCATATAATAGGACATAATTTTGTTAATCCTATATCAATTTTATATTCTCCTATATAAACGATCATTTTATACTTACAATAATTTTGAACACACACACACACACACACACACACACACACACACACACACACACACACACACACACATATATATATATATATATATATATATATATATAAATATAGGGTGGGGATCAAGAGGGAAGTAAAAAGTTAGGGGAATGAGGGAATCTATTCATAGCCATACATTATGGTCAACTCAAAAGTCAACGCGGTGGCAAAATTGTAAATTACTCAAAAATATTTCAGAATATTAATATTCATTTGGAAATAATGTTAATCAAAATTACAGCTTAATATTTTTAAACATTCTTTTACGATGAATGTTAACTCATATACGTTATTATACACTGATTAATGTTAATCAACAATGTATAAAAATATATATAAGTTAATATTCATCATAAATTATTGTTTTGAATATTAATTGTAATTTTGATCAACATTCATTTCAAATGAATGTTAATATTCTAATTTTTTTTTTTTTATAAAATTCGATGATTAATGACGACTATAATTAAATTAATTACTTGTTTATAAGTTTTGTATGTTGAAATTCGTTTAATTTTATTGTATTCATTGGTGAATCAAATTTTTCACAAAACCCAAAAGTTATATCCAAAATTCTTAATATTTGATGAATATGAATTATGACGAATTGAAGATATGTATGAATGCCTTTGATGAATTTGAAATTTATAATGTTTTGATTGATTTACATGCTTTAATTTTGAATTTTAAACAAAAATTGATGAAATGGGTATTGTATATGAGTTGGAGAAGATACATGAAAATGTGTTGTTGAGGTTTGCTTCCCTCCTTTCCTTAAATTTAAAACTTCCCTCTTGATCATTCCCTTATGTATATATTTCGGGTGAAAACGGGTGAATCCGTGGATCACAAATTGTCATCCATATCCGTATTAATATCCAATATTCATCAATTTAGTCCATCCATATCCATCATAAATGGATCGGCTTGGCGGGTGAATATCCATTGAGTCGGATGAGAATTACCATGCCTAACCATCATACCTCTTTGCAATTCAAGTTTATGTATTAAATTATTATTTTTCAAAAACACATATAGTCAGGGTTTAAAACGATACTTATTTTGTTAACAATGAAGGTTTATTAGTTTAAACTGATATACATACATTATCTTTGCATTGCGTTAAAAGATCGAAAAGAGTATGTCCTAGGATCTAAAATAATTTATTCATGTAGCTAGCTAGTTTAGCTTTAACAAATTAAATTCTTTTGTAACAAATTAAGAAAAGGCAAATCAGTACACGAAATATTATTTCATGCAATATATGCTTTCTACCATGAGAGAAAACACTAGTGAAATTCACATGATCAACAACGAAATATGAAAAAACCCTAAAAACAAAAACTGGATCTCTAATTTCTACTCACATCACAGATTGAATCAAACCCATGAAAGAAGAAAAAAAAAACATTATCAACCAACAAATTAATTCACATGTTCGTTGGGTGGATCATTTCGATTTTTATTTACTATAATCAATTCGATCAATTAACTATTATTATTATTCTTCCCCAAGTTCTCCGCAATTTGCTTCAACGAAATCAAGTTACATCGTACAATTGTATCAACAAACACACACGTTTCTTCTTTAGTATTTTCCGGCGGTACATCCACCACATACGATTCCACAACCACCGTGTTTTTATCACAGCTCGGTGACGCGTGTAACGTCGTAACAGATCGGTAGTTATTAAGCCGATGGTCCCCACCAACAACGCTAAAGCTCATGACGTGGCGATCATCATCTAAGATCTCAAGTCTTTCGGTACTGGATCCAGCTGGTAATCCTGACACCACGTGGACTTCTCTTAAAGTACCCACGTCACCATCTCCGAGAATTACGTTACAGCTTTTGAGAAAGTGTTTGTACGCTTGTGGGTTGTCGAAACGACGGACGACTGACCAGACGGTGTCGACGGAGGCGGCGATGGTTTGGACAACGGCGGAGGAACACTGGTGGGGACCGACGGCGTGGGTGTGGTGATGAATTAGGTCTTGTGGGATTGATATGGATGATGGGGGTTTTGAGATGGTGGTTGTTGATGGTTGTTTGTGGTGGTTGACGGTGGTGGAGGTGGTAACGGTGGTAGGGGTGTGGATTCTTTGAATTTGAATGGGAGAAGGCATATTTTTAATGTTTTTGGGCTTGGTGATTGTAGAGAGTAGATAGATGATATGGATATAGATTTATATGTATATATGTATAGAGATAGAGATAGCGTGAGGGATGGGAGCAAGTGGTAGTATGTAATGTAATGGTGGAAAAGTTTAAAGAGGAAGAAACACAGGGATTACGCCGGACATGCAAGTGGGAGCAACCAACTTGCATAATCTTCTTTTTTTTCTTCTTTCTTTATTATTACTATTTTTATTTTTATTTATTTATTTCCCAATTTCTTTATTTTCACCAATTATTTTTATTATTTTCTTTTATTTTAAAAGCTTTAAAATCTTGATTATAGTTTGGAATTTAAGTCGACGAACTTTGGCTTTTAGTTTAGCTGCAATTTGTACAAAAGTACAATTTAATTACCATCTTAATTTGTTAATGAGATGATAATGATATGATATATTATACACAGAGTTTAAATGGGCCATTTTATTCTTGTACGTTTGATTATACATTGTTAACTATTCTATTATTTATTTCATTCTTTGTTATAATTCCGTTTCGTGCTATCGACCAAGTTATAATTAGCTTTTAATATCATATTCATATTCAAATTCAAATTCAAATTCGGTGTACATGAATTTTTACAGCATTTTCTACTAACCTATTACATTCTGGATATTTTTCCCGACAATGAGATAGTTTTGGTTTTGGATGGTGAGATGAGATTATGCGATATGATTCTAGGTCGCTTTTTTGACTAAACCCATGTCGAAAATATAAATTTTCTATATAATTATAAGTTTGAATAATTTAACATAGTTTTACACATTTTTTAAAAGTATGAAAAAGTATGGATAAATATATATTTGTTGTAAGGTATTAGTCGTTAAATAATTTTCTGATTAGGTACATTCAGATAAATATAGTTTCTATCTTAAAGGCAATAGGATATAAATTAAACAAAATTCATAGGATATAAACAATTATGTCATCAATATAATAATTAATTTATATTTATATTTATATTTATATATACAAGACAAGATTTAGTAGTGCCTTATTAAATCTTTTACTAGTATTTTTGGTGGATTATAAATTCTGCCACAACGATCATCATGTCCAAGTTCATTCGCTCCTAATGCTGACCATTGCATTAAACAAAGGCAAGTTATCAACTTGCCTTTCATATTTCTTTTAGTTTTTTGCTTTACACAAACTAAAATTAGCTGTTTAGTATTAAAAATCTTCATATTTTATTCTTTCTATAAATTTAATTAATTGCTTAATTAGTTACTAGAGTTACTCCTATTATGTTTTAACTTGTAACATATTACATATTAATAGTATGCATACCGGCCTTTAGGTAACATAACATGATATGATATAAACAAATTCTTTCTTATGATATATATATATATAATGATAAAGAATAAAGTATTTATATGTTCCACGTACTGTGTATCATATATATAACGAGGAACAAATAAATTTATATCTATGGGAAATGTCGAATATCAATTATAATCAGTGTACAAAATTTAATAGGTTTTCGATCAATAACCAATAACTTGTGTAAGAATTGAATCATGCATGGTTCCATAACCATATCAAAACCAATGTATAATATGATAACACGTTATGGACATATCTACTATACAATGCATCTATCGTATATGTACGTACATATAACGTACATATCTACTGTACATGTCGATACATATGCATATCGATCTATCGTATGTATGTACGTACATATATCTATATATCGGAGGTTATATATGTGCTTGCAAGTTGCCTTTTCTTGTCATTGTTCTATCATCATCCTCTTAAGTCTTAACAGCAACTACCCTCGTCAACTTGATTGTTTCCTTTAAGATCACAGCCCCACACCCATTTTAGATCATCATGACACTTTTCCCAAAAAGTAACGTACGTACCAACTGGCTATAAATAAGCTATACCAGATTTCAATATAATGATTCATTCGGACAAACTGAAATGTAATAATACAATATCTCTATTTGGATTTAATTGTACAGTATATTATGTACAGACACTCACATTATAACTGTGTAATCCGACGACTGTACCGGTCAAAGGTTAACTGGTGGTCGTACTTTTAAGAAATGGAAAAATATATAGGCCAGGTGGTATTGATGCCAATGTAAATTCATTAGAAATGTTCAACTCAAACTTCAAAATCGTTTATCTTATTTGATAAAAAAAGTGGTTCCGTTAATAAATTGACCTTCTTTGGTACGTTTGCAATGGAACATCAACGCAACAAGTTGTTTCCATGTCTTCGACACAAAAGTTAGATGAATTTATGGATCCAATATTATTTCAAGCTTTTAACTAAGAGAATAAAAATAGCTACTTGTATCGAAACGTGTCAAACAAAACTACGAATTATGAAAATAAATAGAAAATTAAACACTTGGAGTTAATTGACTAAAATAGACGACCATGTCTTTTGCCAAATGGCGACAATAGTTAAAATATTATTATGCATGCAAATTGACACAATATCTCTAGAAAATATTGATGAAAACGCATTAAGATTCAAAGGACGATAAGCATACCGACCACGTCTTTGAATTAATAACACTTCACTTTTTGCTTTTCAAATATAATTAACCTATCCGGTGAGAACAATTGATGAAAATCATGAGAACTATATACAAATACAAGATACATTTAATAATCTCTCTAAATATTTTATTTGAAATTAGATGCATTTTGTATTTTGCATTTAATTCTTCTCACCAAATATTTTGCTAGTTAAATATATATATATATATATATATATATATATATATATATATATATATATATATATATATCTTTAAATTCAATTCATAATTTAAAATATAGAATAGTTATAAGTATCTTCACTTTATTGTTTACTACGTACTATGTAGTAAAATAAATGCTAGCCGGTAGTTGAGGAATATTGAAATGCATCATAAATATTTTCACAAATAATTACTGAATATACAGTATCTTATAAAAATATATACTACCTAAAACTTTTTTTTAGAACGACAAAGTTAGAATCTAACGCATATACCATGTACAACTATCATAAATATTTATAAATTGCTGTCTCAAGTGAGGCTTGAACTCCCGACTTCTTAGTTGAAGATTACTCTCATACCTTTAAGCTAAAAGCCCTTTGTTACAGCCTAAAACAAAATATCGTTTATATTTTTATTTAATATTAAAACCACCGCAGTACTAAATACTAAATAAAGATAAAATAAGGATGGGAAGCTGAGGAAGCTTCGTTTAGCTCCATCTTCTAAATCACACGGACAAGTCACTTTTCGACAGTGTACATAGTTGGGGTATTAAATGAGATATATAATATTTTTATGATATATATGATCCTCATCAATTAGTTGCTCATTCAAAATTATAATTATGAAATGAATATTTTTGTTATAACTTATAAGATACAAGATTTTAAACCCGTATATATGTACGGGCCGTTAAATTCGTATTTTCTTTTTATAAGTATATAAATATTGTATATGATAAAAATCTATGATTTACATGGTTAAAAAATATGTAATGAAGTTTGAAATTTGATTATTTAAAGTAGTATGTAGATTCAACATATAATTGTTGTCATATTATTTTTACTTTTTGTATGTGAATTCGAGTGTGTAGATGGTAATTTATTAACCCGTGACATTTAAGATAAGTCAAATAATATATAGAGTTATAAATGAAATTTCATTTTACATAAGCAAATCAAAAATATAAAATAATTATAGAAGCTAGCAATTATAAAAGACCACCAAATGATATTGTCTTCGATTAAACTGAAATAGTATTGTTTTATCATACGACATTAAGTGCATTATTGTAATATAATTTATGTTACCCGTGTGACTACCTAAAGTGATCTTTGCTTTAATAACCAAGGTTCTTTAATTCACTAAGCGGGATTTTATGGTGGGATTCTATTACAGCTACTTTGACTCAGCAGCAAAAAGAATTAATCAGATGGCTAGATTTTTATAATGAAGTTTGTCGACAATATTGTTCTGAATTTGAGATGGCTCGCATCAGGCGGGAATTTATGGAATTACATATGACTGAGCGGATGACGATTGATGAGCTTATCACTCAGTTCTCCGAGAAATTGAGATTTGTTCAGCAATGGGTACCGGATGACAGAACAAAGGTGGAGCACTTTGTTGGAACCTTACCACCTGATTATCGTACTACCGTGAGATTAGCAGGTTCTCTTTCTCAGGCTTTCACTCTTGCTCGTTCAGTAGATAGTGATTTGAGAGCTCGAGATGAACATAATAAAGATAAGTCATTTCACAGATTTAAAGGTGATTCATTTGGTAAAGGTAAACAGAAATGGCAGAGTAACCAACAGAACAAGAAACAAAACAATCGTGGAAATATAATTGATCGATCCACTTGGTGTAGTAAGTGTAAAGCTAAGCATACCAGACCAAGTACTGCTCAAACAGCCCGGTGTATCAAATGTGGTGAATTTGGGCATGATGTTAATGATTGTAGATATCCTAGCAATGTTTGCTGGAATTGCAAGAAAGAAGGGCATAGAGCTGGTCAGTGTCCTGAGGCGGGGAGACGGGGTTCTGGTATGGTCGGTGGGTCGTCATCTTTTGGTCAGAAGCGAAAAAATCCGCCAGCAGCAGCAAGCAGAGCTTTTCAAATGACAGTTGATGAAGCTGTCAGAGCAGATGACGTTATCACTAGTACTTTTCTTATTAATTCTGTGCCAGCAGCAAGGAGAAATTGGATCGAGAACCGAAACTTAAAATCATATCTTAATCAGTTGATAACATTGATCTACATGTAATTTACGATTGGACTTTTGAATTGTACAATTGTATTGAATTCAAATCTATCTATAACATATAATTTAATTTAATTATTGTTGTAATTATTCGAACTTAGGTATCAAAATTGAAAAAATAAAAAGTGATTTTGAGAAATTTAAGGAGTTTAATTTAAAATTTTTAGTAAAGTTACTAAATTGATTAATTGAAAATTTTAATTAATGACATCATTATAGGGTTTCCTATATATAATTTAAGATGTGTGAATTGCAACTATATGTTCTTGTTATTATTATAACTTATAAAGTATAAGTGAATTGTCGAAAATTTTGTCCGATGTGTTAATTAAATTAATAGTACTACCAATTTGTTTAAATGAATATTTGAAGACCAATAAAACAAGCGACCCATTATCGAAGTTACCAATAAAACAGTCGCACGCTTTACTTACGCATACTCTCCCCACATTATTAAAGTGATCATTTGGTACGTGATTGTTCTTCTTTTGATAGAGTCAAGCTACATTAGCGTAAGAGTTTTTTTGCATCGATTTTCATTAGATTTGATTCCAAGACAACAATTTGAATTAATTTTATACATTTTGTATGTTATTATTTTATTGGCTTTCGATTTTCATTAGATTTGATTCCAAGACAACAATTTGAATTAATTTTATACAGTTTGTATGTTATTATTTTATTGGCTTTAGAGTTGTTACTATTATTATAATCTGAGTACATATTCTATTTGAAATTACTTCAATTTTAAGATGTGATTACGATTATTAATAAAATTTCTAAGTTTCGCCCTCTTGTTAAACTTTTTTTTTATCGAAGTTAACAACGTATAAACTTTAAAGAATGACTAGTTGGGTTTATTTATATATTTATTTCCCATATCGTTATTTTTGTCATATTGCCAAGTTGAGGAATAGTAAATGAATATTATATTTATTATTATATGTAGCAAAATAAAGAATGCACAGTTGTATTAATTTACACGTGAAATTGGTTATTCTTTGTCCTTTGATTCTCCTATTTGGAAAAAGGCACAAAATTTAACGAGGGGCTCGAGTAGCATTAATTAAATTACAGTACGTATTATTTTTTATGCCAATTTCATTTCATTATATATGAATTGTTATTGACAAAAATTCATGCTTGTTTGCTGATGTGGACATTTGAAGCTGGTTAAAAGAATTATTTTTACGATAAATTAGTATAAATCGTTTAGATGTTAAAAAGCCATGACAGTGCATCCCCGGCCTGCATTGAAAAGAGATGATATATGGGATGATGATGATAATACAAAAGGTCAAATGGTGCATGGCGGTGGATGACGAAGATGATGATGTTACACAAGTCCAAGTCTACACAGTGGACGTTATGAAACATTAATAGAACATTTTAAAAAATAATAAGGGTAAGGTTTTTAGGAGAAAGTCTTATTTGAAGAGAAGAAGAAGACATTTTTAGTGTATTATAAGACAAGATTATAATGATTGAAATGCAGTGAAATTTATAGGTATAAAATGTAGTATTATTAAAAAACAGTATTGTTAAAATGCAGTAGTTATCGTAAATCACAAAAAAATTATCTTAAAATGCAGTAAAAAAGTCTTTTTCCCCTACTCCGCAAAAGAGTTGAACACACATCATTTTAATATATATGTGCCGATTTCATACCACTAAAGTGAATATCATTTGAAGTGACAAAATTAAGATTTATGGACCGGTGCGATTTTATTTAAAACGATATGTGTACAATTTTGATTTTCCCTAAACCTTATCAACCTTTTCAATAACTTTATTTGTCTTGTTTCTGTTTTTTTCTTTCACCTTATGCAGAACTAAAGGTAACATAACTTCAACAAAATTCATGTACTTGCCTTTGTCGAACACTATATACATCCCCAAAATACGGATTGTACATATGGCTCAACATCAATTTCATCATGTTTGAGATCAACTATGACGATTCTCGTGAAATATGATGTATCAGATGACGTATACATTGATTTTCATACGAAGAAAAATAAAATACTACACATTTATTGGCATCACATCTTTCTATATATATATTTTTTTAATTCATGTGTGTAGCTTTAACCGTATACAGATTTCAGATAAACCACTTTTTTGCTTTATTATTGTTAGAAATAGAAAAGTTATAAACGCCATACGTACGTTTATACGGAAATTAATATTTATGCATCATTTATTTATGATTATGAATATTCATTATTCATTATTGCAATTTCTGAAATATGATTGTTACCTCCCAAAAATTTCGCATTTGTTTCTAGAGAAAAATATTTTTCAATTAAAATTTCAATCGCACAGTACTTGATCTATTAGATAATGTATATATCAGTGAATCAAAATTGATCAAACTATTATAAATCAAAGCTTCTTCAATTTAGTTGCAAGCGATTGTTCATCTCACGATTCATACGCTATTTTGATCTTTGTAGTTCTAGATTGTTAATTTTAGCAACGTGTACCGATTTGATAATTTTACTAGCATGATCTACGATATGACTAAGTTTTACTTCTGTAAACTTTTAAAGTGCACTTGTTAGATTATAGGTTACAATCTGATTACACATAGAAAATGTAAATCGTTTCCTGCAGATATTGCAGTAAACAGTTATTATCCCCATACTTTGTTGCATGGTAAGTGTTTGACAAAATGCTTAACTCATAAACATCAATACAAGATTGTACTTTTGGTTAGTTTGTACTTTCAATAGATTAGAATGAGTGGTATGTATTAGGTAGTTAGGTTTGGTAATGCAATTGTACTACAACCGTGTATATAGCCCTTGATATATGGTACCCCTTGAGACAAATTCAACTGAATTCAAGTCCATAATTTTCTGTCACATAATTCCCAGTTTTTGATTGTTGAAAAACAACACTGTTATATCCTTAGTAACGATTTAATTGACTTTGTGGTTTTGCTCTAATGTTGAGTATCTTACCTTTGGGCTAATAGCTGTTTGTTAATGGTAATATCCTCTTCATTGATGACGAAACAGTATTTCAACTGGATAAGCCATTGATTCTAAATTATAATACACTCATCCTGATATATAGTTAGTGACTTTCCTAACAATACTCTGTGGCTGACAATGAAGTTGCTTGGTTTGAGATAATTAACCTCATATTGCATGCGACAAATTATTGTATGCAGCATTTAACTTCACGTCTTTTCATATTTTATTGCTTAAGAATTCAAGTATTTTTCTTATCTTATAGTTGCTTCGAACTTGCTTTTGAGTGGGTCATCCTAATCAAGACAGTTTGATCTCGACTCCAAGAAGCAGAAGCTGAATCAGCTGCAAGGTATAATGTATATTGTGCTGAGATATGAGTATATGATCCTTAATAGCTCACTTTTAGAGGATTACAGTGGTTGGGTTTGTACTAACTTGTAAATTCAGCTGATCTTTCTGTATGCCAAAGACAGTAAGTGCCTTTTCTTCTTTTTCGGTCTCTGTCATTCTATCCTTTAAATTCTTAAGGATCACTAAATGTTGATAATTTTTAGTAATATATGAATTAACTTCTACCACCAGGATTTACACTTTTCTTTCTAATCGCAGCATGAAAAACTCGAATTTATCAATTAATTTGGAGAGTAGTGCCGATTTGAAAATGACACTACTCTATGGAACAACTACGGATAACTAACGTTTAAAAACAGTAAACAGAAATAAATTTGGTGAAAGTTGGACCTGTGAGGAATTTGAATATCATGTTAACAATTGAAACTGATTGTAATCCCAAAAATAATGATGATGCTCTTCTCATTGCTTTAGAAACAAAGTAGCTAAGAAAATATCTTGTTTTGTTGAATCTAAAGTACAATATGTTTCATTTTCCATGCTTAACACCTTCTTTCGTTAGTGAAGACAGATATAAGAAATGCTAGAAGAGAAAGAAAACAAAACAAAGGCAAAACAAAAGGAAAAACAAAACAATATAAGAGATCCCCAAATCCCCAATGCGGGAGTAAACAACATTAAACTCTTATACTCTTGAAGAGCACGATTTCTAAGTATAATGATTTTGAATTTGTTGGCGAACGTTGCTAACAGACGGGCAAGTCTGCTGGTGGTTGCTGTAATGTCTCCATTTCTCCAATTCCATTGTCTACTAAAAACACCGTTGCCAAACCCCACCCGATGTGAACGTCCAAGTGACAGTGCATAATCCAGGCACCTGAGAAAAATGAAAGAGAAATGTTAACCGAAATATTTCTAGAAAATGTAATCTCCTTTTCATCTTGATTTAGCATAGTAGTGTGTTGAGGTTAGATATGATAAAACAACCCTTACGGTAAAACACGTATGAGAAAAACAGATGATAACATGTGGCAGTTGTGCATTAAATTTTGGGCAGTGTGCATCAGTTTTTGGAATGTTAGGCACGTTTGCAATCTGATACACACCTCCGCCACATGTCATCATCTCCTTCTTTTCGTATTTGAATTACCATAACGTTTATTTTACATTAACCAATCCTGTTGTGTGCTTATCATTCTTTACCTGGATTGTCAGCAACAAATCTGATGACGGCCCACCCGTTAACAGGTAAACTGGCAGTATTTCTTAGAGGTGGATCCACCAGGTTAAATTTAGAGGTGTCGGTTGCTGGATTGAAGTTTCCAAAACCTTCTGCAAGTATGTAGAAATCATATCCATGAAGATGGATCGGGTGGTTCTCGGCTGTGAAGATACTTGTACCTTGAAGCACTATTTGCACCTTAGCTCCGTATTTTAACTTGTAAACCTTGGTGCCACGAATAGGTTGCCACAAAGACCGGCTTACGTTCCCAGTGTAATCAAAGGCAACTGGAGGCTTAGCTGGAAAGTCAGTTGTGAAAACTCCAGGAACACCGTGGTGGTGTGCTTGCAGCACGGAGAAGTTTGATGGGAGCGCGAAAGATACATTGTTCATGCTTGCAGTGAACCTAGTCCTGTTTGGAGCTTGACATGTACTAGCAGGGGCTGTTGGTGGGCATTGGTTTATTCCAAGACCAGCTGTGATGAAGAGATTCTCGTCGATATTAGTTGGAACCTCGACTTTTTTTGGGCTTCTAAAGCTAGTGGTGAAGGCAGTGGCAGTTGCTGTGTCATTAAATGCTGGGAGAGAAGGCATAATGGGCTTTGAAGAGACACCCTTTGCTGGACATGGGGCGGTTTTGTACTCTAAAATGGCGGTTGTGGTGGTATTGTCAAATGGTGCTCCTTGCGCACTAGCGTAAGCACGGGCAGCAATGTAGTATCGAGCTGGTGGCTGGTCGGCTTTGATGAGTACGTCAGTGGTTTGACCTGGTCCAAGCATGAGGACGTTTGTTGTGAAAGGTTTGACATACGAAGCGTCAGCTCCCACAACAGTGAGTTTGTGGTTAGCAATACTGACGAAAAGCTGTTGATTAAGAGCTGCATTGATCACTCGAATGAGGTTTGTTTCGCCTGAATCCACTGGAACTATAGTAGTTTCTACAATATAAAAAAACAGAGATCATGTAAACCATCCAGATTTACTTGATGAACAACCTTTTAACTTGATGAACACCCTTCTAACAGCTTATTTTACAAAGTAACATCTACATACACCTTTTTAAAAATATACCACACTATTTTGAAAAAAAATCTGTGAAATAGCATAAACTCCCAATCGCAATATACACTAAAAGACAAAAAAAAAAAAAAAAAAAAAAAAACTGTCATAAGTCAACATCTTGCAAAAAGTAAAATTTCACAGAAGATATGGATGTTGTTTTGCTAAACACTTTTAAAAAGAAATGATATTTAAGTAATTTTCACTTCACTGAAGTTTTCCATGCTAGGTAATACGTCATATGTCATACGATTATAGAAATGTATATGTGTGCCAGTTTGCGCATAAGTTCTATAGAAGCAAACCTTTTGTGGAACAATTATAGAGATCACCAGGTTGACCGTTGATTGTATATGCGTCAGAAACATTTGGTGCCCCTCCTGTTCTCATGGCTTGCCTTATTACATCCAACGGGTTAGCATTCCACCATTCACCTGATTATCATTCATTGTCATACTATGTCAGGTATATCAGTTATGCAAAATGTACGTTGTTTTTATCTCAGTGGATATATAAATATAAATAGCATACCAAGAATAACAACTGAATCACGCTTTGGTTTGGGGAACGGGTAGGAATCTCCTTGTTTAGGACGAATGACAAGAGCACCATAAACCGTGGCTCTGACCCATGAGCTATGTGCATGCCACCATAGTGTTCCTTCTTGTCCTGAAATCTTGAACCTGTAGGTGTAACTCCCTCCTGGCCTAATAGGACACTGAGTGATAAATTCAGGTCCATCTGCCCATGCTGTCGTAATTTGTCTAACACCATGCCTAAAGAATATAAAAAACAAATCATGTTAATGAGAAGGAAGTACTCATTTTATCCAAGGGTATATGATAGTTCATACTGGAGGTGACAAATTCAACCCATTTACTTATGAATGGGTTTCAAACAAGTTTGCTTAAAGGGGGAAGATCAAACGAGTTGAAAGTCATCCAAAGTATAAATTTAATGCATACAACCTGCTAATTGTTATTTCTAAATGTTTAGATTATTTTTGCAATGATATTGTTTTGTAATCATAAGAAAAGCAGAAATTTGTGCTTGAAATTATCAATACATGGCCAAAAAAGTGTTTGTTGGTCAACTAGACCGAGCGCGTTTGATGTGTTCTCAAAATGACTTATTTTAACCTTGACCCGCTACCCAACTCGTCCGATCACCTATCTTGCCACCTCTAATTCATACTAGAACATGCACGGTGTTAGTTATACCAGTGAATAGTAACGTTATCTTTAGCTCTATTGACGACATTTATCACTAAACTATCGCCATTGTTCACTTCCAAGGTCGGGCCTGGTAATTGCCCGTTCACTGTGATAACGGTTTGCGTCTTGCACAGCCTTGTCACTTTCGTTTCTTGAACCTAATACATGCCAAATAGTTAAGCATATATATCAGAAAATAACGTAAATATATATTGAGAAGTCGAGGAAGAAAAGGACATACAACAAAGTCATGGTAGTAAGTTTTCCCATTTACTAGAGACACTAGACTTGAACACAGAAGTAACAAACTCAAAAGCGACAATGCACGTAAACCGTTGCTAGCAATGCTGGTTAAGTCACGCCCCATTGTGTTGTGGTTTTCCGCCGTAAGGATGGTGTGTAATGTGTATGATATACTCAACCAATAAGGGGTAGATGAGTTGTGGAATTGGGAGAAAATTGTTTCTTATATAGAGAAGAAGAAGATAGAGAGAGTTGTTTGAAGTTGGCAAAGTTGGTTTTGATTTTGGAGTGAAGGTCTGTTCACAAGAAAAAATCGTTCAACCTGAGTTGGTGCACCCACTGACCTATCACAATGTGATCAAATTTCTTCAATGCTTGCTTGAGAAGTCTGCTTTCTTCCCTTTTTAAGGTCATAATTATAGGGTAATTAAACTTGTTTGTTTTCTTTAATGGAGTATTCTTACCAGATGGACTAGATACTTTTGTCTAACTCATGAATCAGTGAGAACATTTTGACTACAAGGCCATAGATTATGTCATGAAATTAGTCTTTTTGCAAAGTGCAAAAGATATGGTGTGTGTTAAGACCTTTTCCACCAACTATAGTTTTATTTTATTTAAAAGATTATTACAGGAAAAATTAATTTATTTCAAGGTTATTGACCCAGTTTGCTAGTCTGTATTTTCGGCATTTACTTGGTTGTGGGAATGATACACAAGAGTTTAGTTCATTTCAATGTTATACAGTCTGTTTTGTTGGCATTTCACTTATATGTGGGAATGATACACTAGAATTTAGTTCGTTTCGATGATATACAGTCTGTTTTTAGGCATTTCACTGGGTCATGGTAATGATGCACCGGAAGTTAGTTCGTTTCCAGTGTTATTTGGTCGAGTTTTTTCTACTTGCAGGTATTACAAAGTGTGCAACCATCCATAATTCTACTTGCTGGTACTATATTCTTGTAATCTACTTATTGGTGAACCGTTTGGTTCCTCATTATGGTTCGGTTATATTTCTTTTGGTTTACCTGTAAAGTTTTTCAAAAGATTCTAGAACCCTTTTGTACCTCATGCAGCGAAATATGTATCTCGACCAGTGTTAATTGAACCGTTGGGATTTGGTAAATACATATTTGACTTCTATACTTCGAATAAATTCCCAATTAAGGAGCATTGCCCTTGATACGTTTAGGAATAAATAATAATAATAAAATATATCTGTTTGATCTTTGAAAGTCAAAATAGAATTTTATTTTTTCATTTTCCTCTCTAGAAGACATGCAATGATAACTTTTTTAAAATAACTTTATTACTAGTATGATCATCTGGATTAAGGAACCGAGTTAAAAATTTATACATGATTGTTTGATCAATCAATCAATCAATCATCGATACTTTATTACTTGAGGACTTGCTTGTTAACGTGTTAGATGGTATAAACGGACAAATTTTGACCAACTAAGAGATATCTACAAGAAAATAAGTCATGAATATAAGCAAATTATATTTACTTAACCATTTGAGGATAGATTAATATTTTACTCACATAATTTTTATACAAATTTAATCACAAAGTGACTTGTATCAATCATGTGAAGAAAGAGAAACAAGAGAGAAAACATAATTGACTTTGATTGGTGTACATTTAACTCCACATCATTTTGTGAATTGCTGTTTTAACTAATAACTAGATAGATTATAACACGCAAAATTTGCGGGCAAATACATGATTTTAATCTGACGGTTCAAATAAGAACCACTTAAAAATTAAAATAATGAAATGATTATACATCAATCGACGATAATTAAATAATCTAACAATATATACACAAATCGAGTACGAGGAAAGAACACGTTATATATAGTGTTATACGCTAGTAATTTTTTTAGGTTTTAGATACGAGTTCTAAACAAACAAATTAACACAGAATACCTGATATAATTTGTCGATCAATTATAATGTTAAATACGACATTTACAAGTGGAATATCACCGGTCCCTTTATGACTTTGTGTTATCCAGTAACCGCGTTTTGACCTGTGGGGTGAAAAGGAAGTAAGTGACGTCATCTAGAAGATCCATGTGGCAAAGAATTTTGTCGCAGGATTCGCGATTTAAAATCAAAATCAATCTTTAATCAAATTCGTACACCGGCACAGGACTTTTATGCTGTAGCAGTTGCCTCTACCACTAATAATCTGATCTAATCATTATAAAATATTAACTAAATTGCGTGTTAAATGTCAAACCACTCATTCTAGTCTCTAGAAGCTTAAAAATACCTTCTTTTTTTTATTACATTACAAATAGCTATAGATCATATTTACCCTCGTTTATTACTCTCGATTATTTATTTCTTAAATAAATTCAATCAAACTTATTTTAAATATAAAGAAAAAATGACTTTTGTCCAATCTATCTTAATTCACACAAAATTTGTTAAATTTATTGGGGACAGTTTTTATGAAACGGAGAGAGTATTAAAAACTATTCGTTTATATGATAAATAATACCCGTTTTTTGAGAAACTAGGAAACTTGATGCAAGTGTTTGATTATTTAATTTAGAATAAATTTATAGCATTAACAAAATACACAATAGAAAAGTTGAAGCTTATATTTTCTGATACTGATAGTAAGTAAGTAAACAGAGATTAATATATTGGGTTCTTTTTTTTACAAGAAAATCAATGTGTCTTTCAGTTGTATATTGGTAGATTTTTTATGTTCCGGTGATTCTGATACTATGTTTTTTCAGTAATTTCAAACCATATATGATTCAAAGGTTTTATGTTGGTGCATATATTGTTCTTTGACCTGAAACCATGCACGAAACACCGACTTGATATTTCAAAATAATTTTGTGTGATAACCAATCTTAACATTTTTTTTAAGGTTAGCATCCATCTATCAGTGATCGATTAGGTTTTGTATTTTCATATCGTATGTCCGATGATCACTAAAATGATGGATTCGTGGCAAATTCAAGTGACTCATGACAGAGCGTTCAATGTACATTACGTGAAAGGTAGATTAATTAAACTCATATAGCGGTGTAGTAAGATAATAATGCAACCAACTAATCTAGCATTATCAAGAAATATTGTACCAAAAAACAAGAAAAAAATAAAATAGAAAGATAAGAAGAATGTCATCATCTAGAACTTGAGATGTATCAAATTTTATACAAATAGTTATTCTATTACTTAATTTACTTAAGTGTGTTAAGTTCATAAACATATCATTATATTATAATGATGATGATGATGATTGCATCTTTCATCATCTTGTCAAAAAAGGATTTGCTTAAACTCTAATTTTCATCTTTATTGCTAAAAAAGTTCATAACTTTTAACATTAACATATATAAATGTATACTTCCGAAATCAACGGGAGTCCACCAAATGGTGTAAAAGTCATTTTGTTATGTTTAATGTTATAAAACGTGAATTGTCTAAAAGTAATATTAATATTAATATTTTAATATTTAATATTTATATTTAAAAAAGAGATCATGATGTGAAAAAGTCGGGATTAATTAGGTGTTGAACAACAACTAAATGAGTTGGTTAGCATTATGATTTGGTAGGTCGTTCATCCTTTCCTAGTTAAACTACATGCAAAAGTTTTTTTTTACATATATTATAATAAGAATTTTGATAAAGAGTGTCCTTAAACTTATATAAATTATTAGTTATTATTTATAAACAGTTATTAAACATATAACCTTCTTTGTTAATAAAGTAATCACAAAGTCACCTTTCATCTATAATTTACTCCCGCCGTCTTACAAAAAATATCCCACGATATTTTTTATTTGAATTAAGATAGGTTATGTAAATGGTCAATTTTTCTCTTATATTCAAGTCAAGTTTGACTGAATTTATTTAAGAAATAAATGATCGTGGTTAATAAATGAGGGTAAAATATAGAGTTTAATGATTTTTAATAATTATTTTTTGCAAATAGACAATTATTTTGAGACATATATAAATAGTAATGTAGACATTTATTTTGGAACGGAAAGAGTATAAATTAGTGATTAATATGGAAACATTTATGTTTATTTAATGTTCAATTCTATGTTTAGTAACCTTAACCATTGCAACTATTATCACAACCCAATAAATTAAATAAACTTTACTCCATTTGTAAAAAAAAAAGATGGGTAACCTTTTGAGGGATTCACCTTAAATGAGAGGAAAATGAGACATGTCGGATTTGATGCATTTTTGGATAAGTTTGTTGGGTAAAATGCATTGTTGTTAATATGTAGTTAAATTTTATAAGTGTCGAATGTAGTGCTGTTCAAATGCAATGTTATTAAAATATAGTCGTTGATAAGGTACGGTGAATCTTAGCGTAACTCACAAATAAATTTATCCTAAAATACAATAAATTCGACGTAATACTTTTTCTCCTCATTTGAATCCTTCCCCTCATTTGATAAATGAAGTCTTACCTCTAATTTTTTTTTTTAAAAAAAGATATTAACAATCATGTATTTTTGAACTTATAAGTTGCTTAAATTTCTATATTTATACCTATGACTATGAAGGGTAAGTTTTTTAATATAAACAACCAACTTGACTCTCTCATTCTTTGTATCCATATAATACCGGTTGTTACATTTTAAATCGTCAATAGTAGAAAAAATAATAAAAATAAAAAGAATAAAAGTCAATGATTTGTAAGAAAAAAGTCTCAAGAAATAACAAAATGGTCAAAACATTTACTGAATGTTCAATATATTTTTTTCTTCTTCTTTTATGTCCCAATGATGTTTCATGTGAAACTTACAACACAAATGTCACTCAAATTTTAAAGAATCATGAAACTTGAAAAGGTTCAACTAAAAGTTATTCCTAACGTAAACGTAACTTGAAACTAACTCATAAATATTTTAAATTTAAATTATTATATTTAAATATTTGTTGGACAACCATTTGAATTGCTCGCAAAAGCAAATTTATCTTATACCTATAAATCATTTTGATATTGATTTTAGATTAGACTCAATTTGAAAAAATGACTAAATTGTCCATACAATAAGTAAATAACGCAAACAATCAAAGAATGCTGGTCAAATTGATTACTGATTTATAAGGCAATATAAAATACGAAATCACTGATAATTTTAGAAGGAATTATAGTTTGATTATCAAAACAGTATGTATTGATGGTATAATACATATTCACAAAAATTCAAACGAAGTTTAACTTTGTCTTTTAAAATAACGATTTAAGATTTAAATACATTCATGATCCAAACGTACATCCAAACTTTGTTAGATAAGAGATTATACAAAAAAAAAAGAGTATTGAGTAAATTCAATTACATTTAGTTATACAAATAAAACTAAACGAAATACATGTTGTTGCTTTATGCGAGTATCATGCTAGTTAGTACACCGTCCGTCCCATAAAATTTGAATAACCCGAATAACCAACCCGACTAACCCGAAAAACTGAATAACCCGAATAACCTGTGAAACGCCGCAATTTTTTTTTTATATATTAGAAATACTCTTACTGATGTCCCATGACTTATATATAAGTGTATTAAATCAATACCGCACTTCAACGATTTAAATTAGACTTAAAATATCTATTTGTTGAAAATGACAGGGTACCCGCAGGGTAGGCTTGGGTACTCGCCGGGTAGGCTTGGGTACCCGCCGGGTAACCAGTCTTAACTCAAGTTCTGTTCAATTTTTACAAGGAAGGTACCCGTTTTAACATATCTACCCGCCAGGTAAGTCTGCCGGGTACGGGCAGTACCCACCGGGTACAGGAAGTACCCATCGGGTAGTTCTTCCTGTACATTGCAACTTTTTACCAAAACGACTTTAGGTCTAAATTTCGATTCGTTAACTTTCATATTACTCAAATCTTCAGTTTTCTTCTAATCAACATAATGAACATATTTTCAGTAGACACTTTTCCAATTTGACAACAAACGATGATTTTATACTTGAGACTAAAATGATAACTTTAAACACTTGTTTTCCACAACTTTACCATCAAACCTTTTTGGCGCATAACATCCACTTATAGAAGTCATACTCACATTTCTAACTTCAAATGAATGTAACAAACTTGATCAAAACCGCCATTTCGACTATTTCACCAAAATGACCCATTTTGACTATTTAACCAAAATGACCCATTTTGACACTTTAAGCTTTAAACCAAATAATGACTTGGGCAAATTATAACAAGCTAATAGCAACTCGGCAATTTAAAAGTACACTTATCAAATCTCTTTGCAAGTGAAATCCACGTTCATCCTTCATAATCCCTGAGCCCCTTCTATAATCACTTTTAGCACTTGACCCATATACACTTATAACATTGAACAACTGAACGGGTAAACTTTACACTTAGTGAGCATACGGACAATTAAATGAGTAATACACAATAACAAATAGCAAGCAATAACTGAACCACAATGATTGTGCAAGTAACAACTAAGCAATTAACCACTGGGCAGTTGAAGAGATTATCACCACTAAACGGATCCGCTGTCAACTGTCAACTGTCAACTGTCAACTGTCAACTGTCAA
Source organism: Gnaphalium uliginosum (assembly GCA_963930675.1). NCBI lineage: Eukaryota > Viridiplantae > Streptophyta > Magnoliopsida > Asterales > Asteraceae > Gnaphalium > Gnaphalium uliginosum. Next base: position 2,415,494 of record OZ005682.1, on the reverse strand, counting down.
CTATCAACTGTCCATAAGCACAAAGTGCAACAACTAGCACAAGGTGCAGTGACTGCAACAACAAGCACAAGTGCAACAACAAGCACAAAGTGCAATAACTGGCACAACTAGCACAAGTGCAACAATAAGCACAAGGTGCTACATCTGCAACAACTAGCGATAAATCGCAACAACTAAGGCTAACATAAGTTAGCTAATCTTTACAAAGCTGCATGTATGCAATCCGGAACACACAACCATTACCCAAATAACCCCCATATCACTCACATTTGCCTCGATTGCCTGAAAGCATGAGATATGAACACCACTTCCTTTTGCACCTAAATAATCATAACATAACATATAACATTCACATATATGGAAATACTCATGCTCTCAATTACTTTGTATTAATGACAATTTTTTAACTTCAATTTGAGCATTTTATCAGAGCTCCAACTAGCCACTTTGGACACCACTTTTGGACCCTCTAAACCTCTGCAAAATAATATATTTTATACCGTTTCGAAGGTATTCCAACATACTTTAATATACAACTTTCACCTTTTTAAAAAACATAATACGCGCCAAGTTATAATCCTTTGAAAACAACAAAAAGTCATTTTGTACTGCTGAAATCTCAGCAAACAATTTCAAGGGACTGATTTGCAACACATTTTTGAACCACCTAAACATATCCATTTTCAGCAAACTTTATACCGATTTAAAGACCTTCGACCATACTTTTATTAGCTACTTTTGGATTTTTTCAAAACATCATACACACAAAGTTATAGCCCCTCAAAGTTTGCCAAAAATACTTTATTTCAACTTTTTGCCCAAATTACCCAACGACCTGAACTTGTAATATCGTTACCACACATATTGCAACCAACATACTAATACTCAAATAACATCTTTTATAACTTTTCTTATTTCATTTACCACTCTTAATTTTGTATGATCAGTTTGACTTTTAAAGTCAAACCGAATACAATCACTAATTTAAGAATAACTCAATTTATGATTTAACTACTCTTTCCATTACCTTAAACATCATTAGTAACATCAATTCAATTCATTTAAACTAACCATAGGATAAGCTACCCTCAATTTGCAAGAATTCATCAAAACCCCAATTTGATCACGAATGAACAATTAACCAATTTCACTTCTTGTTCAACTAATGATTCATAATAATGATTTTTATATTCAACTAGCACCAATTAAACATTACTCATCCTTAATTTTATCTAATCTCATCATCCCCACCCTAAACCATCATTACCCTTCACTTTTTAGGTTAAATAATCAAGAATAGAACCTTACCTTAGGTTATGGATGAACAATCACACTTGAATTCAACTTCCTTTGTGTTTAATTTGTTGATTAAAGGTTGATTTCTTGATCTCTGTTTCTCTCCCTCTCTCTAGAAGTTTCTGTCTCCAAATTCTCATATGTACGTACATGTGTATGTATATTGTTTTTATTTAGGTTAGTTTATATTTTAAACGGGTATTTACACTCCTAGTCCCTCGAGTTTCATATAATTTAAAGTACATCATTTAATTGGTTACTCCCGACTTATTATTTAGATAAATTTAAAATACTTCGCAACTATATATACTATACGTAATTTTATATAACAAATTATAAAATAAAGCATTTACGTATATTATAATATTACTTCAAATTTTAGGGTGTTACAATCCGAAATCCGAAACCCAAAACCCGATTAACCCCCCTACATTGATCAGTTTCAAACTTACAACTTCAACAAATAGTGCTCTATGTAGTACGTCCGATACAAGTTGTATTTGTATGTGGCTCAGAACAAACCAAATCTTGGGCTGGATAACTATGGGCCAGGATGATGTACCTTTGTCATATGTTAGTTCTTGATCATAGTTAACGATATTAACGGTTAGTTTAGATACTTAAAAATATCTCAATTTAATTTTTCTGGTTTTCAATAGTTTTGTATGTTTTGAAAATCGATGGAAATTCATGACATCGTAAAGATGGTGTTTTCATTTTTCAATAGCAGAAAATATAGAAAATCACATATTATAGGTTTCACAATAGTAGTTATATAAGAGAAGAGATGATAAACATAGTTATAAACTACATACGCAGATGGACAGTATTGACCAAGTAGTCAAAATGGCTTATGAGGATGTTCGCTTAAAGCTTTTGAGCCTTAAATTCAAACCCACAAAGAATAAAGTTGAAGCAGTTAGGAGCCACTTAGGAGATGAAAACTTGGCGATATTCGTTATTGCATACACAACCCTGTTTCTTACATTACGTTTGGGTGTTTGTGGAGTCCTAAGTATTTTTTTAGTTTAGATGTCTTGTTTGTTTGCATTGAATGGGAGAACTTTATTTGGTTTCATTTTGTTTTTTGGTTTAGATTATGTAAGCCAAGATATGTCTTGACTACTCATTATGTCTTTCGTATAATCGAATTCACTGTCCGAATCCGAATCAGAAATTTCAGATATCTGAATTTTCGGATATTCGAATATCAGAAAATAGTAAAAATAAATCTTTAAATTAAAAAAAATGTCAAACTATATAACAAAAACTTACATTGTTGAGTTCATGTATCAAATATATAAAAGAATAGACCACAAAACATCATTATTATTCAATATTCAATAACAATAATCTATTTATCTTTTGTATAATTAATAAAACTTTTAAAAATGAATTTTTTTTTATGATTTTCGGATATCGAATATCCGAACTATCCGAATTATCTGAAAATCACTATCCGAATTCGAATCCGAAAAATCGGATATCCGATATTCGAATATCCGAATTTTCGGATAATTTTGATCTAGGTATGTCCACTTTGATATTTGTAATTTTCTCTTCATTATCATTTATGTATTTTGGCCGGGCTAGTCCCTTTTAGCTTAAAAATTAAAAAAGTAAAAAACATACATACACAGGTCACAAATGTTATTAATCTTCTGGTACTCTTTTACAAATGTTTTATGAACCAACATTTTCATTGTTCACGTGTACAACACAAGATGAGTGGGCCTGTCTACTAATCCACTTGGCCACACGTACACGTCAAATAAAAATTATACAATTAAATTAAATTAAATTAATAAAAAATTAAAATATAGAAAAAAGGAAGGAAAAAAAATGAACACACTAGACAAACCCATCCTTACCACGTAAAGTGTGAACTACGGGAACAACCACCACCTCCGTCACTGATCTCCGTCACCGGCAAGCTCAAATCCAAATCCTAAAATCTCAATTCAACATGCGATAGTGTACCTCAATTCAGTCAATCCTTAATTTCAATCTCCTGATTTGTAGTTTTATCAAATCAATCAAACAATTAAATTAATCGATGATGGGATTTGAGAATCAGAGCATTGAAGAAGCTCGACTTTATACATCTCCTGACGAAATGGAATCACTCGTTCTTAACGATGACGATAATAACAATACCGTTAACGGTAACGGTAACGGTAACGATAATTTCCCGTCATCTAGATCTAACGGCGACAGTAATCAATATCATAATCAACATCCGTTATCTTCACCGTTGCCGTTTGCGGAAATCCCGACGACTGACGATGACGATCCGCTATTATCTTCATCGTCACCTCACCGAAACCCTAACTCGTTCAATTCGTTCCTTGAGCCACCGTCTTACGCTGACGCAGTATTCCGATCATTCGACGGTGATCACGGCAAGCAAATTAACGGTCACGGCGGTGTGTCCACGTCATCTCCGTCGTCTAGTTCCGATTACTTGAAAATTTCTGTTACAGATCCGCAAAAAGACCAAGATCTAAACAATTCACTTGTGCCTGGTGGATATACGTTTATGACGTACTTGATTACGACATGGACGAACTTACCGGAGTTTAACGGAACGGAATTTAGCGTTCGGAGACGGTTTAAAGACGTCGTGACGTTATCGGACCGGTTAACGGATTCGTATCGTGGTTATTTTATTCCGTTAAGGCCTGATAAGAGTGTAGTTGAGAGTCAAGTGATGCAAAAACAAGAGTTTGTTGAACAGAGAAAAATGGCTTTAGAAAAGTATTTAAGGAAGTTAGCTTTGCATCCTGTGATTAGGAGAAGTGAAGAATTGAGAGTGTTTTTGCAGGTGCAAGGAAAATTGCCTTTGATGAAGACGACTGACGTTGCGTCGAGAATGCTCGATGGAGCTGTGAAGTTGCCTAAGCAGTTGTTTGGGGAGTCTGTTGTGTCTGCTGCTGTTGATCCTAACGATGTGTCGCAGCCGGCGAAAGGTGGGAGGGATTTGTTGAGAATGTTTAAGGAGTTGAGACAGTCGGTTACAAATGATTGGGGTGGAACAAAACCGCCAGTTGTGGAAGAGGATAAGGAGTTTTTAGAAAAGAGGAATAAGTTGCAAGATTTTGAGCTGGAGTTGAGTAATGTGTCTCAGCAGGTTTGTTGTTTTTCTTTTTACTTTTTAAAGTTTGTGGTTTTATGCATTTGGAGTTCATGAAGTTGATTCTTGGCTAATGCTATGTTTAAGACACTAAGTAGTAATAAAAATGTAATCCATGATTCCATATTAACGTTTCACTTGCTAGATATTGAATTCGAAGGTCTTATGTGATAAACAGCAAATTTTGGAGCAACCCTTTCTATTGCCTGCTGTTGGAAACAGAATAAAGCAAGGTTTTTAAGGTAGTTTGGGACTTCAGGGTCCATATAGCTTGATTGAAGATATTAAATGGGTGAAGTCATATAGTCATATGCTATCTGTAGAATATCTTGGATGATCTAGTGTGATGTAGAAAGCCATGTTTTACCCTTTTAAGACTAGTTAAGCAAAGGAACTGGTAGGTAACTTAAAGTAAAGGAAAGGAGATGTTGGCCACTTGAGTATACACAAAGCTTATGGGTTTTGATTACACTTGGATATTACACTTCTAGTATAGCATTTACCGTTTGGGAAATTTGGTGTGTTTTTTGATTCATATATGTGTATGAAAGAAAGTCTTAGTTTGATTCTCAATATTTTTAAAATGAAGTAAATGCATGATAGCAAATAGAACTTTTATGATTGCTATATACCGGATGTTTTGTTAATGATAAAGATATTCTGGCATCATACATTTATGTCTCATATGTGGTTACCAAGTAAAACACATATATGTTAGTGTTGATTTACTTCTACGCTCAATCTTACCGAGTTTTACTATTGCTAATGTGCTCGAGAAAAATAATCTTGAGTGATCTAATATTAATGTGTTACAATGCATATGCTTAGATTTGTAAGTGGTGATATTAGGAAGGTAAACCTTCTTCCACTTGTGGTAAGTAGAGACTGCTTGTGGGTGAAACTGAAAGTTATGAGAGTCAAAGTGAAGAACACGAAGATAACTTTTATCCATATTATTAGCAGTATCCTCACGTATCTAACTGTAATTCACAGATCCGCTTACAGTCATAGTATTGGACCATTGTGTTTTTCTTGCTTATGTTAGCGGCTCTACTGACAATGTTCACTCTTTTTCAGTGTTTCTTGCATCTATGCTCATCTTGACTCTTTAATGCATCTTCATTTGACTTGCATATTTCTGTCGTATACTGGCTCTTGATAATGGCTTTACAAATTCGTCCTCTTAATATTGATATAAGCTTATTGACTTATTGTTGATATTAGCTATTGTAGAATTTCTGCTAGATAAAAAAATATTATTGATATTAGCTACACTTTACTATAGAATTCCTGCTAGATAAAAACATATTTATAATTATTGTTACTTTCTTGCAGGCTGAATCTCTTGTTAAAGCTCAGCAAGACATTGGAGAGACTTTGGGGCAGTTGGGACTGGCATTTGTCAAACTAACTAAGTTTGAGTCAGAGGAAGCTTTGTTTAACTCTCAAAGAGTAAGAGCTGCAGATATGAAAAATGTTGCTACTTCCGCTGTTAAAGCCAGTAGATTGTATCGGGAGTTAAATGCACAAACTGTTAGACATTTGGTAATCCACCGTGCTTCGCACATGTTTATTACAGTTTAATACGTTTCTTTCAGCCTCCGTTAATTTTAAAATCCGCTTCTTGCTTAACTTACTGCAGGATAAGCTTCATGAATACCTTGGAGTGATGTTAGCGGTCAATAATGCGTATGGAGATCGGTCAAATGCTTTATTGACCGTACAGACCCTTCTATCTGAGCTGTCAAATCTGAGTAATAGGATTGAGAAGCTTGAAGCAGCTGCATCCAAGATATTTGGTGGTGACAGGTCGAGAGTTCGTAAAATCGAGGAGTTAAAAGAAACAATGAGGGTCACTGATGAAGCTAAAAACTGTGCAGTTAGGGAATATGAGCGCATAAAGGTAAGAATCTGTACTTAATAATTTTCATTTTTTTCTTTGTGATTTGAGATTTTTTTATCAACCATCAGTTGTGATAATATGGTTAAAATCTTTATAAATCGCAAAAATTGTATGTAGGACTTTACAACGATTCTTATGTTCATGCTGTTTATAATAAGCAAGCCTAGGGACCTTTTGTTTTTATCCTACGTGAATGAATTAGAATGTTTAAATAGCTGAGTTGTTAAAGAAGTTAAATGGAAATAATCAAGAGCATCAGAAAGTACTCTGTAAATTAACCAAAAGCAATCGTAAGGTTCTCTATAAGTTCAGAGTCTGGATATCTTAGACTATTGTTTTCTGTTATTCGCTAATCATTCTTTGTGTAATTATTGGTTATTGTAGTGATCTTGTTTTTTGAGGAATACTTAATAATGGATCCATATTTTTTTGAGAAATATCTAATAATGAATGCTTGTGCAGGAGAATAATAAGAATGAGCTTGAGAGACTGGACAAAGAAAGGCATGATGATTTCTTTGGAATGTTGAAAGGTTTCGTTGTTAACCAGGTACATTTCTTCATCTTCATCAGATAATTGTAATAATATAGGTTTGGTTATCATATTTTACACACAACTTGGTAGAAAACCTGCCTTGAAAAAGTATTCGGGCCAACCCCTACAAAAAGTATCTTGTTTTGACCTCTTACCGAACCCCACCTGTTGCCACCTCTATGTTTTAGTATCAGATTTGTGATTTCTTGCTCGTGACTCATAAGTACAAATTATCCGAGATAAGTAAATTGTGCTTATGATTACAGGCCGGATATGCAGAGAAGATGGCTAGTGTGTGGGAAACAGTTGCGAACGAAACAAGTGGATATGCAGAAAGCACTTAGGCGAAATAGGTTTTGCAAACAATGTTATGGGTTAATTCTACTTGTAACATCATTTTGTACCTTTTTAATGTACACTTGTCGACTTCTTCAGACAATTATCTTACATACCATTTTACAGAAACACCTCTTTTTTCCACCATCCCATTTTATTTTAGGGTCGCAGAACACTTGGTAAGCTTATGAACATTTTGAAGACACGTAATTGTAATGTTCAATTAAATTATTTCTTATATTGGCTTTTAACTTTAGGTCCCGATGCAGCAACACAATTGTATCTTATATAGGGATGAACATTAGTACCGAAATCACAATACCGTATCCGTACCATATCATTACTGTACCCGTACCGGTATCTTCCCACTTCAAATGGTACGGTATTCGGTACTTATATAAACATCTTTTTTTGATGCGGTACGTTCGGTATGGTATCGATATTTTTCCGGTTTAGTACCCAGTCCCAATTTATAAAAGATATTATTATTTATTAAGAAACTATATTTCAATCTCGTGTGTACAGAAGAGCCGTTGAATTTTGTATTTAATTGTTATAAATATCAATATAATGTATACATTTAAATTTTTAGGGTTTTACTTTATTTAAAAAAATATGCAGTAAAGTTTGCAATAAAATTATATAAGGTAGTATCTATATTAAGTGTGGTGTCATATTAATTTTACTTTTTGTATACAACTTTGAGTGTGTAAAGGATAAATTTTATAACCGAAGGCAAGATAAATCAAACAACCTCCCACTATAAATGTATCTAATTATATTTAACGAATTCAAAAGCATAAAGAACTTAAAGAAGCTAACAATCATAAACGCTAAAGTTGTAAAACGAAGAAACAACTACATTATTTGTAAGACCTTTTTTGTAATAAGGACATATAGAAATTTCAATTAAGGCTGGCATATTATTTATATACCCAACTACCCAAGTGAAATACACGGAGAATCACTTGGATGTATAAGAAATTGATTATTAAATAGTCGTTATTTTTAACTGTTTTGTGTACATCGAAAACATAAACATGTTGTTTCTTTGTCATCTTTTGGTTTAAGTTGTCATATTTGGTTCAGTTTGGTATTGAGGTGGTGTTATGTTTTTGTATTGTACCACGTTTTACAGTTGATCATTGTTCAATTGTTATACTTTCGGTACTAAGCGGGTATAGTACTACATTTTACCGTACCAGTACCCGTACCGTACCGATACCATACCACTTTAGTTGGTACGGTATTCGGTACTCACACTGGGGCAAAAAAAAAAACGGTACCAACCGGTTTGGTACGTTACGGTACCAGTTTCGTACCACGCTCTATCTTATGATGGGGTTAATCGACCTCAGAAAGTTAATTTGAAATGAAATTGACATGAAACTCCTTGATAAAAAATAATCATAACAATCGTTGCAACCTAAGACGAGGTTGTGATGATTTTAGGAAAAGTATTCAAGTAATAATTAACTGTCTCTTATTTATACTAACTGCACGGTTTCATCCGTGCATTAACAACGCACTATATTTTCCCACTAATGTTATTATAATCCAAGGTCCAAACTTGTATAATGTGATAAAAGATGTTGCATTTTTCTTTTCGGACAATGATATTTACACTATCATTTTTTATATATATAAAAAAAACATTAAAACCGTGAATCGTGAATTGTTTATATGTACAGTACTCCTCTGTTAATGCATAATATTAATGATTTATAAAAATATGGTTAAAATTTTAGTTATTCATGCTATGATGATATGTTAAGATGCAAGTTTAACGTTTGGAGTATCATACTTGAGACATCTTGTCTACTCCATGTACGCTAACAAAGGGCATCAGTAAAACTACCAATCATGTTTTTGGCAAACCTCTACAGCATTTTATTGGAAATGCAGATTACAAACACACCAATAAACACAAAGGGATTTGAGAATTTGGTTTTGCTCAAGCTTACTATCGATACATAATATTAAAGTTGTTGAACAAACGAAAAGTTAAGGAATTACGACTCGGGCCTCATATCATTGAAGTACTCATGCTGTAGTGCAGCCTTCGCTGTAATTCTTCTACACGGGTCCATGTGGAGCATTTTCTGAAACGAAATGCCAATGAAACAATTGAAACCATGACTTGTATAAGCAAACAAGCAAAAAATAAGTGCAATTAGTCAATTACTATAAGTGGCAAAATAGGCTGGTTAGGCATGTTGTGTAATCGGTCAAAACGGATAACTCTCTATGACGGGTCAACATGGGTCATTTCATAATCATAAATATTTAATAAAGTAAATATGCTAAAAAAATATTGTTAACAAGGTATGAATGTTTATTTGCGTAAAGCAATAAAAAGATTGCAAATACTTTATTTTGCCATGACATTTAAAAGGTTTGGTCATTTTTATTTCGATGATGAATTCTCTAATGATGTTGAGAAGTAAATAACCTGTACAGAACATGCGATGCTGCTGAATCACACATTACATAATCGAGAATTAAGTCATTGATCAAGTAGTAATAGGTTTGAGCTTACCTTCAGTAGATCAAGGCCAAGTTCATCAAGATTCGGAACCACAGTTGCAAGGTCCTGAAAATAAAGGATGCTCTATTAGTATTTTAAGAGCAAAGATTTGAAACGTTGCAGATTAGAATGCAAAAACTACTCACCTTTGAAGGCCACTTTGGAAAAATGGGCTGATAGTGATTCAGAGAATGAACTTTAGGCCATGTATATTTCCTTGGTGTTCCCATTATGCTAATGGAAATATAGTACACACAATATATGAATTGGATGGAAAGCACACTATTATAAGAACATAATAAATGAATTTATATACATGTATTACCTGAAAATGCTGAACAACTGGTCAATCTCAGATTCTCCATCAAAAAGTGTACGTTGATTCACCATTTGAGCAAATATACAACCAATTGACCACATATCAACAGAAGCATAATAATTCTTGGATCCAAGAAGAATTTCCGGGGCCTTATACCCAGGTGTGCCCACCTAGAAATGGTAGTAATTTGATCAATCATATTGCTCAAACACAAAGGCAATCCTAGTACTAGTAATCTGATCTAAAAGTTAAGCGATTCCTTGTGATTTTAAGCTGTACACAACATTCATGTTTATAGTGAACGACTTGAATTGGGTAATTTTGTTACATTTTAAGTAGGACTTGGAATGTAAGGAATATAATTGCCTTCATAAGAGACTTAGGAAATTTTTTAGCTATTCATACATGAACTCTGCTTGTATCCTTATAATATCTAATGAAAAACTCGAGAGCATTTAAATTACCTCAGTTGTTATTGTCTCGAAAGGAACTTGAACATAATGGGCCAACCCGAAGTCTGCAAGCTTAACAACATTGTTATTGATATTTATCAACACGTTCCCAGGCTTTAGGTCTCTATGCAGCACTTGATGAGAATGACAATGAGCAGTACCACATAGTATTCGATGTAGAAACATCTGAAAGTTAAAGAATATAACCACAAATATAAAATGCGAGAAAAACGTGAAACTTTCAAAATCCTCAATTTGTACTCTCAAGAGAATGTTATGGAACCCAAACCTATCCATCTGTAGTTTAAATAAGGGAGGTGATTTGCACACCTCTAAGAAAATTGTATGTTAAAGTTGGGTGTTATTGAACCCTCATTACTTCACTTTAACTAAAGTTCAATCCCAGATAAAGTCAACTAACTTTTACACGACGAGGATCCTCAGAGAACTCTGGATAAGTTTTGATGTAATGATGCAAGTCCATGTCTAGGTACTCAAATACCGTATATAATCGTGTGTTGGTCATCACGACATCGTGTAACCTGTTGCGTACCAAACAATTACCATTCAATGTTTTCAAGCCTGTTTTTATAAAATTAGTTAAGTTACATTGAAATATACACTACCTAACAATGTTTTCATTCTGCAAATACTTCAAGAGTGAGATTTCTCTTAACGTTGTGTTACGTACTATGTCGCCATTATCCTCCTCTTTTCTGAAAAACTTCTTCAAAGCAACAATCTCATTAGTTGTTTTGTCGCGAGCCTTGTAGACCTTACTATATGTTCCTTCACCAATTTTTTCTAACTTCTCGTACTGTGGTTGTACAAAATGTCATAGTTAGACCGTGTCAACAAAATTGAAAGCATACTTTAAAAATCCCAAGGAAATTTGCCTTGTAGTTGTACCTTGTCCATCAACTCCATTGATAATGAACTCTGTATTAAATATATGGTTTATACCGGAGAAGAAGAATAAACTAATAAATAAGATTTAATAATTGGCCAAGGGTAACTCATATAAATGTATTTTTCTTAAATTGGGTGATGTTGTATCATGGATGATTACTTTAGAACGAAATCAGTATTATACATAACTAATTTTGTCATCTCTTTAGTGTCGGAAATCAACAACTTTTAAAACGATTTTAAATAGATAACAAACATTACGTTCAATTCCATTATTATAATGATGATAAAAAATTGTACGTGATAACATGCTACTTCAATACCACTATAATAACCAAAAACTTTACTTCACAGCATAATGGAGATCGATATTCAGAATTCAGATGCAACTAGCAATTATCACTTCCATTATCAGCTTCTAACAGTTTTTTTACTAATCAAACTCGAATGCTATGATTTACAAAAACTAAACAGCAACTAAACTAATTTACTAATTTTATAGTATAGTAGTGAACGTACCGGTGGATGGCGAGCGAGTGGAGGGCCCGAAGCAGACCACGAATGGAATGGGATCGGATGATCCAAATATGCCGCTAGGGTTTCACTTTTTTACCGTTTCAGGATTTTGTTTTGATATATTTTCTTTATATGTGTTACTATTAAAAAAATAGAGAAAAAATAGGATATATGTGAGTTAGGTATATATTTTTCAAGAAGAATGTATTTCGTAAATATGTTTTTATAGAGTTACAAATTGATTTTTACGTAATTTTCATTTGATATTTAACTAATTATTTATTTAAAAAAAAACAAACTTTCACAATATTGATATATCACAATTCGCAATACTATAGCATCAAGGTGAAATCGCAAACTTTGAAAAATTTGGATGACAAACGAAAAATTCGCAACCAAAATTCATCCTGAGAAATCCTCTGTTTACGATATAAACATTTTGGGGATTCTGCTTTTTTGCGAAATTGGCCTTGTGAAGTCTTCTTGTTTCGAAATATGCCCATGATCAATTGAAAAGGTGCGATTTCACAACCAAATAATATTACCTAAAACTTGCTCTGGACCTTCCAAGCCCATGAAGAAATGTTTGTTACGTGCTCCGTATTTTATATATTTTTTATATATTTTTTTCCATAGGTCTGTCCCAAACTAACACACACATTTCTTAAATATTACGGAGTATACTCCATTTTTTCATAAAATAGGTGTCCGCCTTTTCATTTAACTCATATAGATGGATGGATATGATGTCGAAATCACGATAAGAAAAGTTCTAAAAACATGTTTAGCTTGCGAGTCTTGTAACCTTCATGGAAGGATCATGGTCGTAATCAGGGTGCTATAATTAAGCAAAACGGAAATATTTCAATTTGTCTGTCATTGTTTTTTATAGAAAACATGTTCTTTTTATTTGACTGTAAATAAAAGAATATAATATATATAGGCTTGATTTCGTTCACGTCTAACATTTTGTACCTTATTTTCCGTAGGTTATATTCGATTTGCCTGGATCATAATCAACACGAATTCAACCAATGTTATCTTGACACGAAATCTTATTCCCAAAATTCGAATTTTCAATGCATTTAAATGTTGTACTTTTAGGTTTTTTTTTCTTTCTAGCAATGGACGATATGAATTATTGTACAATGTAAAGAGAATGCATCTTAATTAGGTTTTTTTTATATAGATTCACCATTTTGGACAAGCAAGAAAAAAGCCAAGAATCATGTTCTTAAAGCATATTTTTATGCCTTAACTTTATCATTAATTAGTCACATACGCACTATCATCTATGATGAATTTCACCCCAACACTACATTTGACCTCATTGGTTCTCCTAAACCTAAACCATGGTAACTTCCAAGTTTAGATTTTTAATTGTTAACTTGAAAGTAATATATTATTTGACATAACTTACACGGTGGTAAATAAACTTGTATCGTAATTTGAACTTGTGATTTTAGCCATAGCGAAAAGGTTGATCATATTTTCATCGTTCTTGAGTTGTTTTTTTCTTTTCTTTTGCGACGAACACGTATGTAATACATAAGTGATAAGTCTATAATTATTACTCTAATTTATGTAAATTATCGGTACTTATGGTGTGTTTGATAGATACCAATAATCAACGGAGTGTGCTAAAAGAAGCCAACACATGTGAAACTTTAATGTAGCTAGTTTGCCGTAACACCCAGTAGATATGATCAACCCAAAGTGGAGGCATAATCATGGCGTATGTAGGCTACATCCTTAGACTTGGACAGCTTGTGACATAAAGATTTCATCGACCAACACATCTTTTTATTTATTAACCACTAAATATGTTTTCAATTACTGTATTATAACATTGTAAAACAGATTTAGTAATGTACCGATAATTTTAGGTGGTGTACAAATTATAAACTTGAAAATAAGGTTGTACAAGTTGATCGGTAAAAGTAGTTAAAAGTTGAAACTGTAATTTGAAAAAAGAATTATACTCGTAAATTGAAGGGATTTTCTTTAATTTTTTTTAGTGTTTGAAATTTGAAATTAGTAAATATAAAATGGCATCAAGTAAAAATTTAGAAACAAATACTTACATGATTAGAGATATTTAGGTAGTTCTATGTTAAATAAATTCAATCTTCTAACAAATTTTTTATAAACTCGTTCAAGTAGCTTATTTAGTTTTCTAAATTCCATCGTTTCATTAAAATGCTTTCGCGAACGTTGTAATTCTAATATTTCAAGTTTTTCTTTTTTTAATCTTTTTTTTCTTTTGTAAAAAATGCTATTAATCTCTCTTAAGCTCACGTGAATTACTGATCGAACATTCGACATATATACAAGAGTTTTCCCTGAGAATGAATTTTTCACATTTCATTACTTTGGATGCTTTTATAATACGGAGTAATAAATAATAATAATTGGTCAATAAATGTATATCTAATCTAATCTATAAGTACAATTAAAACCTAAGTTTATTATAATATCGTATTTACACAAGTCACATAAGATGCAAGCCATCAGTTAACGTATATAGTTCGTAATCGATATGGTGATATTCTTTTCTATCCAAACAAATTAATTAGGTACATACTTTTACATATAATAAATAGCTACATTTATTAACTAATTTTTTATGTTTAAAGGGGATAATTAATTTAAAAACACGCATTAAAAGGTATATATTACCAACTATAAATGGTAACATAAGGCTAGATACTAATTTAAATGTATAAAAACTGATAATGTATGTTTAAATGTTAATTTTTAATGTTTAATTGCAGTTATATTTGATGTACATAAATGAGAAATATACCATTTAATATGTGATTATATATTAGTAATCCGTTTTAAACAAGAAATTTATTTGATACTCCCGAAATGCAAAAAAATTATTTTCTAACGGCATTTAATGTATTTTTAATTGAACTTTGGGCTTTCGATGTCCCAAATATCGAAATGTGGCCTAGCTAATTTAATGCAAACATACAAAATGATTAGTTTGTTTAAAGTCTTTTTATTAGTTATCAGAATCGTTGAATAAAATTTAGACGGTTAGCTGCATGTACATGATAATAATAACATTAAGAAGACATGCGTTTGACATTATCATACCACGTATTTCTGAACATTAATTGGTACATATAATAATTATTATATTATTATTTTCACGCGTTACTTGGACATCGTCGAGTCAATTTAGTTTTTTTTTTTATTTTTTATTTTATTTACTGCAATTTTATTAGATAACTTCATTTTTAGGTCATTGTTGTGGATTATGGATATGTATAATTAGATCAATCACATTGCCCTAATAAGATACAATTATCAATTGATCCGAACATTATAAAAAGAGGTTAAAAGTCAAACACACAAGTAAGAAAGAACATGATCACATAGTGGAATATTTAATTGCTTCACCAATATAGCAACTACTCGATGCATATATCCATCTTTTGAGCTCCCTCTATACTTTATCTCTAAAAAAGTAGTGTTATTTTGTAGGTCCTCATATACCATCATCTTTTACACGCATTCATTTCATACTTTCTCTATATATATACAACCAAAAATTGTTTCCCTTGATTAGAAATCAATCAATCAAGTATACCATAATTAAATTAAACCCTATAATTATATATAATCTCTCAACATAGATGGCCCCTTCTTCATTTCCTGATATATGGGCTTGGATACAAAACCTACCACCACCAACACAATGGCAAACAAACATGAAATCAATATGCATTTGTTCTTCATCAACTTCATCACAACCTTCTCTTGAACTTTCTATTTCCAAAACCCTAATTCATCCTTCTTCGTTCTCCTTTTCGATTCTTGCTAATTACAACTTACTCATCTCTCTTTGGACCTCTAAACCACTCAAATTCACCATTGATAACAACTTACTTCAAGAACAATACACCATCTCTAAACTCTTAACTAATATCATTAAAGACATCCTTAATTACACTCCTATTAAACCCTCGAATTCTTTCCTTCGACTCCCTG
Organism: Gnaphalium uliginosum; assembly: GCA_963930675.1. Lineage (NCBI taxonomy): Eukaryota > Viridiplantae > Streptophyta > Magnoliopsida > Asterales > Asteraceae > Gnaphalium > Gnaphalium uliginosum. Next base: position 2,399,567 of record OZ005682.1, on the reverse strand, counting down.
AGCCTAATTCGATACCCGACCTCAAAGACATAGTGAATTTCTTGTTTCTTGCACTTGCTTTTATTGTATCGATATACGAAGCTCCTCAAGATATTAGGTGTGATTCTATAAACACACTTAAAGAGCAATTTGCATGTTCATGGGCAAGAGATACATCTAAAAGATTGATGAGGTTAATAGGGTCAAACGCCGAAGAACAATGGATGAGATCAATGAGTCTTGCAATCACGAATTGGATTATGGAACTACGAGCAATGAATCGCGGGTTAAAAGTACCATCAACGATGTATTCTTCCGCGATTTCAGGATTAGGGTTATGGAAAGTGCAGCTGTATTGTCCGGTTATTGCTATGGATATTGAAAAGTGTAATAGTAATGGACAAGATGATCAGAAACTGGGGTTTTCGTTGAATTATCATCAGCTTGAAGGAGTAATCCAGTTGAATTATCAAGTAATGGTTCGAGAGAAGTGGATCGATGTCTTGGTTAGCATTGATAACGTGAGGTATGTAAGCTTTCTATTTCTAGAAGTTATGGTGTTCTATAGATAACATTTTGATTCTATTTTAATGCGTTTTTTGTTAACATGGCATGCATTTACATTCAATTTTTGTTTTACACTACAAGTTATTTTGGGTAACTTAGATAACTGACCACTCGAACTTCCGTAATTTCTTAGCATATAGATAGTAATAGACGTTTTCAAAATGTTTTTTATTTAGATAATGGACATATATATAGCCTTTAAGGTTGTGGTATAATCATGCATACACCGTTAGTGGATCGATTGGATGTTAACGAATTATTATTATTATTATATAATGTCAAAAATTATAAAGATCTAGAAAAATGATTGATGATAAAAACAAATTCAAAAGCTAGAAATAAAAGAAATGAATCACATTAAGCAATTGAATAAATATTGTTGACAAATGCATGGTGTTGATGACCATAATTGTTTTAGATTGCTTGAAAGCAAAGAACACCATTATGAATTAGGTTTGTGGCCACGACAACGCATTGTCATGATCCCCTCACTGTTTTATAATTTCCTAGAAAAGGAGAGAGCTTAGTGGAGGGTCCTTCCTAAAAATTAACAACACTTACGTCCTACAATCTTATATATCATTAAATCGATTAGATTAGATTAGATTTTTTTTTAAAATAATATATAAATTAATTTATCCAAAAGAAATTGGTAAGTGAATTTTTTTTCTTTTTCAAAGCTAAAGTTTTGAAATATAACATGTTAATTAATGGTATTACTATAGGTAATTACCAAATTATCTCATAACTAGCAATAGTAATAGTAATAGCTCCTACTATACAAAATCTAAATAGTAACTTGACAAGTAAAAAAAGCATACGAATGACTTGTTGCACAAATCATTTTTGCGTTTTGGGTACAAGAAAACCCCACCCGATAACCTTAATTAAATTCATGTTCATTGGATCGTTATGTAATTAACTTTGAAATAAGTTCGATAGGACGTATAATTAAAGAAAAAATTTATTTGTTCCGTACCGATTGAATCAATCAATCCAGTCACAATACGTGTCTCGAATGGATTGGATAAGGACTATGATTAATTAATTCAGGTAAAAAAATGATATATTGGGTGGAGGTAATGATCTTCACGAATATTTGCATTGCATGATAATAGTGTGTTCCAAGTGGCACCTGGTGCCTGTTTACTCTAGAGAAAATGTCAAACTCAGAAGCATAGATGATAAGTCTATTCATGTAACTGTTTGTAAACAGTTTATAAAATAATGTAGTTTTGGAGGGTTTTGTGATGTGACGTTATAACGGAAGCATCTTGGTCTCATTATGCATTATGCATGTTACTAAAAATAAACATGCTTATAGTAACGAACTTTATCATGTCCAAAAATTTATAATCACTTCTTATTAATCTATCAGGTGCGACGTTATTCGACTCGTGAACGATCTTCTTCTGAAAGAACGGGGAGCAGGTATAGACGAAAAACACTTCCCATCGCGCATTTCCCTACAACTAACTCCCACACTTCAAACCAACATCTTAAGTGTTTCCGTTAGTCGGTCCTCTGAAAACCCTACTCGAGAAATAGGCGTCGAGAGGTCCATTGAAGGCTCATTCGAACCCCCAAATCCTCACATTGGAATATCCGTATCCGCAGGTGAATCATATACCACAAATCTCAAACCGTGGAAATTTGAACAATCCGTATATGGAAATAGCGGCACGTTTAATTGGTTTTTACACGATAGTATTAACGGACGTGAGGTATTCTCGTCTAAGCCTTCAAAAGTTGCATTGTTGCAACCGAAAGCGTGGTTTAGAAACCGATATTCGAGTGCTTATAGACCGTTTACAAGACAAGGGGGTGTTATATTTGCGGGAGATGAGTATGGAGAAAGTATGTTGTGGAAATTGGGAAGAGGTGCGATTGGTCAAACAATGGAGTGGGAAGCAAAAGGGTGGATTTGGTTGACTTATTGGCCTAATAAATATAAGACTTTTTATACTGAAACTAGGAGATTGGAGTTTCGTGAGATTCTTCATCTTAATCTTGCTTGAATACGGAGTATATGATAATGATAATTAATATATAGAATGGCCAAATGGGATTGTATATTGTAGCTACTATTTTAATTTGTATGAAACAAGTTGTGTATTGTTATGGTCATATTTCAAAAGGAAGTATTTGTAAATATAACTGTAGAAACAAATGGTTGATATATATTTCGAAGATTGACGGTAATATTTTTTCCATTGATTTTTGATAAATTCATTATAACTGTGCATTAACTATTTGATAAATTCATTATAACTGTGCATTAACTATTTGCTGTACACACAAGTGATGCACTATTATGATGAATTTATCAAATACAATGGTGAAAATATCAACACTCTTTGTAGATAATGCTAGTCATGCATCTTTTTTTTTCAGTGTGTTAGTGGTACATCTCGTGAGTCACAACTATTTATAATGATTTTGTTAGACACAATTTTAAACATACATTATTAGGTTTAAGTAGCATTTCCCATTTATAATTATCGTAACATATTAATGATTACATTATTTTACTTTAACATTCATTTGGTGGGTGAATTTTCATTGATAAATTTGAGAACGTAGAAAAGCAACATAACACAAGGATGTAATTAGGGATTGTTGCTAGATTTTAGTTGTAGTTGTGTTAAGTTGTTGGAGTCTTTCTCTATGTACTTGCTTTATATTGAATTAAACTGACCGAAAAAAAAAGGATCAATTACATTAACCCATGTTGTTGGATTTTATTAGTTCTAGTTAATTGAAATATTAAAAATAAATAATAAATAATATTTTATTATATATCACGATAACGACATATTTGATTTTTATAATGCTCAAATAACATATAAAATTGATTTACTTAAACTACTTGAGTTAGTTATGCACACCATAACTATTCATAACCGTCTTTAAAAGATATCAAGCAATACGTAATATTTTATTTGTGACAAATAATTGAATCTAAACATAACTTAATTTCATTACTATGCATCCCATATCTTATATTGATGATTCTAAATTAGAGATGGAAGGTCACGATATTTCTCTTTGAATATAAATAAATCAATGAAATCAAATGTAAAATTTAAAAGATAGGTGATTTGTATGATTTTATGATGTGCGCACTATAATAGTACACTATTAATTAACAAAGTAAATCACATTTTATGCATATTTGTAGCGTGCACCTTAAAAAAAATGTATAAATCACCTCTAATTTAAGAATGTATGTGTTTAATTTTCACTGCAATGAGCGAGTAAAAATACTCGTTCTATCTATTTAGCTGGAAGCTAGTATACGTTAAAAGTTAGTATATGTCAAACATAATCATGCTTATAATATTAAAGATTTTTTAGGGAAGCCGAATTGGTTAATTATTAATAATAAACGATCGGTTAATTAATTAGTGATAATAAAATCAAAAACTTTGATTGGCTATTAGATTTTTATCTTTTAAAATATTCCAATAGTAAATATATTTATTTTTTATTAATATAAAATAAAAATATATAATAGAGAAGATTCATCCTTATCATTGTTGTGATTTAGGGTTACTTTTTCAGTCACAAAAATCTTCACGACTCAAATGTGTGTTTTCACCTTATAAAAAGATTATCAAAAGAATGGTATTGATTCCATTTGGAACAAATGTCCTGAAATACCCAAAACATACAATTTACTGATAATAATTGAAACACTTGATCAGAGTTAGGAATGCAATTGTATATGTGTAGTCATGTTTCATCAACGTGACATCAAGGGTGGTATGAAGGGATTCTTTCTATCAATGTACAAGTAACCACGCATCATATCATATCCGATACTAAACTACCACCCCACACCCAAAAATACATAAATAACCATTCCAGGTTCGTTTTTACGTGCCAATAAGTACTCACATCACAATTGCGGAGAAATGGCTCCTTCTCCCAATTGCTTGCAGATCAGCAATCTCCCAACCACTTCCCTCTTTATAACATTCAACCTGCCAAAAGCTCAGTCAAAAATATTAGTTGAAAGATTTAATAAACTCTGCATTAACAAAAGTGTTATTGATTTGGTTACATACAATATCCAAAACTTTGTCGTTTTCCTTGGCACCACCGATTGCATACACTTTGTCTCCCATCACAAAGGCACCTAAGGAACCTCTAGAGACATTCATCGGCTCAACTTCCACCCAAGAATTCATTCGAGTGTCAAAACATTCCACTGTTGCCACATACTTATACCCATCAAATCCACCAAGAGTGTATCTATAAAGTGATTGAAAGTTTTTTTAGTTCAAGTATTCAGAAGAACAAAAAGACCAAGCTGACACTTTAATTTACCAAAATATTTCCTTCACCCTGAAATTTGACTGGATGCATGGTTTAACAAAACTTTTGACTATTATATCCATGCACGTGGCAATTCCGAATCTTGTACTTATGAATGGGTCCATCCGGGTTATGTTTATCTCACGACTGGATCTAACTGGTTAAAATTTCCCTGAAGTGTCAATAAATACAACCTTAAAAGTTGTTTTATTCATTATATTAGACTCATTTAGATACAAAATAGCTTTTCTAATCATATTTAACACACTAACTAACTAATTCTGACATTTAATAAATATGACGAAGTTGGCTCAACCCCACCTGACCTATTTCCATATGTACAAAACATTAAAATGTTTTGACCCGTCACCCAACCCCTCCATATTGCCACAATTTAAGTATTTAACCGATAGATACAAGAAAATCTTGTACACCAAAACCAATGTCAACTTCACCGTATGGAAATGCAGCAGTTGTTTCAGAATAAGCCACAATAGAAATGGTTTCTTGATAGAAGGGGTGTAATTCGTACAATGCATGAGAAATACAGTCAGATAGGACTACAATTGAAAATAATAAGTGAAAATAAGTTTTATAGTCATATACTCGTATTGCATATTTAATGGTATAAGATGATTAGGACTGTGAGTTTAATGCATTGATAATTACAGACGGGAGAAATGCAACTTAGACAAGCGTAAGAACTTACAGTTTCTCACTCAGTACAACCATTGAATGGCAGCCCTTCTTTGTGTTCATACTAGGAAGTTTGCACCATGCTTCTTCACGAGGATCAAATCTTTCAACCGAACTTCATTACATAATTCATAAACATCAATTTAATGATGAATCTATGATGAGATACCCAGATGTCAAAAAAAAAAAAATGTGTAAAGACTAGGATGAAAAAGACGATAATGTTTCCTTCTAGGTTCTAAATGTAAATGAGAGATAATTTCATTAAAGATAAAGGACCACTAGTATACATTATCTCAAGTAAGATGCCCCATCGTATCCACCAGTTACATAGAGTGCATTGTTCAGTTCTACTGCTGCCGGAGCTAACCTCTACAAAAGTAATAACAGGTTAGAGCAAAATGCATATGAAAACTGAAGTAGCATAATCTATAAAAAAAAAAAAATTTAACATTGAGGTAACAAATTTTGACCCATGCTTCTATAAAAGGGTTAATTCAGGTTGTGCTTAATCCCTAGCAGGTCAAACAAGCAAAATGAAAGGAATATCTTTGGAGTAGACAGGACGAATGGGTCAAAAGTAGCCTAGAGTATATCTTTAATGCATAAAATCTAATAATTCGTTTTCTTCAATAATTGTATTATTATGGAAATAAACTGATTTATGTAAATAATATTTGAGACGGCGTGACAGTGCATGAATTTTTTCCTGTTACTCAACCCACCCAACCAGACCCATTTTGCCACCTCCAAACGGAATATAAAAGTACCTTGCTTTCCATTGAACGAGTTGGAAGCCACTTCCCCATATTGAGGTCAAGATATTCCACCTCTGAAGAGCACTTATGTCCACTAGCACCACCAATGGCGAAAAGTCTGTCCTTAACTGACGCCCCAGCGACATGTATGTTTTTCCAATATAAATTTGGTCTTGACACCCATTGATTCGTTGTCGGGCTGAATGACTCGACTATGAAAAAAGAGGAGTTATAAAAGCACAAACCTTAGTAGAAAGATAACCGTTACAATTACGAACTTCAGGGTTATTAGTTTATTACCTGTGTGAGATCCTCCACCACCAAAATGGTAGAGTTCTCCATACAAGGTTGCTGCCGAGGCATATGGTTTTACAAAATTCATCGGGCTAAGTGAGTTTAAGATGTTGTGTGATGGGATATAGGAATCTAGAGTTGACAACCAAGAAGAACCATCATATCCCCCAAAGACGAATACAGATTCAACAATCTTTGAACATGATTCTCTCAGTAGCTGATCATCTACTTCAGCAGGGTCCACAATAGATTGTGATCGAGATTCCAACAGGGAAATCCGGTTTCTAAGTTGTAGGATTTCTTGTTTTGATTCAACCTAAGTAGTCAAATGACAGTATTCAACCCAGCAAGTGCAATCATTTAAGCAAACTATGAGCTAAATTCGATCTCTTCAAGAAATACTATATATAAATTACAGAAAAAAATGAACATGTTGGGAGTGAAGATCGTACCGATTCTTGTTCTAGCATGTTGATCTTCACAATTTGCTTCATTTGAGATCCCTTCAACATTTGAACTTCTTGCATTAACTTGACACAGCAGCAATTTAATATTAATTAGACTAATAATGTAATGAAAGACAAAAAGCTTGCAATCAACAATAAGCATAGATAACTTGAATCTTAGTATCTTTACATTACCTTGTGAACCAATGACTGAAGATTAGTAGACGTCTGTGGCTCTGCAACTGCGTTTTGCACTTCAGAATTGTATTTCTCATCATTTTCCTCTTTGTCACTCTCATTGGTCTCAGCAGATGGGAGAACCTGGAAATCCAGGTTATCATTGAATGGTTCAGGTGAAGAAGATGGCTCGTCTACATGTTGACCACTCGAATCTGAGGTTTGACCATGTTCAACTTCATCTGTTGTAGTGGCAATGGGTTCACTTTCCTCCCAAGTGTTCCCTTGCAGAAAACCATCCGTATCTGAAGTGACGTTTGCTTGAGGATTCATGTTTGATACCCAAGTTTGACCCCATTCAACTTCACCTGTGGCGGTTTCAAAAGCATGTGTTTCCTCCCATGTGTTTCCTCCCAAGAAATCACCACTCTCATCGTATTTTTGGTCCCATGGCAACTCGTCTGTAGCAATATTTTCTTGACGACTCGAGCCAGCTACCCAGGTTTGACCATAACTAGCTTCGTCTGTTGTAGTAGCAATGGGCTGGCTGTCCTCCCATGTGTTATCTTGAAGAAAATCTCCCCCATTTTCATATACGTTTGAAGAATGGGTCCCACACTGATTACCATTGGTTGCTTCGAAAGATGATTGAGTTTTAAATAGAGCACTCCATGTCCCTGTAGGATTGGAACTACAAGCAACAGTGGTAGCAGTACCGCTTTTGCCAAGAGCAGAGGCATATGAAAGTGTTGAGATCTGATTTGGCTCCAAAAGATTGGTTGTTCCTCCTGGTATTGGCCAGTTTTGTGCACCATTGTATTCCTGTCCATTGGAGGTTTCAGGCAAAGAAGTGTTTACATTGTTACACCTTGTTGGAATCTGACCGGAAGAAGCTATGGGATATTCTGGCGATGGTTTAAACACCTTGATCAGCTTATTTGTCTGATCACGATCCAACTCGAAGTAAAAGTGTTTGCTCTCATAGTAGTTAGCGGCAATAATTCGCTTAAAGTCGGTTTCAAACAATGGTAGGCATGCCTGTCTAACACGAACCCGAACCTTCCATTCAAAAGACATTAAACAAAGTATCAGTACGTGTTCGTTATTGTTATCAGCCTATGACAGAGCTATTACATAAAACATACCTGTGCGGGATAACTCGTTGTCCCATATTTATCTTCAGCAGCAACCCACGCATAATTATCAATGTTCATTTGACCTTGACTTGCAGCCTCAAATATTCCATGTAGTTTCCGATCACTATAATTGAACAAAAATAGCTCAAGTCCTTGGCTGATGTTCTTTATATATGAATAGTGTACTGCTGGCAAACCTGTCAAAAAAAGGAAGAAGAGCAGAACACAAAATTAACATGTGGACTCAGAAAGAAGCAAAAGAGATGCTGAAAGTAACAAACTAATCGAACAACTTATTTGAAAGGCATTCGTTGATTGTGTTGTGTGTACATCCGAATATAACAGCACCTAGATCCGTTTTTCTCAGATTCCTAGCAGGTGCACTATAATTGGAATACACAGGGGCTGCTTTCGAGGCCCGCTCAAGGATTTCCTTTTTCTTTTGCTTCCGACCTCCCATTCTGCTAAAAAAATGTATGACCATCAACACTGAGAATCCACGTCCAAAATGATGTGACACAATAAAGCAGAAACATAAAACGAAATTTCCTTAAGTAGTGGAGAAAATGTCTCCTATAAAAATAAAACCTAATTTCCTAACCCGATTCTATACTGTGAAACAGTCAATGTTCAAGATCTTGTCAAACAGTCAGTCACATTGTGTTTTGAGACAAGCATTTCGTGTGTTGATGCAAACCATTGAAGTTATAGGCATTAAACACCATTTGGATGCGTAGTTCAGATATTTCATATAGTGGAGAAATGTCTCCTCTTTTTAATATATATAATTAAAACCTAATTTCCTAACGAGGTTAGATACTGTGAACGATTCTAACGATTCTATACTGTGAAACAGTCAATGTTCAAGATCTTGTCAAACAGTCAGTCACATTGTGTTTTGAGACAAGCATTTTGTGTGTTGATGCAAACCATTGAAGTTATAGGCATTAAACACCATTTGGATGCGTAGTTCAGATATTTCATAGAGTGGAGAAATGTCTCCTCTTTTTTATATATATAATTAAAACCTAATTTCCTAACGAGGTTAGATACTGTGAACTGACAATGTTCAAGATCTTGTCAAACGGTCCGTCACGTGTTTTAAGACAAGCATTTTGTGTAGGGATGGAAATCATTCAATGTATAGGCATAAAACACCATTTGGATGCCTAGTTAAGAAACCAAGTAAAATGTCACTCTCTTAGGCATCAACCATATATAATTTAACACAGCATTGGAACTAAGTAACCAAGGCCAACAACACGAATATAATGAACAATATGAGGCTGGTGATGAATAATAGAGCTAGTATATATTGGATACCATCTCACCGCTTATTGAACAATATGTAGACAAACAGATTAAGAACACTATGCACTGACTACTGAAAGCTATTCACATATGTTTATGATCAAAAAAACAAAAAGTTCACGAAGGAACGACAAATAGGAGAGTCGAACCATACTTGCTTTCATATTGACCAGCATCTAGTGTTCAACTTATTCGAGTTCATACCATCATTGTGAAATTTTAAAATCCCTTGTATTCGCATCATGTTCTTGGTCTAATATATCAGGATTCCTTTACCTAAACCACATTTTAGCATGGTAACCACGGCAGAGAACATTGAAGCACACGTTTTCTTCAACTTAAACCGCATAATAACTTCCAAAACTTAGAAGCCAAACATTACACACACTCACATAAAAGCCTGTTAAACGTCCTTATTAGTACTGTCTAGTACTTCACAAATTATCATCTATTCTCCACACACACACTAACACATTAGTTGAAAATACCTAAATAACAAAAAACCATACATATACTGCAATGTTTCATTAAACCTACATGGCGACATAAGCTCGATCTTATCAAATATTTTCACGAACATCATTTCATCTGATGAAAATTTTCACACAAAAACCTAACGAGATTATATTAAAAAAAAAAATAAGTAAATAAATAAAATAAATAGATGAGCAACTTAAACATAGATTACCGATAATCGAGCGTAAAAATATATGTTAGTGAATCACGAACAATATAATGATAAAAATAATATATATACACGCACGCGACGAATATGATCTATATGCTTCAAAAATACTGAATAGATAACCTTACTTGCTTCAACAACGGAACTGTACTCTATGGCCGTCCGATTAACAAAAAGTGCCTGTTTAGAACTCCGAATAACCTAATAAACAAAATACGAAATGTATAAATATTCAGTCAGTAGTTAAAAAAGAATCAAAAAAACACTGCGGATTCTACAGAAAATTATATTTATATATACTATCAAAACGTATTTTCATTTAAAACGACAACGGCATTACGTCGGAAAAGTAACAAACGGCGAGTAAAAGGAACCGGAAAATGGTGAATGAAGGCGAAGAATCTGAATCAGAGTCTGTTGCCTGTTTTCATAGGGTGGTAGCTAATATGAAAGTGGGGCCTGATTTCAAATGCGATGTGACAACCTTACCCTGGAAGGCAACTGGTAACCTGCTACCGGTTTGACCGGTTTTGACAGAGGTAAAGATTAAAGTGGACGCCAACATTTTCGGGTTCTGGCACCGTTTTGGCTTTTTCTTATTTGATCCATGATTTTCCCCTTCGGTTAATGATGATTTTTTATTTTTTATTTTTATAGAAGTTTTTTACTTTGTTCGTGTAACTCTATAAATGTTAAAAATATGTTACACAGTCTGAATAATGTTGATGTCGGTAATATTATATGTCCAATTTAAAAATCCATATGTTGATATAAAAAACACTTATTTGACAATAAAATTTATAGATTGTTTGAATGATAAGTTTTCTTTAAATCCTACTAATTGAATTTTAATTTTTAATAAATCTTATAAGGATTTTTATACATTTTCCTAGATAACTCCAAATAGTTCTAGTGGCTTTGATCATCAACGCATCACGTAAAACTAATCTCATTTTAAATATAATATACAAATAATCTTTCTGACGTCATCATGATTTTTAATTAACCAAAATTAGGGGCCGAAATTTACTCCTCATTTTCTTCAAAAATTAAAATATATAATATAAATTAAACATTATTCTCTGTTATCTTTCCAGTTTGTCATCCCCACCATCCCTAAATCTTCCCCATCATCCTCAAATCTTCACATCAGTCTTCAATCTTCAGAACAAATTCTCAAGATTTACCCCATCAAAAATTCAACCACAATAACCAACGCCAACCATCATTGACCTCAAAAAATATAATCAAAAATTCACGGTCGGCTTTTGCAGTTTCGTCTTAGTTCTAAGGTTATGTTTTCTCGTCACACTTTTCATCTATAAACAACAATTACCAATCGAATTTTAGATCAATCAAGCAATTCTAACATTATCAATTGAATTTATGGCAAATTCAAAACCCCTCTACTCTTCCAGTCGAGTTTTTTTTGTTTTCCATAATTTGTCGATCATGATCGAACGTTCTCCGCATTAGGTAAATCATTGTTAATTTTGATGCCTTTAAAATTCACAAAGTGGTTAATCAAACGTTTTCAACTCAATTAATTAATACAAATATATATATATAATTAGTGATTTTGTATAATATTTGAATTATAGTCATTAAATAGTTATTATAGTTGCCAAAATAATTTATTATTTCTAAATTTATTCAAGTTAAAGTTATAATAGTTTTGGTATTTCGTATATTCCTTTGTGTAAGTTTAAGAAAAAAAAGGTAAACCCTTTATAAGGGTCATAGATAAACTATAAAATAGCATATTCGAAAATGAATAAATATTTGTTCAAAAAAATAAAGAAAGAAGGAAGAAGATTTTGAGATATAAATTAAATAATTAGAATAATTGGCCAAACATAATGATAGAAATGTGTTTAATTTAATCTTTAATAAAATTCGATCTCACAAATCATATTTAACTGTTTATAGGATTCAAATATCAATAGAATTACTTGGTAGTTCTTATTTGAAACTATCAGACAATTTTAAAAATGACATTTAATTTTAATATACCTTTTCAGTGATTATTTATCCAACCTAAAATAATGGAGCTATAATATCGTAGTTACATTTTTAATAATGAATACTCCACGTCAGGTATGAAATCAAAATAAAATACACGGCTTCAAATATATAGTATAATGTGGAGGGTTATGGTTCGTGAAGCTCATGCATATTCAAAGGCCGAGTTGGCCGAGTTTTACAACCATGTTAAAATAACATCATCATCGAGCCTTTTAGTTTGTAATCTTGTTCTGTTGATCAATGTTTTGAAAGAGCATCACTGCTTTCCAAAATCGTTTAGAATAACTCGTTTTTCATGATTCTCGGTTCAAATTGTCAGCTATACTTACAAATAAAACAAAATAATCATATAATGTGTACGGTAACTAATTAAATATAATGTTTGATATAATTTGTACCATTACTTAATTTTGTACTGTAATTTCACATTATGTGTAGTTTCGATAGGCAATCTTCACCTCGGATCCTTCAATCAATTCACATTCACAATTCACAATATATATTAAAAAAGCACAAAAAAGTATGTATATACCAAGAAAATAATATGACATAATTACACATGTAGCTCTAAATAACATGATATAAAATTTACATATGTATTAAAGTTTAACAGAAAAAAATTACTTAAAAAGCAACACCTACAAAATCAATCATATAATTAAGGGTTTTTTTAATGATGTTTAATCTTCTTTTTAAGGATCTACTATTGGCGGAGAGCTTTGATTGTTGATTGAAACTTTAAACAAAAAGGTGAAGAAGATGGTAAACATAAATAAATAAGCAATTCTATATTATATGCTGATCCGAATTCAATTTAATATTATATATCAATTTTTTTGAGGATTAATATGGATCGTGGAAAGAACAATGTTAATTAGTATATTTTATTTTAAATAATATTCAAGAATTAAATAGATCTACTCTATCCCTGAAAGAGGAATTGGATCGATAACCCAAACTTAAAATCATATTTTAATAAGTTAATAACATTGATCTATATGTAATTTATGATTGGACTTTTAAATTGTACGATTATATTGAATTCAAATCTATACATAACATATAATTTAATTTAATTATTGTTGTGTCTATCTGAACTTATGTAACAAAATTGAAAAGAAAATAATTTTGAAAAATTAAGGAGTTTTATTTTAAAATTTTAGTTAATTAAGGTACTAAATTGATTAATTGAAAATTTTAATTGATGATGTTATTATAGGGTTTTCTATATATAATTTATATAAGATTAAGAAAATATATATCGTAAAAAAGAGACTAGTATGTTAAAACGTGGTGAATGATCTTAATTCAACGTGACCATACGAGTGCAAATTACTTATCCGTTTGAGGAAGTTCTACTCTATGCTGTCACTTTTTAATCCTTGTCGTAGATTGACTACAAAAACACTTTTATTTATCACACATATCTTATTGAACAACTAATAATCAATAATAAACCTAACAATAATTCAATCTAACTAATCTAATACTCGTATTAAGAGCACGAGGAGTGGTTCTATGAAGTCGGTGTTAACTTCAATACAGAATTTAACGTCAAGTACGATTTTAAGGAGAGTAGTTAAATGTTAAACTTTGAGTAAAAATAGCCCATAAACCGTTTTTGAACCAATAAAATTACAGGAAAAGAAAGAGAAATGTTTAACCTTGGTGAATCGATGTTGGGGGGTGAGAGGTCATCAACGTTGGCCACCTCAACCCCACTCCCCATACTATGATACTGCAAGAACATTTCGACGAAACTGATTGCTTATTTGTGAACTTGAAAAATTACTTTCATCACGCGTAAGAGATGTTTCTCTAACATATCTTCAAGAAGTTCTTCCGCTCGAAAGCAGATACTTTGCTATTTTCTCTTGGTTATTATCGTCATTTGAACGAAGCAAAAAAGAAAAAAAGAGAAAAAGACGTTCTTCGTGTATACATTACCAAACATGTAGCTATTTATATGTATATGTAATTATTTATTTATTTATTTCCTTGTGCAATATTTGGCTTGTGGATGTTTGTTGCCTTTATCAATCATGAACTATTTAGATGATATTTTCTTATTTTGTTTGAATAAAGATTATCATTTCTATTGAAGTTTATTTATAAAGACAATTCAGTTATGCGTTGTTTGATGATGATATATTCTCAAGTAACTTAATGTGGTATCATTCGTGTTTTGTACTCTTTGTTGTTAGCAACTTTAAATGTGTCATATTATTCAATTATGTCGTATGTGCTGTACTCTCTTTTTTGCAAAATTATCTTTTACTACATAATTCTTAAAAAAAGTTGCAAAATATTTCACGCAAGCAAAATTTTGAATGTAGATAAAAAGACTTGTACTATAAAATGATTTTTAAACAAAATATACAGTGAAAAAGTCTTTGACCTAACGATATTAAAGCAATCCATCAATTAAGACGTTGGAACACTGGGAGTTAAAAACTCACTTGAGACGGTAAATTGTAATTTGTAATTATTTGTGGTGATTATACATAATATATGTGTGTGTAATTTTATAGGGTTGTCGTTTTTTAATATATATATATATATATATAAAGAAAGATTATAAGGTACTAACACCAAATATTATAAGTAAAAGCAAATTGTATTTTTGAATTAAACTAGTACTCCGATAGACACATACAAAACATTGCTCGTTTACAAGGTAGATTACAATTACAATATCAACTTTGGTTCCGACTTGCCGTAGCAAATGCCACATACCTTTGACGTGTAAACACACCACTCATATCTTTTATATCCGCCACGTCAGAAACTCCCATATTCACAAAAAATAAAAACCAAAAACGTATGGTACAATATCCTTCAAATTTATTTATTTTTATTATGTATTTTCTATTTTCTATTTCTATTGTTATTTTAATTTATTTATTTTAAACCGCAAGTCTACAAAAACCGTACAGGACCGATAGCCGGAGAAATGGAGGCCCATACTCTCCGAGTCTTTCACTGTCCCAACAATGTCCACGTCGACACACACCACCACACCACACTTCACCGCACACATACTTCAATTACAAACAAACGACGTCGTCGCCACGTCAGCATCAACGCCGTTAACACCGAACGTGAAGTTCGGCCGAGAAGACGCGAGGTGTTAGTAACGCCGTTAATTGCGATCGGAGCTTACGTTCTCCGATCGACAGTAGCTAGGGCAGATGAGAAGACGGAGACCGAGAGTGCCGTTACTGCCGTTTCGGCAGTTCCGGTTTCGGTGACGGACATGAAAACGGATGTGGTGGTGCCGGTGAAGAAAGAGGAGGTGATAAATTCTAGGATTTATGATGCGACGGTGATCGGAGAACCGATGGCGGTTGGGAAGGATAAAGGGAAAGTATGGGAGAAAGTGATGAATGGACGAATTGTGTATTTAGGTGAAGCGGAACAAGTGCCGACTAAAGATGATAAGGAATTGGAGGTTGAGATTGTAAGGAATTTGGCGAAAAGGTGTGTGGAATCCAATCGACAGATTACGTTGGCTCTGGAAGCATTTCCAGCTGATTTGCAATCACAACTTGATCAATATATTGATAAACGGTTTGTTTTCTGTATTTCTTACTAGTTTGATGTTAGTTCAAGATAGTTTATTCTGAGCTGCAATGCGTATAGAGCAATACAGCACTTATATGTATATATAGTGGACGTATCATTGAAGTTATTCATGGATGGCAGGATTGATGGAGAGGCGTTGAAGATATTTGTGTCACATTGGCCACCGCAGCGATGGCAGGAATACGAGCCTCTTTTAAATTACTGTCGTGATATTGGAGTCCGGCTAGTTGCTTGTGGTACACCACTTAAGGTATTCATTGTTATGATACGAACCAATATCCACATATGGTGAAATTTAAGGTATCATTTATGAATTATAAGTGGTATAAATCAGGTAGCGTGCCAAAATGGGTCATTATAGCACAGGACCATAGGTTGCAACATGTCTAGTGGAGTTCATATGAAAACACTTTATTTTGTGAATTATTGTTAATAAATAGGTAATGCCTTATATATGATTGCAGAAACACTATATTTACGATACTAATATTATAATATAATGAATTAACCGTGTTAGGAGGTTGTATGCATTAAAATAAACTCTGGACAGCTTTCAGTCTGTTATGCCTATTTGACCCGTTCTAGATTAGATGTAACCCAAGCCGACCCACTTAATGTTAAATGGGTCAATTTGCCACCTCTATAGTATTCATCAAACTGATTGTACACTAATAGTTGTTGTGATTTGTCTTTTAGATATTGAGGACTGTTCAAGCTGATGGTATTCGTGGACTTTCTAAGGCTGAGCGTAAAGCTTATGCTCCTCCAGCTGGGTCAGGATTTATCTCAGGCTTTACATCTATCTCACGTAGACCATCAAAGGAAATTAACTTCCCAACTCAGTCTATTCCATTTGGGCCAAGCTCTTATCTATCTGCGCAAGCCAGGGTTGTTGAGGAGTATACCATGTCTCAGATAATTTTACAGGCAGTTACAAATGGAGGAGCCTCCGGAATGCTGGTGGTAGTGACTGGTGCAAGTCATGTTGTGTATGGATCAAGAGGGACTGGGGTACCTGCTAGAATTGCCAGGAAGATACAAAAGAAAAATCAAACAGTTATATTGCTCGATCCTGAAAGACAATATATTCGACGTGAGGGTGAAGTTCCTGTTGCTGATTTCTTATGGTACTCTGCTGCCAGACCATGCACGAGAAATTGCTTTGATCGGGCTGAAATTGCTCGAGTCATGAATGCAGCTGGCAGAAGGCGAGATGCGTTGCCACAGGTTAGTGGAACCAGTTTTTCAGTTACAAGTGTGTAAAAGTAAAAAAATAAGAATGTCATGGGCCTGGTTGGGCCGATGTATATAGAAAGACACGATCACTATGATACATCTAAAAACGTGTCATTTGAGACTAGGTTCTTTTTCTGCTTTTGAGATGTTAATGAACTCTAAGTAGTAAATTCCATTCAATTAAAATCTTTAGTATGGTGGTATATTGACCAAATATGCTTTTCCTACGGGTTTGATCCTTATAAATGAGCATATTGTATTATTGTGTTTCTTTTCCTTTTGTTCCTCATGTGTGAATAGTTTTATTATTATATATACTTGATGATTAGTTTAAGTGTAGGATGAACCGTGCTGCTTTGATAAAAAAGAAAGAAAAAAAAGACCATGCTGCTGATTATTTCTTTCAGGATCCATGGTCAAACATATACCTATAAAAGCATTTTCTGAAGTCAAGGCTTAAGCTTTCATAATGAAAACGTGGGATCCATTTTATAGACTTATATCAGTCTTAAGTCATACTCAATATATATACCATGTAGTTGAATTGAATCCACTTGCTGCTAGCGAAAATGTTGAAAAGTATATTAAAATAAGAGTTTAATAGGTGTTAATAGTATGTTGTGTACATTTACTAGGATATTCAGAAAGGACTGGATCTTGGTCTGGTATCTCCAGAAGTACTGCAGAACTTATTTGATCTGGAGCAGTATCCTCTTCTTTCAGAACTTACTCATAATTTTCAGGTAACTGTTTATGCTTGACTAGTTGACTAAATTGTCGTTCTAATAGTTGCCTCATGTTCAAATCTGGCCATGCTAGAGGTGGCAATTATGACCCATGTACAGATGTACTTATGAATGGTTTGATTTGGGTTATGTTTTATTGTTTTTAAAGGAAAGGATAAAAAATAGCTAAATACGGAACTGGTCAATGTGTTAGACATTGTCCAAAGTCTATTTTTAATGCTTACATTCTCCTAAAATTTTATTTAAAGATAGAATGTTGTTGTAATATGGATTTTGTAATCATACGCCAAGCTCTTGAAAATTGACAAAGAAGTGCTTTTGTTACGTGTTAGATCTATCAATTTTTCCATCTCTAGGTGTACAATATGTAGACTATATATCACCTTTTTTTCATGAAGAACCTCAGGATAGTTCGTTTTTTTAAATATGTTGACTGTGACTAATTCAATGCCAGGGTTTCAGAGAAAGATTGTTGGCAGATCCAAAATTCTTACATAGATTAGCTATAGAGGAAACAATATCAGTAACTACTACCCTCATAGCTCAATATCAGAAGCGAAAAGGAAGGTTCTTGGAAGAAATTGACTATGTCATAACAGACACCATCAGAGGAATTGTGGTTGATTTCTTCACAGTATGGCTTCCAGCTCCTACGTTATCATTTCTTTCATTTGCTGATGATGCTAATGGGCCCGATAGCATAGATGCACTAAAGGGCCTACTGGGGTCCATACCAGATAATGCATTTCAAAAAACGCTTGCTGGGAAGGACTGGAATGTAGGGCATAGAGTTGCGTCAGTGGTTGTTGGTGGTATAAAGCTTGCTGGTGTTGGATTTATTTCCAGTATTGGAGCTGTTGCAGCCTCAAATGTGTTGTACACTGCACGCAAGTTCCTTAATCCAGCCCTTGTGAATAAGCAACAGAATAAAAGATCACCAATACTGAAAACTGCAGTTGTTTATAGTGGCTTTCTTGGGACATCAGCTAATCTCCGCTATCAGGTATCCTGAGTATCCATTACTTGGAGCTCAGCTTCAGTATGACATGACTACCCCGATCAGTCACCTCTTCTTTAGAGGTGGCAAAATGGGCAGGTCATGAAAAATGGGCGGGTCAGGCAAATTGGGTGACTGATCAATACGGTTTGCCTTGACCTGAAAAAACTGGTTGTTCTGAATTTTACAAATTTCTTAGACAGTGTGTCATAAATATTACAATAATCGTATTTGTTATTTCAATATAATCTAACTTTTTGAATAAAATAATTGAAGAGGTTTTGTGTATGAAATACACATTAAGATTCGGGTGACTTTAAAGCCATGTGACCCATTTAACCCGCTTGACTTGTTTGTGATATAATATAACCCGTATACACCATGCATAAGTAAATGAATTGAAATTGGTGTTGCACCTCTATTTGTTATTAACCCAAGTGCCACCAATAATGCAGATAATTGCTGGGCTGGTGGAACATCGGCTTTCAGATATGTTTGCTGACCAAACGTTATTTGTGAATTTGTTATCATTTGTGGCACGGACGGTCAATTCCTACTGGGGAACTCAGGTTACACACACCTTATAACCCATTCAGCTAGACTTTTGTATTTGACCCGATTGGGAGTTGATCATAACACATTATTGGTTCAATATTGCGCACTTTTACTCACTATCAACCCTCTAGTTTGCATAAGTAGCTGATATTCATAAAGTAGCTGCATATAAGTTCTCTAAATGTTAATCTTTATACTTTATCTTCGTGCAGCAATGGATTGATCTTGCACGGTTTACGGGACTACAGGCTCAAAAGAGCGAACAATCCATAAACCAAACAATAGAATCAGCGAATCCTGCGACGATAGGTTGCAATACTACAGAAGAAGCTGCTGTTGATGAAATTGAGAATCAACAATCGATGAGATGATAACTATCTGTCATGCCATTGCTGCAGAGGGCTTTTCCTGTAAGGAACGGCTTTCTGTTTTCTGTTAACGATTATAATAGTACTTGCTCGTTGCTGTAGTTAAAATATATATGTGAGCCATATTGGATACGACACAAATGAAGAGAGAGGTTGTTTTTCAGTAATCCATGAACAAATTTTGCCTTTGTATAACCCATGGGCTAGTATATGGAACAAATTTTGATCGACTAACTATTTCATACTTGGATGCAATTACTAATTGTTCATTGGTTGTACTAAATAATCTCCCTGATTCATGTAATTTCTTTTTGTTAGAATACATTGTAATAACAATTTAATTACTCAACACATTTGGTCCTTAAGTGTTGATCAATTAATCATAGGAATTAAACACCCTGGATTTGCAATAGGCATGAAATATCATCACCCTTACATAAACATTTAACGAGTTCTTAAAAGAATAGGTAAATGTGGTGTGTTATCAACTATCTAAAAAGGTGACGCATGATCAAGATTTCTGAATGAATCATCATGCGACAAAGTAAACCTTTATAGACTTGTAGCATTTACTGTTGAAACTCATTTTCGTACCTTCTGATTAAATATGGTTAAAGAAAGAACTGCATCTGCAAGCAAATTACACTCAACTGAGTATACTCGAACAAACATATTGAATAGAAAATTGTACTGTATACAATACAACTGTTATTAGAATATACTTAAATTACATGATTAGTGAAGTGTGCTCATCAAGTAAATAGTATCACACTGTTTCGCACATAGATTTTCACTGTAGTCTCTTCAAAACTGAGGATTATTCTCACTTGTGTCCATCTTCCTTACTCATCCTTGCTTCGAGCGACTCCTTCACTCTCTGAAGTGCACTTTCTAAATTATTTAGCTATGCCATGAATGTATGATATTAGTCAAGTGTGTAGATCGATTTGTTTGCTGATAAAACTCTATGATAACACAAGATATGCACATGAAGTAGTAGCGTTTCATACCTGCTGTTCGGCAAACTTATTGTGTATGAACAGCCCACTATAGAGATCAAAACTATCATTCACCGTGCTATCTTTCTGCGTGTGGCCATCTCATGTTACTTGTTTTACAAGATTATTTTTGTTCTATCATGTCTTGTATTTCTATATCAGCAACTTTAATTTAGTGTATTGAAATTATAGAGTAAATTTGAGCATACCAGTTGAACCAGCTTCTCAAATCCCTTTGTGTCTATTGGTGTGTTTGTAATCTGCATTTCTGATAAAATCCTGCAGAAGTTTGCTAAGAACATGATTGGAAAGTTGAACTCATGCCCTTCACTACTATAATTTACTTCAGAGGTGGCAATTTCGAGCCATTTACTTATAAATGGGGTCAATTTGAGGTATATATGTTTGTATCTCTAATAGTCCAACTGGTAAAACAAAGTAAAACTAAAAGGGAACATTTTAGACGGATCAAAAGTAGTCCACGATGTATTTTTAGTGCATAAAGCCTCCCAAAATTATTCTATTATCTTTTGTGATTGAATTTGAGACACTAAGGATTCATAGAAAATGGAATGAGTCCAAAATATTATGTGTTCCGTCAGCCTGCACAAATAAAATATTTGCTATGTGACCCGTCACCCAACTTGTCTGACCCACCCACATTGCCACTTCTATTTCTTCTACATTATGTGGAGTGTGAGACCTTGTTACCTGCCAATGGTGTGAGCAACAAATTGACTTTCAGCAGCTAGTTTGTCATGCTCTTCACAAGTCATTTCAAGCATTTTGCACCCCTGTATTTATTCGTTAGTATGGATTCTTGTTGAACACGTTTTTTACGCATTAGAAAGCGTTCAATTGATTTGTGTGCGTACTATGTGCAAATAAGACCTACTGATGTATGCATTTTTGTAGGAATGAAGTGCAAATTCCAAATTCCTTACTGTAATGTCGTACCTCACATTCGAAAATGCTAAGAAAAGATGAGCATAAAGCTTCATCTCTCACTCGCACTCTTTCGTACATAAAGCTGAGATCTTTCCACCCATGTTTCCCACTTTCTGGCCCAAACATAGGATGAGTGCACACCAAATCCGAATCCTCAGGAACTTCCTTAGTTTCACAAGTTATTACAAACATATTAAGAAAAATAATATGAATTACTTGAATCTCAACATAATGGACACAGAAAATAATGTTAGGTATTGTTCCCAATAAACAATGCTTGAACTATAAGACACCCTATATAGGAAGATTTCATTATTTTACAATCTTGATTAAAGAATTATATATGTACCTGGAGGAGGATTTCTCTAGGATGTTCTTTGACAGAGAGTACATCGGCAAATAGTGCTGGTTTTTTAAGGCAATGATATGGGATAGACTTCACAACATCTGATACAGACATAATTGATGTGCATATCATAATCACATCATGCTCTAATTCCATAAATTCCTCCATCTCCCTTCATATATTCATGTACAAATATATACTTGTAAACATATTCACAGATAGAACATGTATTGGTGTAGAGTTATAGAGTGCATTGTGCAGTTGAGTCATAAGTGTTGAATACGTAACTTAACATACCTAACGAAATGGACACCCGGATGGCCAGAATAGTCTGATCTTGATGTTGCACTAATAAGATGGCCTTGTTTGATCATGGTTTTTGCCAAGAACTGGGCAAAAGGACCAAACCCA
The DNA here is from genome assembly GCA_963930675.1 of Gnaphalium uliginosum. Classification (NCBI taxonomy): domain Eukaryota; kingdom Viridiplantae; phylum Streptophyta; class Magnoliopsida; order Asterales; family Asteraceae; genus Gnaphalium; species Gnaphalium uliginosum. The sequence goes on along the minus strand of OZ005682.1, from coordinate 2,376,983 downwards.
ATGATTCCTATCTTTAATGACCTTGTTGATGTACCCATGAGGGAGTTTAAACTTAGCTAATGTGTGTCCATATGAGGCTGCAGTATGATATATATACATATACATATATGTGTACATAAGCCATTCAACGGTTTAGATTCACATTTCATTTATGGGGATGTTTGACTTGCACGTGGAAGTTTCAATACAGACCGTTGGATGTACCTATCACACTTATTTTAAATCATAAATGTATGTTTAGATTTAGATTTTAGACAAGAAGATAGTGGCTAGCAAGTATCAAGTGTTGGTGTTGACCGTTTGGGGTGATCTGGCAATTGATGCTGACATGTGCGATGAGGTTTGTTATCTAGCTGGCCTTGTTGGAGTCTACATCCTGAACACGTATGTTGCTAATATCTAGCAGCGCTTTTATATCCTTATTTGCACGTCTTTGCAGTTTCTAGCTTTTCGATTGGAAAAAGGGTTACATGCGTTCATGCCAGAAACCAAGTGGATACAATAATGTGCTAAAAGATTAGGCTTTCAGTCAGAACCCAAATTAGAAAACACATGTTAATTGTGGACAAAAACTAAAAGCGTATTGCCGATATTTTCTGTTTATCAAACAAATGTAAAAGGCAACAGCCATTGACAAAAATAACCATTAACGAAAACTAATGGTGTGTTTGGTTTGCGTAATGTTTTTGATGAAATTGAAATTTTAAGGAATGTGAATTCTTTTAAATGGAGAGTTTTGCCGAACACTCCCATAGATTATTAACAAACTACCATCATACATCAATGAGCAATCGTTATTGATAACTTAGTTTGTGTACAAGACTTCTTGGGTCACTATCACGATTGTTCTCCAAAGTTGTTTGTATCGCAAACTAGGAAACCTAGATCATCTCCGGGCTGTAACAAGGGAATATGTTCAAGAAGTCAACTTAAGACAAAAGTACTACTTTGTATTAATTATTTTTTATTTTTAGATGGACAAAATTCAAAAATATTCTTAACAGTAATAAAAATTTACATTTATATTTATATAATTTATACAGGGCGACTACTTACATTGTCTCACCTTTATTTCCAGCCTTACTTATCTCAACTATGTATTAAGGACTCTTTATTGCACTTAAGGTTTGATGACTCTCAAACTTGCAATTAGTTTAATTTAATTTTAATTCAACTGTTAAAAAGACAAGTGTTCTCGTATTATACTCAGCGTTATTTATTTATTATTTATTTTGTCGGATTGAAGTTTTATATTCTCCTGTATAAAATAACTATCCTGTATAAAATAACTAACCTTTCGAACCCGTGTATATACACGGTTCATCATATATGTATTTGATTTTTATAATTATGCATATAATGTATATGATAAAATTATATCGTTTTGTATGAAAATGAAGACACGTATAGAATTATTTTAGGTACAAATTATGAGCAAATCATTTGTGCGATCAACAACACCAAACATTTATGATGTTGACTAATAGGAAGTAAAGAACATATTTACACTTTACACATTTAACCCTTTAACTTTCATAAATATACAAAATTAGTCCTAAATTAATACTAACATCACATTTGAATCCTTGTAATTTGTTGTACGGAATATTTTCCTATAAATTATATCACTAATTATTTTAGAGGGAAATTGATTAATTGACAACAACAAAATTTAAGGGAAGAACAATATAGCACTAATTAGATTTTGTAAATGGTAAGTATTCTAATTATAATTAATTAATTAGATATTGTATATGGTAAGGTTTTTTCTTTATAATAGGATTTTAATGATTATGTTTTAATATTGGGATGATGATAAAAAAAAGTAAGGAAATATTTGTTGTTTTAATAAATTAAATTTAAATTATAGAGCGTATATTTAAAAAGAGTGTCAACCAATCTTTATTGTATTTGATTGATGAGATGATTGTTAGCATATTTTAATTTTATGCATAATTACAAATTTGATAATTTTTCAAAACAATTTTTTTTTAAAAGTTCTGTTTTTAATATAACAAATGACGAAATTGGTTGTTTATGAGAACTTCAATTTTATGTATCATCAATTTAAAAAGAGAGTTACTATCCTATTATATGAATAAATGTTTATGGTTTTACAATTAGGCTAAGACTTGGAACGTACCAATTATTAGAAGATATTTTATAAAATAATAAAATGAATACTTGAATTGTGATAAGTTAATTGGATTTCAAGTTTTAAAATTAGATGACATAAGTTCACTTCCTATCTTTAAACCCGTGTACATACACACGACATATAATATAATAGATCTCAAAACCCGTATATACACACAGGGTTGAAGAATGTATATTTAATTTTTTTAAATATTCAAATGATGTAATATGATAAAGTTCTTACGTTTTATATTAGTCGAATAATAATCGTGAAATTTGAAAATAAATTATTTATAGTAGTGTGTTTATTCATCATCTAGCTACTTAATTTGATATATCTTCTTAACAATGTAGATGACTAAATACAATCATTGCCTAACTATAATACAAAATGTAAATAAGTTTTTTTTTCTTCCTTTTTATAAAAAGAGTTACGGGTTGTTTAGTGTAAGAATCCTTAGCACACAAATAGGTAACAAAAAGTCTTTAATGTTTTGTAAATGACCCGTAATATTGTTATTTATATTCTATTATCAAATTTTGAGATATTTTAGGGGTTTTATTTTTAAATTACGTGAAATTGAGGGACTAAATTGATTTTTTTAAAATTAGATAATTGATGACATTATAAAGGTGTTTCTTATACGGAGTATTATATTTAAAATTTAAGATGTGATCACATATGAAGTGGGGACCCTTTCTTTTGCCGTGTAGGATCGTTTTATATTCTCCTATATAATACGATATGATCAACTATTGAAGTTTTATGTTCTGTCACTCCGCGGTAGCATTCCCGGTAAAATTTTCGGTCAGCATTTAACCTGTGACGCTGCTTTCTACCTTTTTTCTTATTTTTCTGCAGACACATTGATTTGAAATATCAAAAAGAAGTTTTGAGACACCGTAAACTTATTATTATTTACTCTCCTACTTTTCGAACATCTAACGTTCAGAATACTATAAATACAATGTTACAATTTCCTTCCTGTGCTCTAATAACAAATACGAAAAATACAAACACACCGGCTAAAAGGATAAGAACAATGACGTGTCCAAAGCTTTTGGATAACCCTATTCCGTACATCTGAAATTCCATTATTACCCTTTTATTTCATACCCCCGTCCCCTCCTATTTGGACACTACGGTAATTTGAAACAAACCATAACGGATACCAACGTTAACGTCAGTCAATAGTTTAATCAATATCATTTCCGTAATATCTTGCAACTGTATGTCTCTTTTACAAAGCTCCGGTAGATATATATCACCATCGATGTATCTATCACTCTCACATTGTTGCTTAAAAGATATTTTCTCCATATAATTTCTGATTTCCGAAACAGTTAAAGTGCATCTAAATAACTATGCCAATGGATGTAATGCCGCGTCAGAACGGATTACCATCATCGTCACCACTGAATCCGAACGCTCCGATGTTCGTACCGGCGGCGTACCGTAACGTCGAAGATTTCTCCGATCAGTGGTGGTCACTCGTTCACTCATCTCCTTGGTTCCGTGATTACTGGCTTCGTGAATGTTTCTCCGAATCACAGTTTGACCTAAATTGTTCCGATAATTACGATCCGTTCGTTTTTGATGAAGATTTTGATTCGATCTCTTTCGACGGTAAAATTAACGGAACCGAAGGTAATTATATCGAAATTCATAATAATCTGATCATTAAATGAATCAATAGTTTACTTAATTTTAATTTATCAATTGTGTTTGTTTTGTAGATGAAGAAGAGGAAGACAAGAAGGATATGATTCTGTCGAAATTGACGACGAGCTGGCGGAAGGCACGTGCCGTTGAGTCGGTGAAGTTTAATGAGAAAGCACCGAAGATTGTGAATGTGAAAGTGAATCCGAGACCCATTCATCAGCCTCGCTAGATTTGGAGTTACAAACAGATGCATTTGCAAGAAGGTCTGCGTTAGGGTTTCAATTTATTTAATTACGTGTCTTTGTTTTAGAAATGATTTCAGTTTACATGTACAGTGAGAATCTAAAATTAGTGTATCGTCAGGATTATAGCTTCTCTACTTTGTTTGTAACCTGATTGTAATTATCAATAATAATTTAGTTGATCCAACTTGATTTTGTTCATTTAATTGGTAAATCAGAGTATAAACCGGTATTGTTGAATGTTAAGCATCCACAGGTTATATAAAACCGGCTACGTAGCACACTGTATCTTATCCATAATTTTAGATAATGAAAATAGAAAGTGCTAAATAAATAGGATATGATGAAAAAACGTATCTTGATTCAGCTGTCTGCTTTTGTTATCTGGGCCTTTTTGTTTTCTTGGGCCTCCCATTTTGAGTTAATCTTCGCCCCCTTTGGGTTAGATCTTATATCTTATTTTTTTTGGGCTAAGGCCCAACTAACCATGTTGGGTTGAACTAGGCATTTCACATTTGGCGAAGGAATATAATGGACTAATAGAGGACATACAATTAGAGATGCACAGAAAAACCGGGTTCGAAACCCAACCCGAAAAAAACCCGAAAACCCGACCCGGTCAAACCCGCCGGGTACAAACCGATTTGGGGTTTAGCCGTTACAACCCGGTTCCGAACCGGTTTTTTTCAACCCGGTTTCAAAAACCAGTTTTCAACCCGGTTTTCAACCCGGTTTTTTTCCTAGCCGTTTTCTAGCCGTTTTTTGACCGTTTTTTTTTGTTTTTTTACCATTTTGCCATTCCAAGTTTACTATATATACAAACCTTGAGTTTAGGTTCAATCACAACATTCAAACACTCATACAAACTCAAAACGCTCTCAAAACGCATACAAAATTCTCATTTCTCAAATGGCAAATCAATCTTCTTCCTCTTCCTTCGGTGTTGGTTCTTCAAGTTCACCAACGATTGTTCGAAAATTGGTTAACAAAAGAAATCCGGAGGTGTGGGATTTATACGACAAAGTGTTGTTGTCGGATGGTACGACTAAGGCACATTGTAAACGATGTGGGAAATTTTTAAAAGCCGACTCCAACACAACGTTGAAACATCATAAAGAAAAGTATTGTGTGGGACTCAAAACCAATCCGGAAGCAAGTGGTCAAGCTTCTATGTCACGAGATGGAGCTATATTTTCATACGAAGCGGAACGGTGTCGAGAAGCTTTTGCGGGTTTTGTGATTCAAGAAGCTTTGCCGTTCAACCACTTCGACAACCCTCGACTTACTAGGGTGATTCAAAATACCCTTCAACCGCGATATAATCATGTAAGTCGTATTACTCTTAAACGTGATGCCCTTAAATTGTGGAAAGAAGCTAAAAAACAACTAATAATCGGTTTTGAAAACTTAAATACAAGTGTATCATTAACAACCGACGTTTGGTCGGCTCCTCATGGTTTGCCCGGTTCGTACCTTTGTGTTACCGCACATTGGGTTGATCCCGTAACTTGGCAAATGATGAAACGTACCATTGCTTTTGAAGACTTTGAGTATCCTCACACGGGTCAAAACTTATTTTACATGTTACGATATGTAATTAAAACGTTTAACTTACAAGAAAAGGTTTTTTCAATATCCTTTGATAACGCGAGTAATAATACACTCGTCGTTTCAAAATTAATACTAAAATACGGACCACCTTTGAAGGGCATCTTTTATCATAGTCGATGTGTTGCACACATCATTAACTTGATTGTGCAAGCGGGACTAGCGGTTGAAGAAATAGACGCCGTAAAATTGGCGTATAAAACTATGTTACAAGACATATTTCAAAAGGGTAAAATTAGATACAAAGCTTATATGAGATTGTGTAAGGAAACGGATTCCATTTTTTTAACCCCTAATTGGGACATGCCCGTTAGATGAAATTCGACCTACTATATGTTTGTATGTGGTTTACGCCAACGTGATACATTACAAGTTTTTCATGATAACCTTGTTCAAAAAGGTCTTGCAACACCATTTCCCATAGAATTTTGGGAGGTCATTAAAAAGTTAACCGAATTGCTTAAAGTTTTCAAAACCGCGACTACTTTATTATCGGGTGTTTATTATCCCACTAGTCATTTGGTACTTAATCAAATTTGGTTGTTGACTTCAAAATTAAACGAATACGAATATGAAGGTGCTTTTTTTGAAAAGATGGTGGCTCCCATGAAAGAAAAACTAAAAAAATATTTTCGAGAAATGCCACCGGTAATTACTTGTTCCGCCGCAATGAACCCGTGTTTGAACACCACCGGGGTGGAAATGCTTATCGATAATATTTGTCACAATTTGGATTTGAATGAAGAGAACCCAATGTTTTCCGATAATACAAAAGCGTTTTTTAAGAGTTCTTTACAAGATTTATTTGGCGTATATTTTCAAAAATATAGTTCAACAATAAATGTGCCGGTTAGTTCGATTTCCACAACGTTTAGTTCATCTTCTTCCAACAATGCAATGCTTAACTTATATAATAGTTTAAGACAAGAAAACCATAAACGGGCAAGGGGTGAAGGTAACCAAACGACTAGCGAATATGGGAGGTATACCTCAACGGATTTTTTGTCCACTATTCTACCTAATGAGTTCGAACAATTTGATATTTTGGCTTGGTGGAAAGAGAGGGAATCTCAATTTCCCGTTCTAGCCATCATGGCCCGAGATTTACTAACCGTCCAAGCTTCTACGGTAGCTTCGGAATCCGCATTTTCTCTTAGTGGCAGGGTATTATCTATACGAAGAACAAGACTCACACCGGTCTCCTTAGAGATGTGTATTTGCTTGAAGGATCACTTAGACGCCGTTGAACGTATACAAAATGTTTCAAGTCTTGAAGGTGAAATGGAATACGAAGGAGATATACATAATATCGAGGTGGAAGAGGGCATGGTAATATCACTTTCCGACGAAGAAATTGCTCTTGATCAAGCTTCGCGCGAGGCTACCTCTGAAGAAGATTTCGACTTTTGAAGAATTGAAGATTAATATAAGTTGAAGATTACGAAGACTCATGAAGACTTATAAAGAATATGAAGAATTATGAAGAGTTTTTGGATTCGATAATATTTTTAAGAAGACTTAGAAGACCTTTGTTTAAGTTATTGATCAATTATGTTTCCATTACTAATGTTTTATGAATTCAATGAAAAAATTTTCGCCCAAACGTTGTTTTTCCCTAAAACGCTTAACGCTCGAAAAAAATTGAATTATATAGAGTTTTTGGATTCAATAATATTTTTAAGAAGACTTAGTTGTTTTTCCCTAAAACGCTTAACGCTCGAAAAAAATTGAATTATATAGAGTTTTTGGATTCAATAATATTTTTAAGAAGATTTAGAAGCCTTTTGGTTAAGTTATTGATCAATTATGTTTCCATTACTAATGTTTTATGAATTCAATGAAAAAAATTTCGCCCAAACGTTGTTTTTCCCTAAAACGCTTAACGCTCGAAAAAAATTGAATTATATAGAGTTTTTGGATTCAATAATATTTTTAAGAAGACTTAGAAGACATTTGTTTAAGTTATTGTTCAATTATGTTTCCATTACTAATGTTTTACGAATTCAATGAAAAAAATTTGGCCCAAACGTTGTTTTTCCCTAAAACGCTTAACGCTCGAAAAAAATTGAATTATATAGAGTTTTTGGATTCAATAATATTTTTAAGAAGATTTAGAAGCCTTTTGGTTAAGTTATTGATCAATTATGTTTCCATTACTAATGTTTTATGAATTCAATAAAATTTTTTTGGCCCAAACGTTGTTTTTCCCTAAAACGCTTAACGCTCGAAAAAAATTGAATTATATAGAGTTTTTGGATTCAATAATATTTTTAAGAAGATTTAGAAGCCTTTTGGTTAAGTTATTGATCAATTATGTTTCCATTACTAATGTTTTATGAATTCAATGAAAAAAATTCAAAAAATACATTGTTTTCCCTAAAACGCTCAACGATCGAAAAAATATAAATTTTTATAAAAAACCGGGTTGGAACCGGGTTTTCAACCCGAACCGGTTTCAAACCGGTTTCAACCCGGGTTGGATCGGGTAGGGTTTTTTAGGTTTAAAATCGGGTCGGGTTCGGGTCGGGTTTGGTCAAAACCCGGTTTCTCTTTGTTGACTAAAACCCGGGTCGGGTCGGGTTGGGGCCAACCCGGTTTTTGTTCATCTCTACATACAATACAACAAGAGATGCCCCATCTTCATAAATAAATTTAAATGAGATTGACAGTTTGACACATAAACTCTACGCATGTGTGTCGACTTGAATTGCATCATCCAAGCTTAAATGTCGGTATCCATGTGGGGTCCAGATTCGGACCTTTCTGTTTCGTTTTGGATTCAGATTCAAGTTTAAGGGCAATTACGTCTTTTTGTCTCAAAAGTGTGGAGAAGCCGTGTTTATACAACATTTCAAAAGCTACGTTACATGTTGCCGTATATAGTTGATGACTGACTTTAACCCGTAAAATGATTAATAAAAATGCAACAATAAAAAATTAAAGGTTGACTTGCCCCACTTTTTAATCTAGCATTCTTTCTACAAATCATAAACCTACACGTGTATCATTCTTTCCTTCCTATACCACCCTCTTCAAGTTTCTTGCAAACTTATGCCTTCCAATCATTATTACCCAATCAATCAAACTTCCCATAAATCTATCAGATATTTTTTAAGGAAGGGTGAATTTGTAAATAGCAAGAAGTTATGGGAAATGCACTGAGGTTTTTGTATGGTGAGTGTTGTTCTAAGCCAACTACCGGTGGTGGTGGTGGTTGGGTAAATCAACAGCAACCACAGGGCCACCATAGCGTTTCGACGTTTACTGGTGGTGTCTCGGCGCTCACTCGGGACATCCATAATTTTGAAAGGACCTCCCAGGTACCATACAAGTTCATATGATCAAGTGAATTTCAGCTTAAAGTTGCCAAAATTCACTTCTTTCTACATAATTCTCAACTGGGGTTATTCTTTTTGTCAGACCCATGTATTAAAATCTAGTCTTAAGCAAACCCAATTGTGAATTATTATTGTAGGTTCCTGAAGGTTTGAGTAAGCATGTGGTTTCATCCAAGAAAGCTCAGTCTAACTGGTAACCTCTTTATCATATCAAAACTCTCCATATGTTGACTATAGAAGGTTAGATATGTAATCCTACATTGTTGTTTGCCTAAAATTTTGACATTACTTACACATCATGATTTGAAGGTATAGCAAACTTTCTGAGGCATGGGCACAAGCAAAACCTCCCCCAAAATCACCTGTAGATGTTTCAACATTTATCGTCAACACGTTGAAAAGACACAAAAAGGCCGATGTCGAGGTACTCTCTAACTCTGTGTTTCTATGATATAACGAATTTTATTTAATACTCATAGTTTGGTTTGGGTTCTATTTTTACTGCTAACCAAAAAAGTTAAAAACTTGACTATATGAGAAAAGCGGTTGAATGGTCTTAATATGGTCCATAATGTATCCAAACAAATTGAATCATTGTCTTGATTATAGATTATGTAGTCGTAATCAAACTATTAACTATGGGGATATCATCTGTGCGTCTAGCAATATGCATCTTGTGTATTGTTTCATGGATAATGTCCGGTCCAGCCTCTAACAATATCGATCATAACCCCAATATTGATGCAATCTAATCTAAAAGGCTGTGGACAGGTCAACCCAACTAGACCTGTGTTGACCCATCCTGATATTCACTTGTCTTGACAGCTTACCCAACCCGCATTTTTGCACCCTATTGATAATACATAATGTACTGTAGCAAACAATAAGAACTCTGAATCACGTACTTTTCTATAATCTTTATGTAGGGTCTGTTATCATTTTACGGTCTCCCTCTACCTCAATCCACTGTTGAAGTCACTACGGGTCAAGTTCCACCAGTTCCTCACGGACTCAAATACGAATTAAACACGCTTCCAGTAAGAAGTTATAAACTTTTAACTTCAATCCTCAATCTATTATTACAAGTTCACTTTTTGTCTAAACGTGATGCAAATTGTACTTGGTTAAACAAAGGTGGATGAAAAAGCTGTAGCAGATGGAGATACAGTAACTGTTTATGTTAGTACGTTGAATCCTCGAGAGGCAGCATTTGTTCCACAAGACGTACACGTCGCAGCAGCAGAGCGAGCCAAAGCACGGGCCCAGAAGAACTACACTAAGGCTGATGCACTTCACAAGCAAATTACAGATGCAGGCTATCGGTAATTGCCAATTTCATTGATTCTTATAAAAATCATGAAACTTGCAAGTGACAAATATCAATAATGCAGGATGCTAAATATACAAAATGAGGAAATTCTAGCCCGGAAATATCGGATTAGACTAAGGTAAAATATGGGGATTCTTTTTGTGTGGCTGCTACGAATAATGATGTGTTAGAAGAATAATAAAACTAGATGTGTTTGTTAAACATGGGACAGGGGAATTGATGCTCCAGAAAGTGCAATGCCTTATGGGAAAGAAGCAAAGGAGGAGTTGAGTAAGATGGTTGCGGGGAAGTCTTTAAAAGTTTTGATCTTTGATGAAGATCGTTATGGTCGTTGTGTTGGTGATATTTACTGCAATGGCGTCTTCGTCCAGGTAAATCAAAATTTTTTATCACAGGTGACAAAATGCGCGGGTAGGATAATAGGTTTTGATCAGTGCACATAGTTTTGTATGGGTCGAGTCAGGTTCGGTTAACCAGAACACCATTTGTCGAAAATTGTCATTTGTGTTATATTAAATTAGTGTGACAACTATGATTAAAAGAATTATACATTTAACATTTTCAATAGGGGGTATAATGTCTTTTATATATATATATATATATATATATATATATATATATATATATATATATATATGATATAGGAGGTTTTATACAGTAAAAAATGCACGTTAACTTTCAACCCAGTTGACCTGTTCCTTTTAAGTAAAACTTTTTTTTTAATTTTTTTTATGGCATAGACATAGCCTGAATTGTCCCATCCACAAATGTGTCGAAATCTTTCACTTATATTTATGAACCTATTACTGTTGTGAATATGAAGTGTGGACTTTCTAACATATTGCAAACAGGAACGGATGTTGAAGAAAGGACTTGTATGGCACTATGGTGCTTATGACAAACGACCCGAATTAGAAAAGGTAACATCATCTCTTTTTTTTCCGGCTTTTTCTTTATATCAAACCATAAATGATTCTTCTGAAAATGGCTAAATTGTTTATAACAACAGTGGGAGCAAGAAGCTAGAGCTAAGAGAGTTGGCTTGTGGGCTTCAACACATCCTGAAAAACCATGGGAATGGAGGAAGAATCGACGTGAAAACAGATAGTTCATTGTGACAAAACAATACGAGTAATTACTAATTACTTGATTTCGGTCAACATGTTTAAGGTATATTAAGTCTGCAGCAGGGGATCAATCTTTTCCAAACAACTTTATATTCAAGAGAAGTGTAGTCATTAATTTGTAACATTACATCTTATTGAACAAAATGTTCATAACATACTCTATTTCTATGTGTTCATAAAACATTACAAGTTCGTATTACATCGTAAAAAAGAAAATTAACAGTAAAGAATTAACCATGCACAATCAAAAAACACAAATTTTACCAAGGTTCAGTTAACTTTTAAAACAATTTAAAGCCCAATTGTAATAGCATATGCCTGAAAGCATTGCATGCTTTTCATTTGGGGGCGTTTGGCTAACCTTTTTCTTATATGTTTAGGCTTATTAAAATTTATATTGTACAACTACTGTATATTTGTATTACATGCATATGATCCATACAGTTAGGTTATATAATGACTTCTGCTTGTAATTTTAATTTAAATAAAAAATTAAACATGCATAAATTGTTTGTACATTGAAATAATCACTCACCTCTTAAATATAACCGTTCTCAACAAATTTAATGTACCATCAATAAATTTAAACGTAGCCCTTAGAGCTACAAATAGCAAAATCCTTATTTAATTTATTATTATTATTATTATTATTATTATTATTATATAATTATTATTTATATATTTATTTATTTGTAAATCAATAAAAGATGATAACTAACTTCAATTATCAAGAAAAATGAGATTGTTGCACATTAAACTTTTAATGTGATTGTTTATTTTTCTTATAGGTTATCCATAATAATAATGCACCATTACACACCGCCTAATTTCCGGGCAAGCAGTGGTTGTGACTCAACAATAATCGTATGTTATGTTTGTTCTCCACAGATTATTCATAATAATAACGGTAGTTTAGTCGTATGTAGAGTTAAAAATGGGGATATAGTGGTGACCCTTATGAATATGATAAAATTAATATTAACACAAATTACATTACATAAGTTATAATTAGTATAGATTATTAGTCCATTACCAATTTCTTTCTGCTTGTTTTTTTATTACCTTTTTTTCTTCCCTGAAAAAAGGTCATTTTCGTACAGACGTTTGGGTTGGCGTTACATTCGAATTGAACCTTAGAAATTTCTACGAAATTTCCTGTAGATTTTGTCTTACTTAATTTAGCATATTCCGTTACGTTTGCCAAATGCTAAAATTTAATGTGAATCAAGTAATTAAGAACTATACTTTGATCCAAGAAATATTTGCACAAGTTGCAATATATAGTTTCTATCTCGATGTAGACACCACTTAGCTACTTGATTATTCTTGTTATAAGCTTATTCATTCATTTTATTCTTATTTTTTATTTGTTATTTCTATCATCATTTGTATTAGTAAAGGCATTAACTATATTTATTACTACTTACCAATTGGTCAGCAAGTGATACCGTCGCCACATGTGTGATCGACATATTAGTGGTTCGAATTTATATCTCAGCATATGTGGGTAATTTGTGAACAAGTAATTTGTCCGGTGTTGATGGTCCTTGCGGGTGGGGCGAACGCGTACCGTTAAACTATTGTACGAGGGTCAGCGGTACCCTCCAAATTACCCTTTTATATATATTAGTACTTAGTAGTACGTCTAGTTAACTAAATTGTACGTAGTTTATCTCTTAATTAAGATCACAGTATATTATCTTTTTTCGTAAATAAAAATTCCAGTCTTATTTATTTATTATTATTTTTAATTTATCTGTTCTACAAGAGCATTTATGCTAGTCTCCAAGTCAACAAAAAGGGGCGATTATTATTTTTTATTCATGTGTCGTTGATGACTGGGATTGTCGAGACATTCGACTTTTACACGTCAACCGGATACTTGGATAATGATTTTATATTTATAAACTTTTACAGGTTAATCTTGATTTTCAATTTCCCTTTAAGTTTTGATTATTTTGACATGTACCTACATACATATATATGGTTTAATCCTATCGATCTTGATTTTGATGTTTTGTTACATAAGGAAATACTTTCCCATTTACGCAAAACATCGATATTGGATTACACCTCGTTTTGTTTTGGTAAATAATAAGATAAGATGTGCCCACGTTTTATTTTGGTTGAATGGTTGGTACAATTGTCGGTTATTTGGTCGGTGGTTCACTCACTTAAACAAGTAAATAATATATTATTTTAGAAGAAAATAAGTAATTTTGATTAGCTTAGTTTACGATTAAATGTCGTGTCAATGTCACTCATTGTTATTCATTATTTTCCAAGCGGCAATTATTATTATTTTTTTATTTATTTATAATAAAAAAGTTAACAATGGGTAGTAAATTTATAAGCACTACAAAAATGTTATATTTTATTGAAGTATGCTTGCAAAAACAATGTTGTAAAAGTCCATTTTGTGACGCATACAAAACGGGTGGATTTTCAAGATGTGTGGGTGTTTGGACGGCAAAAAGGCAAAAGATAGATTGCATTTCAACTTTCAAAATAATGACAACCACAAGAAATAAAGTAAGCTTTAAAAGCTTCTGTTTTTCTCATAAAACATATCAATATATATCATTTGATTTTGTGATTACTACTTTAAAGCTAATAATAATGCACAAAATAGTTATTATTTAAAGTCATGTTCCATTTCTTCAAATAAATATTATGTGACCAATTCGAATCCGTATCTTTATATATGTTGCTGATTTTGTGGACAAGTGATTTGTCCGGCATTGATGCTCCTTTTGAGTGGGGCGAACTGGTATAATTGAAATATGATTCGAAATCAGTCGTACCCTTCAGATCTTTTTTTTTTCTAACTAGGAAATCAAATATATAAGATATCAAAATATAAAAGTTTCTTGTATATTACTTGCTCGTTATCGTTATTATTACATAGATTGAACTTATAATTTATTTCAATTCATGTTCAATTTCTTCAAATATTATTCTTTTAATATTAATATTAATGTTAATGTTAAATTGTTACGGGTTTTGTCCTAAAAACAATGTTCTACTTCTAAAGGGTTAATTACATATTTCCCCCACCTTAAACCACATAAATATCACATTTACCCAAGTTAACATAAAAATATCAAATATACCCAAATCTCTAATTTAATTACATTTTAAAACCCTAAAATCATTATTTATTATCAATAAATTCATATATTACAATTATACCCTCATCCAATTTTCAAATACAGTAAACACTAGTACGGCCTTATTGAATTATCAATAAACTCAAGCCTGTTGTATATCACCATTGCATTCACGGTCAAACTATTATCGATAATACCCTTTCTTTTGGAGTTTTTTTGGTCAATTTATTTAGCATATAGGTTTTATATTTGTTTCTTAAGTTTTGTGGGTTATATACAAATGGGATCTGGGACTCATATCTTCATATCACTGATGTTATTAACTCACAGATATATTGAGATATACTGTCTTGACAATATGTAATTCTCTTAGTGATATGCTCTCACTCTATTGCATCTTCAATTCCTGGACAAATAATGTGTAGTTTTCCATATGTTCATACAATGATTATTTTGTTGCAATGCAATTGTCCTTTGCAAAAGAGAAAAATATACATAAGAAAAAAACTGATACTTCGGTGGTGGTTGAATTTTGGGCTTTGTGGAGAGTTAGAGATGTGAGTTCTATGAGAGAGAACTAGGGTATAATGGTAATAAATTAGTTTATCAATAATTAATAATGATTTTAGGGTTTTAAAATGTAATTAAATTAGAGATTTGGGTATATTTGATATTTTTACGTTAACTTGGGTATATGTAATATTTATGTGGTTTAAGGTGGGGAAATATGTAATTAACCCACTTCTAAAAGTCCATTTTGTCACACATTCTTAATAAGTCCTTACTAACCAAACCGTTTTCCTTGTCCACGTTATCTGTCAAAATCAAGTCGAAGTTATCAACTTCACTTTGATTTATTACTACACTACGATTACGATACGATTTTTTTAATTTTTAAAATACAATAAAAATAAACATCTTAATCGTCTAGAGCAAGTGTAGCTAGAGAATACGATTAGTCTACCTTTAACTCCACATTTGGCCTTTTTCCAAACGACTAAAAGATACACTAAAAAGAGAATAAGGTAGGTCAGGCTATAAAATCAGGATAAATAGTGACATTTACAAATTATTTGTTAAAGTATGATCTTATTCATTAATAATTGATAACGTTACTTTCATACGAGAATGATGATTTAATCTCACATTAAAATATCGACATATCAAATCAAGCTTTTTAATCTTTTAATCTAGGTTAGAGCACGGGGTGTGGTGACACTGTCATCACAGTGTTCTTGACAGTGTTCTGGAGAATGTTGTAATTGAGGATTTTGTGGTGTGGTGACAGTGTTATGGACAGTGTTCTGGAGTTTTTTATTATTTGTTTTATTTGTTTTTTTAATGATAATAATTGTATAAATTAATATATAAAAATAAATAAATCAAATAAAACAAGACTTAATTAATTAAAAAAAATTACAAGTCCTAAAATTAAAATACATAATTTAAAAAGTCCTACAAATTTAAAATACAAAAGTAAATAAAATAAGACAAATCAGTCTCCCGATCCCGAACCCGAAGCACCTCCTCCCGCTCCCGTGTCGTATGGCCATCTCATTGTCTCGCAAATCTTCTTCTTCTCCATCTCCAAGATGAACTTTGATTGCGGCGGTAAATGCTCAGTCGGCATAGACAAGATTCGAAGTTTGGCCTTGAGATCCTTCGTTTTGTAGTAGCCTTGCTTGTCGGATCGGATGCCTTCGAATGTTGTTGCGAGTGATTCATCAAACGAAGCACAGGAGGAACCGGCCGAACCAGAAGAAGTGGTTTTTTGAGACTTCGGTTTCCTTGCGTTGATGCGGATCGTCCCCAAATAAACCCTCATTCGGGTTTTGCATTTCTTGCTCCGGTGGTTCATCAAAGTCCGAGTCCAAATTGACCGTCTCGCGGCGTCTTGGAACATTTCGTCTACCGACGACAAACGGATCGGGATGTAGCCACTTCTGTTTATCCTTCAAAAAGTTACACGCCAACAAACTTGTGAAAGTTTTTTCGTTTTCCAACTTATATTGCATGTCACAACGGATCATCAAATCATCCCCGCCTTCACCGCTCCGTAGTTGATCCGAAAGCCTTTTACAAATGCCTTGCCACCTGTTGCAGTCCGCAATTAGTTTGGTCCATTTTGACGACAACGCGTCTTTTCCTCGTTGGAATGGTGGATTCTGTGCGTTGTACGAATCCATAACGAGATACCAAAACGAAGACCCTTCTTGGTCAGTTCCACGTTGTGAATTTTCGGACACCGAAATCCAACTTTCGGCCAAACGAAGCTCGTCCTCCGGTACCCAAACGTTACGTGTGGAACGACTTTTTTGGTTTTGGCCGGTGAATCTTTTTTGGATTTTTTGCCCTTGGTTTTTTTGGATGATTCGGGTGTCAGGTTGGTGTCTTCAACGGATTGGACGTCGGGTTGTTGTTGACTTTGACGCCACATTTGAAATTGGGTGTATTCATCGGGTGACAATTGTGGTGGTGGTTGCATCGGTTGGTTGTAAGCGTATGGGGTAAAACTTTGAATTTGTGAGTTGAAAGATGGTTGATTTTGTTGCGGTTGTGAGGTTTGCCATTCGCTCGTGAATGGGTTCCAAGTGGATTGTAAATGGTACGGGTTATTCGGGTTGTTCGACATGATGAAGAAGATGAGATGAAGAAAATAGTATTTTTGGATGAATTTTTGATTGTTTTGATTGTGTGTGTGAAAGAGTGTTTGAGATAGTGTTTGAATTGTGATTTGATATGTATTTGAGGTGTGTTTAAATAGGAAAAAAAATTAAAATTAAAATTTTTGGCCGTTGAACGGCTCTTTTTTTTAATTTTTTAATTTTTTTTATTAAACTATCCGTTACATTCACACAAAAAAAAAACAAAAAAAAACAAAAAACGTCGCTGCACAACGTTCGGAACAGGACGCAAAGGGAAAAACGGCCGGGAACGCCGTCCCGGTGCGGCAGAACGCCGTCCGACGGCGTTCTCGTCGGAAAACGGCGACAAAACCCCCCCACACCCCGTGCTTTTATATAATGGTCGTAAAATCAAACTCACTAGTTATCATGTCACTTCAAAACGACCTACATTATTCACTTTGTTTCTGTCAACTTGTACACTCTCTAACAATGCACACAATTTTAAAATTTTTCACTAATTATACTTTTTACAAATCAAATATCATTTCTATCTAATAAAATCCTTTTGGGTTGGTTAAACACCAAAATAGACACTTATAATGGGAAAACAAAAATTGTAAACAAGACACTTTAACACTGTGTTCTCGAGTTAGTTGGTGGGTAGAAAAGAAAGAAAGTGAACATTGAATGAAAAACAAAACTGCTTTCTTGAGTTTTTTTATGCAAAGAAAGGAAATGAAGGGGAAGGAATAGGAAGAAAGAAGAGGGAAAACTCAAGTGTAATTTTGTTCTAACTATTTTCTCTCAATTTTGGGATGATGGATCACTTTCCTTCTTCTCTTTTCCATTCAATTTAAGAACACAATTCATTAAGTTCATTCCTTTCTCTTCCTTTCTCTTCATTTATTTTCTTTTCTTCCTTGTTCCTCCTTCTTTTCTACCTAGATTTATAATCAAGGATGGAATATATGTTTTCGTCACATTTTCAACCAGGTAGTTGAGTATATTAGTGCAATAGGGACCATCATAATAATAATGATATCAATATCAAACATATTTATTAAAACAACCGAAAATAACCAAGAATAGGAGTGTATCCTCATCCTGGATTACAATTATAGACCAGAAAACAAACACAAACCACACGAACTGAAAATAAAACGAAAAAACAAACAAACCCAATTAAAAAGGTGTAGTGTAACCAAACGAATCTCAACCGCACATTTTACATCCTCGCGGAAGCAAAATACCACGGTAGTTTAACCCATAGGAAATTGCACCCTCCAACTTTGACTTTGACTTATTCAACCACACCGACTAAACCGGATACCAAGAAGATCCGATCCGCGCTTCTTATATCGCAAGTACCAAACCCGGAACTGACTTCCCGACCCGGTTTGAAAGACTGCTTTGCCAAACAGAAGGACAATGAAGCGAAGTAATAGCAACCGATTTAACGGAGTTACTACCAAAACGAGTTACAGTTAACGAAGTATTGAAATACTCCCGTACCTGCACATTATTAAATAACAATTAATTACGGAGTAATTTATTAATTAATATTAATTTAATATTAAAATTAAAATAAAATTAATAAATATGAAAAACATTCTTCTGTTTATGTACCTGGGTGATTATACCATACGAATTAACAGTCCACGCGTGAATCCAGGAGATTTCACGAGCTTGATCACAACCTTCAACGATGACCGTAGATCCAAAGGAGTCAACGGAAAGAGGAACGAATTCAAAAAAGTCAGCGTCGTCGGAATTAACACCGGTGAGCAATCGCATCATATATTGGTGATCAGGCGGGCCATGGAACCACCACTCAAGGTCAGGGGCTAAGAGTTTGTGAACCGTAGTGACGTCACGGGAGCTTAGGGCATGGTAGAGCTGGAGCACTACGCTCTCGTTAAAACTGGAATCCTCCAGAACTTCTTGAGAGTTAGCCAGTTCTGTTAAAAGAGGACTTTGTTTGTTAAGTTTTTGGGAAAACAAGAAGATAATGAAAATTTAAGAGATCCGAAGAGATGGGGATGTTGGATATGGGGATTGAATTGAGGTTTTATAGGAGGGTGTGAGGGGTAGTTTTGGTATTTTAGGTGCAGTTTTTTTCGTGTTTAATGCGTGCGTGTATGTATAATGTATGTATATACTTTTCATACCAAGTATAGATTAGATGGATATTAAAATAATAACCAAAATGGTATTAGCACTAAATCACTTCAAGTTTTGTGTTTATAACTATCTACTATCTATATCTATTTATACAAGATTACTGGCAACAGTCCCGTCAGTTTTTAAAACGCTATTGGCAGTACACCATCACTTGGATCCGTCACTTTTTTTCATCGATTTTGCGACGTTTAACTAACGGAAGAAGTGGGGCCGAAACTATTAAAAAATTAATTGTGTTTTTTTGTTTAGTGTATAGAATTAAATGTAGATTGGTAAATGTGAGGTCCGAAAAAACTAAGTGATGTGTTACTGTTGGTAGTGTTGTGTCAGTTTTGAAAAGTACTGATGTTGCGTTGATTTGACACAAACTGACGTAATACTTGTTAGGAGTGATCTAATAACTTATGTTCTCCGTCGAAAGGGGAAAAAAAGAATTAGTAGGGTAGGTAACGTGTTGTTAAAAGAAAATGGAAATGTGAATAAGAGATGACAAGATACAAGTATTATATTAATGCATTTAAATAGTTTATAATAGGTCAAAATGTATTTTACTACTCCCAACTTAGTCAATCGGGTTTCTTAATACCCTAAAGTATTAAAGGTGCAACATAGTACCCTATAATTGTAAACTCGGTCACTTTAGTACCCTAGACCCAGCTTACTCCCTCACGTGATGGCATATGACCAAATTTCGTTAGTTTTTGTTGACATTGTTAGAGTTAGGCACATGCTATCTTTATTTTATTTCTCCTATGCGATTTTTTTTTCACCTAGTTAAAACATGTCAGTTTCTCATCAATTAAATATTCTTCTTTTATTTCCTTTACAAATTGATATCTCTTTGTTCTTTATATATTAAAAAAAAATTGTTATTAGGATTACTTTGAACAATAAAAATCTTTTTCAATAGAGGATGTAAATTGAAGTTGAAAACTCTAGTATTTCGCATGAAGCTAAATACTATTGAATGAATAATATGTTTTATATATTATTATTTTTTTCTTTAATTGCAGGAAGCTAAATAATATTGAATGAATAATAGATTTTAAATATATATATACATATATATATGTATATGTATATATATATATTTTCTTTTTATGATCACAAAGCTAAATATTTTTAAAGAATATATTTTTTAAATAGTTATTAAAAAATTACAATTTTTTAAAAAATTACTTTGACACTACCTTTTTTAGTAGACTTTATTTTTAGTATCGGTCGAGACTAACATCTCGAGTTTAATTCGAATCCAGTCGGTGTACATAAATAATAAGTTTTAGTTTGAGCTTAGAGAGTGATTTCGTTTTTATTACGTTTGTAAAGTATTTGAAGTTGTAACATATGATATGAATTACAAACTGATTAATTTAATTTTAACATGAGGTTTATTAAAATATCAATATTCATACAACAAATTCAGAAGGAGTTTTCAACATAATAAAAGAGGTGACATAGTCATAAAAAGAGATATATTACAATCATTCGGAAAATTTAGTTAATTGAAGGCTAAGACGGCGCCTCACATATGGGTAGCAAGAGGGCGCTTATGCCCCGACGGTGGGGCCTTAACTTGTTCACTAATTATGAGGGTTCGCCAGGGCCTCTTTCATCCTCCCTTTTCTGCTCACTCGTTTTTACTTTTGAAAATAAACCATTTTTTCTTATTTTAACATAACGTATATTTTATTTAGTTTTGCATACGGTTGTTGAAATTAAATCACAAATGACATTTATTTGCTATAGTAAATAAAGAGTAATTTGTGTTAATATAAGATTGACGTTAACGTTATCGTAATCAAGTGTAAGATCACGTATGATAATTGGTTTTTAAGTATATATATTTTGATATGTTATTTTTTATATTCAACAAACGCGTATAACATATTCACTTAAAATTATATTTTTTTCCGCTCCACCGCAACACGCGGATAAAAAGCAGTTTGTTTTGCTAAAAAGAAGAATGAAAATGAAAAATTCAAAATAATATATTTTACAAGTCGTTCATGTCACAGGTTATCATGTTGCTTACCTTGGCACGAAATCATTTGGTATAATGTATACATAAATAATAAAATAGGTAGATTGCAATGACATATTTTGGAGTATTACGTAGCCGATTTAATGCATTTACACGAAAAAGAATGAAAAGCATCACTGACATTTAATTTTTAAAAATGACTCAATAGTTGGTATATCACCTTTTGTAATAGTAATTGCCTTGATTGGGAAGTATAAGCTAAAAGTGTACACGACATGATTAAATATGTACAATTTAGAGTTAGGCTCATGAGTCCTGTATGTATACGCTTTTTCATTCTTTTTTAAACAAAATTTACGTCCTCTCTTGAAAAAGATTTTTATTGTTCAAAGTAATCCTAATAACAATTTTTTTTATTATATAAAGAACAAAGAGATATCAATTTGTAAAGGAAATAAAAGAAGAATATTTAATTGATGAGAAACTGACATGTTTTAGCTAGGTGAAAAAAAATCGCATAGGAGAAATAAAATAAAGATAGCACGTGCCTAACTCTAACAATGTCAACAAAAACTAACGAAATTTGATCATGTGCCATCACGTGAGGGAGTAAGTTTGGTTCAGGGTACTAAAGTGATCGAGTTTACAACTATAGGGTACTATGTTGCACCCTTAATACTTTAGGGTATTAAGAAACCTAGTTGACTAAGTTGGAGGTAGTAAAATACATTTTGGGCCTTTATAATATAATATTTTAATAATATGTGGAGACTAGTTATTGATCTATTGAACGAGTTAATGTATGCTTAATTGATCTTCTTTATCTAAAAGAATTATAATAAGTTTAGTAACGCACGAGACTAGATCTGATATAAATCAAGATTCAACTCATAGCTTTTTTTTTTCTTTCAAACTAGCTACTTATATAGGCATGCATCTTGACATTATACTTGGTGCCATGGTTTAACAATAAATTAAAATAGAGTTTTTTTTTCCAATTTAAAGGGTAATTTGAAGGGTAACTTTATTTCCGTACTATATTTCAATAGTATATGTCTATTCTATTCGTAATAAGTATCTACGATGAACTAATTACACGTGACAAATCACAATGGTTAATCATATGCTGTTTGTTATGAACTCTTTGTTTATGACTTATTAGCTTCCATTATTTTTGTTTCATACGTACATAAATAAATGCATATATATATACAATGAAGTGGGACTCCACATATTTCCCATCATATCCTTTTCATGAATGAAATTATGAGAACGGTGCTTTGTCTTTAACCTTCAAAACAAACACCATATGTCGCTTTTTTGTCAGTTTCTGACCACAATAATTTTATATAATATAATATTAAATCAAGATGTTATTTTATTGATATTAGGAAATGAAATTTTGATTTACTAGAGCACCTCTGATTAAAAATTTTTCAAAGCTTTTTCACATGCTACATCATTTAATTTAAAAAAAACTTTATTAAAAAGCTTTACATCCGATGTAAAAAGCTTTCCGATGAATATTTAATACCAAAGGTGAAAGTGTAAATATTTAAGAAAAAAAGCTTTACACCAAAAACGTGAGAAATCTCAAGCTTTTGATTGAAAAAGTTTTTCACCTAATGATAAAAAGTCTTTTTAAAGTTTTTTTTACATTAAAAAGCTTTAGAAAAAACTTTCATTGAGAACTTCATGGTGTTTGGAATTTAAACCTGCTAATTCAAGGAGATACCCAATAAATTATTACTTAATGATAGTAGTTTTTTGATACTTTCCGGTTAAATTCAACTAACAATCAAGAATATATAGAAATCAAAAGATAAGATTAGAAGAAATTAAAATAAGGGTATCACATACCTCAAAATCTTGGGTGCGTTAGGATTTGGAAATAGAAGTCAATATGAGTATAAGTGTAACACGTCAATTTTTAAAAGTATGTGTTTTAAATTAAGAAGAGTTATTTAAATTATTAAATTCGTGTTTGGTGTTAAATACAAATATTGAGTTGGGGTTGACTTATGAACGAGAAATAAGCTATATGACTTGAGTGCGAAATATAAGTCTTGAGGGACTAAACTTGTTAAAATCGTAAAATGTGTTAGGAGGGTTGAAATTATAAATGAGAACCTAGTTGGGGGACTAAGAGTAATAAGGGAGTAAAATGGATGGATTGAATGTAACACCCCAAAATTTGAAGTAATATTATAATATACGTAAATGTTTTATTTTATAGGTTGTTGTATAAATTAAGTGTATAATATGTAGTCGTGAAATATTTAAGTTACCTAAATAATAAGTAGGGAGTAACCAATTAAGTGATGTATTATAAAGTGACTGGAACTAGAGGGACTAGGGGTGTAAATATGCAATTAAAACACTAAATAAATATATACACACATATACACATGCGTACATATCAAAATTGAAGCCAGAGACTTCTAGAGAGTAGAAGAGAACGCGGGAGAGAAAGAATGATCAAGAAACCAGCCTCTAATCAACAAATTAAACACAAAGAAAGTCGAATTCAAGTAGTAATTCTCATCCCTAACCTAAGGTAAGGTTCTATTCTTGATTATTTAACCTAAAAAGTAAAGGGTAGTGATGAATTTGGGTGGGGGTGATGAATTGAATGAAATTAAGGGTAGATTATGCTTAATTGATGTTAATGGAATATATAAATCATAGTTATATGATCAAAAGTTGAATTAAAGAATGAATTGGTAGATTGATTATTTATAACTAAAGAGGATTTAGGTTGATTCTTGCTAATTGAGGGTAATTCACCCTATGGTTAGTTTAATTGAGCTGAATTGAGGTCACTAATGATGTTTAAAGTAGTAAAAGGAGTAGTTAAGTCATAAATTGAATTATGCTTAAATAGGTAATTGTGTTCGGTTTGACTTTAAAGGTCAAACCGATCATACGAAGTTAAAAGTGGTAATCAATGTAAGAAAAACTGTAAATAGTGTTAATTGAGCATTAGTATGTTGGTTGCAATAGGTGTGGAGCCATATGGCAAATTCGGGTCGTTGGGTAATTTGGGCGAAAAATGGAAATAAAGTGTTTTTTGCAAACTTTGAGGGGCTGTAACTTCCTGTGTATAATGTTTTAGAAAAATCTGAAAATAGAGAATGAAAGTATGGTCGAAGACCTTTAATTCGATATAAAGTTTGCTGAAAACGGATATGTCTAGGTGGTTCAAAAATGCGTTGTAAAACAGTTACTTGGTGATGTTTGCTGAGAATTTAGCAACATAAAATGACTTTTTGCTATTTTCAAATGATTGTAACTTGGTATGTATTATGTATTATGAAAAGGTAAAAGCTGTATATTAAAGTATGTTGGAATACTTTCGAAACGATATAAAATATGTTAATTTTGAAAAGGTTTAGAAGGTCCAAAAATGGTGTCCAAAACAGCTAGCTAGAGCTGTGATAATGTTTCCAAATTGGAGTTAAAATTGATATTAATATAAAGTAATCGAGAGCATGAATATTTCTATATATGTAAATGTTTATATGATGTGTTATGATTGTTTAGATGCAAAGGAAGTGGTGCTTATGTGTATCTAATGCTTTCGGGTAATCGACATAAAGGTGAGTGATATGATCGAGTGGATTGTTATTATATGTTTATGTTGCTATGAGTTGTTGATTTGGCATTGTAGAGATTAGCTAACTTATGTTAGCCTCAATGGTTGCGCATTGTGCTTGTTGTTGCACTTGTGCTAATTGTTGCAGTTGTTGCACTTGTGCTAGTTGTTGACAGTTGACAGATGGCCGCAGATCCGCATAGTGAAAGAATAATCTCTACAATTGCCCAGTGGTTAAGTGCTTAATTGCTATTTGCGCAGTAGTTGTGATTTGAGTTGTTATTGTGGTTCAATTGTTGCTTGCTACTTGTTGTTGTGAATTACTCATTTGATTGTCCGTATGCTCACTAAGCGTAATGATTACCCGTTCAGTTGTTTAATGTTGTAGGTGTCAATGGGTCGAATGCTAAAAGTGATTATAGAGGTGGCTTATGGAGTATGGAGAATGAACGCGGATTTCACTTTCAAAGAGATTTGACAAGTATACTTTTAAATTGTCGAGTTGCTATTAGCTTGTTATAATTCGCCCAAGTTACGTTTTGGTTAAAGTGTTAAAATGGGTCGTTTTTTGCTAAAGAGTCAAAACAGGTCATTTTGGTGAAGTAGTCGAAATTGTGGTTTTGGTTATGATTTTGAACATGGGATAGTGGATATGTGGTTGGTTTAAAAGCTTAATAGCTCAATTTATCGTTGATTTTCCCAAACGGGTCAAAATGGGTAATCTAACGAGTCGTTTCGTTAAAACTAGTCAAAATGATGGTTTGGACAACTTTAATGTATGTTGATATATTAAAATATGCAAGTGGACTTGTTGGAAGGTAATTGGAATGATTGAGTCACAAAGGTTGCAAGTTTGGTTCTCAAAAGTGTCCAAATGGTCACCTTTTGAATTTAAGTCCAAAACCGTCATTAGTGTGAATTTTAAAATGTGACAACCCTCCAATTACGGTACGGAACCGTACATTTTATTCATGCATGTCTTAGGCTAATTCCATACGTAATGTAAACTAAACTATTTTCATGAGATAAGTCTAGCAAAGCCCACTAATTTAATACGCGAAGTATTACGAATTTTGTAATTATGTATAATTAAGCAAAAACAATTGGGTGTAGCCCGACTACTACACGATCGTTGGTGATACGAATTTCATAAATAACGTAAATCTATTTTATAATTAAATAGTAGTTATTTACATTTATATTATTATTACATTATAATTATACGCGAATCGAATAGACATTTTGTGTAAAACGTTACGTACGCAACGAAAACGCGTGAATTGAACTCGACAACTAAACGAAACTCAATAAATATTTTGTTAACTCAAAATTAAGTATTTTAAATAATACTTCAATTTAAAAATATCTCAAACATATCGTTAACTAAAATGACATGAATAAATGTTTAACGATTTAACGTTTTAACACGAACGACAAGTAAACGACCACAAAACGTAACACAAATTGGGGATTTAAATTAAACACACCCACATGGGGTGGGACCCACCCAAAAATCTGCCATGAAACCACCTTTCCCCATGCTTCATAATCATTTCAACCTCCTAACACTTCCACTCATTTTACATGCATTTCCATTTTGAATCATTTCACACACTTCACACTTTTCTCCTCCATCTCTCTAAACTTCACTTCCTCTCTCTAACAACTGAAACATCAGCCACCAAACCACCACCCTCAGCCACCATTGACCCCCACACAACCACCTTTGACCCCCATAAACCGTCATACAACCACCACTTCAAAAACTTCACCATTTTGCAAGGAGTCAAACTCTACATCCTTCTCTCCTTCTCCCCATCTTAATACTTTGTAGGGAAACTTAATCTTCATCTAAATTTACTTTAATAACATGTTAATAATGTTCACTCAAAGAGTCAAGTCCAAAACTTTGCACAAAAATCGTTTTTATCACTAAAAACACACAAAAATGCAACATGCATTCTGATCAGAAAAATAGCTCGACTTTAAGGAGCAGTTTTTCACTCAAAACTTAATCAAATTGGTCGATTCAAAAGGCAAAATTTAAGTTTAAGATGTTACCTTTCATTTTCAAGTGGTTTCATAATTTTTGAAGTCCGTTTGATACCTGAAATTAATTTTATGAAAACATGTAGACAGTCTGACCTGTAGGACAGATTCTTAGTCCTTCTTGTTTGAATCATAACTTGAGCTACAAAACTCTATATGACATGAGATTTTTGGCAAAATCTCAAAAATTATGTTAGGTACAAATGTCATTTGAATCACTTTCTCTGAAAACTTGTAGATTTTTCTCGGTAATTAAAACAATGAGCATTTGTCCAGATTGGTCACTGTTGGACCTCAGAGGACAAATGGAATTATTTAAAATACTTAGACTTACTCAAAAATTCTAGAAAAATTATTGTAAGTACCCAAGATTTAGGGGAACTACTGAGATTTTTCTTGGATTTTATTTCGGACTTATGAATTATGAAATCGGGTCACGAAAAATGTATAAAAACTGATGAAATCAAAACCAGGGACTGTTTTGATATGCTTTTAAAAAAGATACTTTCAGGTTTATCAAAAATTATAAAACTTACTTTTTATGACTTTTCAAACATATTTAAGGTTTGGGTAAAAGTTTCGGGTCAAACCGAGCACGTTTCACCAAGTCAACAAAAACAAGCCTCAAAACGATAAACGCGAACCAACTTATAAAGCGTTAAGATTTTAGCCCGAAATGAGTTTTGGTAATTTTATGTTGAGACTTGGACAAAAAAAAAAAACGATACGTATAAACTAAACCCGAATGAAACACATACTAAAGCAACTTGGAAACACACGACATTTACTTTTACCAAGTAAACAACGAAACATAAATAATAATAATATCATCAAGTGTTATTATTTCGAAAAACGTCACCAACGTATTGTACACATTTTAAACACAATGATCTTTCAAAACGAGTGAACAATTAACATAGTTTGGCAGTTAGCCAACTACTTATATAATCAATCTCTTGCGTTTAGGGCGTTAAGAGACCTTACTTGGGCAACCATCTTGCTAGCTCTCATAGTTTAGCCCACGAGGTGAGTTCACAACCCATACTTTTACTGATTTTACTGCTTTTAAAATAGGGCTGGAAAACATAGCAACTGTTTTGATACTATATGCGAAAACTTAGTTTCCTATGAATGTTTTCATACGATTTTACAACACTATTTGTTTATGAAATGATTTTTTCATAATATTTTGGGGAACATGACAACGAATCCTAGTACGATCCATGGCTAACGATGTAGTGCATAGAAGACCTTATGGCTACAGACTATAACCATTAGCTAGGTGACTCTAGCCACTGAATATACGGATAGTACTATCGGGGTGACGTCCCTTCAACTAAGAGCGGAGCGTATATTTACATGTCCGATTAGGCAAACAACGAATGGTGTCATGGTTTGGTTATAGGGTATGGTTGTGTTACTTTAACTCGTAAGGTTTAGCTCACCTTTCGGGGGATCACCGTCTATGTCTTTCTACAAACAACAACGAGAGTATATTTTTGGGTAGCATCCCAACGAATCGATATTTTTGGATAACATTCCAACGAGAGTATATTTTTGAGTAACATCCCAACGAATCGATATTTTTGGATAACATTCCAACGAGACTATATTTTTGGGTAACATCCCAACGAATCGATATTTTTGGATAACATTCCAACGAGACTATATTTTTGGGTAACATCCCAACGAATTGATATTTTTGGATAACATTCCAACGAGACTATAATTTTGGGTAACATCCCAACGAATCGATATTTTTGGATAACATTCCAACAAAACGGAACCTGTTTGACTTTTATGTCAACGACTTACAAAAAGAACTTGGTATCACATACCGTATTTATAAAACCTGTGAATTCACTCAACATTATTGTGGACGATTTCGATTATATTTTTCAGGGAATTAGCACTCATATAAGACTGCATGCATCTTGGAATGACAACCTCCCAAGGCGAATTAGGATGCCACTTATGAAACATGTTTACGAAATCCCGGATATTAAGATGGTGACTATTTAAACTGATGTAATTCAACAATACTATAAATACGACTTTCAAAGTCGTAGCTTTTGTAATAACTATATTTATGGCATCTTAATTATTCTGTTCTGCGATAATCATATGCTCTGTGAATGTATGGTCCAATGCTCACGTCACACCCCCACCACCGTACACAATTGCTTCCGCTGACCAACACTGACCGTTTTGGGGGTGTGACAAGAGAAGTGCCAATTGGGAAACCTTCGTTATGTCACATGAAATGTGTCTGCAAAATTTGGTGGATTGATTATTAACGAGTCAAAAGTTATGCGCGTTTGAATTTGGGTAAAAAACTTGAGTTTTTGTACAGGAAGAGCTACCCGGAAGCTTACCCGGCGGGTAAGTCCTGCTCAAACGGGTAACCTCCTTTGTAAATTGGAACAGAAAGTTTAGCCTTGGGTTCTACCCGGCGGGTAACCTGCCATTTTTCCGAAAAATGATATTTTAAGTCCAATTTAAATCGTTGAAGCGAGGTATTGATTTATTATACTTATAAATGAGTCATGAGACATCAATAAAAGTATTCTTAAAAAAAAAAAATTAAGGCGTTTCATTGAAGTTGACCACTAAGCTTAATTATGGGTTAAGAATGTAAATTATTATATTTATATGTTAATTAAAAGAGAAGAAATCAAATTTGGGGAGTTTATGTGTGCGCCAGAGAGAGAGTACGAAGGAGAGAAAGAAGAGAGAAAAGAATAAACAAAAATTGAGCCAAAATTCTTGTGTAATTGAGCTTAAACCTCCATAATCATTATCCTTGAGGTAAGAATAACCCTTTTTATCTTTTAACTTGGTTGTTTTGGTGATTTAGGTATGAACCTTAACTTTTAAGATTTGGAGAAAAAGGGGGTGCATGGGTGTGGGAAGATTATATGATCATTGTTGAATCATGAATGAGTTTATTTGAATAAGTTTGAGATAAAAGAGATGAGTTTTATTAATGCTATGTGTTTTGGTGATTTTGGTTGAAATATAGATTTTAATACATGAGATGATGATGATGATGAGTTGTTGTTGTTAGGGATAATCTAAATTGAGTTAGAGATGTAAAAACTTGAGTTGATTGAGAAATTTGTGTTATTGAGTTATAAACATAGTTGATTAGATGTTTAATCTTGTTAGTAATCAGTCCTTTATTATGCTAATGGAGTAAGTGTTTATCAATAAAAGTGTTTGGAACATATTTGAGTTGATTTGGCATAATTTTGATGAAAACCCGAAGTTGGACAGCATGTTGTGCAGAAAATGACCTGTTTTCGAAAAATCATAACTAAATAACCGTAACTCGTATTTTAGTGTGGTCAGAGTCGTTGGAAAAGTATACGAGTCTACTTTCTAGTAAAAATTGTTTCAAGATCTGAAAGTGAGTTTAAGTTTGTCAAATATTAAAAGTGCTACAGGTTGTCCAGAATGGTGTGTAAATTTGAGTGTTTGAATGAGTTTGTTTATTATAGAGATTTTAATGATGAGAGGACGATGATTAGTTGTTGTTGATATGTTATTGTTGTTAAATATGAGCTAATAAACCTTGAGTATTTGCCTATTATGAGAGAAAGAGTATATGTGATTAATTGAGAAATTGTTATTTAAGTAACAACATTGAGTTTGTTGATAAATGAGACATAAGTTGGTAACTAATTAAATGAGTTAATTATTGAGTTTATATGTGAACTTATGTGCATGATTCTAATTATAGGTCTATAATAGAGTCAAGAAGTTGCTAGAGCTAAATAAATCAAGATTTTCCAAGTAATGGGGGATGGATTTACTAATTAACAATGCTTGAGATTCTTAAGTGATGATCAAGTATGAGTTATTAGTGACGGGCAAAAGCGTTGATAAAATGACATTCGAGTATGTCATAAGAGTATGAGTAGAATGAGGGATTCAAGGATAGCAATGGGGCTTGAGAAATCTCATTGTTATGCCTTGACACCATTATAGTGTTCCTTTGAGTAGGAACAATATTGAGACATTGAGGATCCTTAATTGTTGTATAGATTGATCATTTGAGTATGATCAATATTTCATTGTAGTTTGATCATTCGAGTATGATCAATATTTTATTGTAGTTTGATCATTCGAGTATGATCAATATTTTGTTGTAGTTTGATCATTCGAGTATGATCAATAAAATATCTTGTAGTAGTTGTTGTTGTATTTACTTTACCATTACTTACTAAGCATGAGGCTTACCCCATTATTTGTTGTTGTTTTGAATAGGTAAGCTAATCGGGTCAAAGAGGTAATTTTGGAAAGGAGCCAAAGATCGACTACTGGTGGGCTTGCTATCGAGTTAGTTAGTCAATCCCTTTTATAAATCATGTTCGTGATATATATTGAAGCCTCATTTTGAGAAAACGAAAGATCATTTGAGTATGATCATATTTTGTGATTGAAACTTGGTATTGTTTAAAGTCATAATACAATGAGTTGTTATAAATTGGTTTGAAGTAATGTATGTAAATGTTGATGGGATTTAAAAATAATACTTTGTCGTTTGTAAATAACTGGTTGTAAATACGTTGGTTGTAGTTAAAAACTATGGTTGTAAATGTGTTTCAATGAATCAAATGTCTTAGTGAGTTTTGTTGATAAAATGTGATGTTTTTAGTTGTCAAAATTCTGATTAAAAGTTGAGTTTTACTATTGAATATAAGCAGAAAAATGATTTGGGTTAAAAAAACTGGACCTGTTGTATCTGCAGGTTTACCCGGTGGGTAAAACCTTCACCCGGCGGGTAAAACTTTCACCCGGCGAGTAGAGTGTATTACCCGGGTGAGTACACGTCGGGTACACATGGTGGAAACTGGTAGCTTATGTGCTCATTTGAACGGAGATTGGAGTCGTGTTGAGTACCCGGCGGGTACATGGCAGTTTTTTAGAGTTTGTTTTGTTTGAGTCCAAATCAATTGGGTATATGTATTAAAGAGTTTTTATTGTTACATTAAAGATGTGGGACATTATTATAAGCATTTTTTAGACGAGTGCAAAAAAAAAAATCGGGCCGTTTCATTAAGGTTAATAGAAGGTCATCGGTATGGAAATGAGAATTAATTATAAAACTCACCTCCTAGGATAGGTATTATCAATATACGAGTTGATTTCCATTTTTTTATTTATCTCAACCTATCAACCAAACAATTAAATGGATCAATTCCTATCTATTCTCATCCTTTAAACCCTCAAAACAAACACACCCTTAGAGTATTACAAAGATACAAAAATTTAAAGATGAATCATTTCACATTTCATATTTCTTATGTATTCAAATTAAACTTGATGACCCTCACATAGTAATTTATTTAACATTAACACACTATTTTCACTCCAACCTAAAGCGTGTATCTAACATAAAACCAAGCACACTAATACGTTTTGTATTTTAACTTTTAAGTATCAAATTCGATCTCTTAATGCATCTAAATTATGTTATCTCAACACAATAACAATATATATATATATATATATATATATATATATATATATATATATATATATATATATATATGACTGGGATCATGTGAAAACAATGAAATAAAATAAAAACGGTGAAAACAGTCGACCTTCACCATTTTATAAAGTATGAAGTTGATTTTTAGCTTCACACTTAATTTTTAAATGTGAAGCTTATTTTTTTTTGGCTTCATATAAATTTTACAAATTGTGAAGGTTGAAAATTAAGTTTCACTTATTCACTGAAGCTAAAAAAATTAAGCTTCACAGTTAAAATTTTCTAACTTTTTGTGAAACAAAAAAAAATAAAGGTTCACAACGAAAACTTTTTGGAAAAAAAAAATGTAAGGGTTCACAATAAAAAAAACCCTATGTGACACGAAAAAAATAAAAGTTCTCAACTAAAAAAAATTGTGAATACAAATTGAGATCGTTTTCACCGTTTTTATTTTAACTCTTTGTTTTCACCAGAAACCAACCCTATATATATATATATATATATATATATATATATATATATATATATATATATATACTAACTAAGTATAAAAGAAAGCTCCAGAATTTTTCACGTAAGCATGAATGTCACGTGTCAATCTCTTAACTTTAGTTAACAAATTATTTAATTAATATTATACTATTATTTTATTATTTTATAATAATTAATAAATATAAATACTACATATATTATAATAATATGGAAAGAGGAGTCACATACGAAAACAAAGTCTTACAAATTATTCAATTAATATTATTTTATAAAATATGTACTACAATTATCATTTAATCGCGTAATATTTAAAATAATTCTAATAAATTACCATGCACTGCACGGGTCTTTCAGCTAGTATATATATATATACATATATGTATGTATATATATATATATATATATATTGGGTGAGGATCAAGAAGGAAGTAAAAAAATGGGGGAAGGAGGAAAGTGAATCTGAGCCACAAGATTGATCTCAATTAAAAAAAGGGTGGAGGGGTACCTTGGTAATAACACAAATACATTTATTAAATATAGTAAACAATTAAATAAAACTGAGAATAAGGTAAGAAAGCATAAATGAGTACTTAACCTGATTTTGAGCGTACGATATGACCGATTAGAAATCAACAACAAAATTACGAATTGCGACGAACAAGAATGATACGATTGAATCGCAAAAACATTCATATGAATTCATAATCATTCACATTAGATAAATTGAAAAGAAAAGCTGAAGAAAAATTTGGGGAAAAACTAACCTAGGTGAAGAAATAAATTGAATTGTAAAAAAAAGATGAATCGATGATTATTAATTCAATAACATTCAGGTATGATTCGATATTTGATTTTTTGTTAGAAGTTTGTAACTTGTTACGTTGTTCATCAAAATTGATGTCTTTTAGATTTGATTTTTGCTTGTGAATCTGATATAAAAATTCATTGTGTGCGATGAATGTTCAAAAATAATCTGAGTTATATGTGCTAGTCGTTAACATTCATTATTATTGAATATTAACTTATATACTCCTTGTCATGTTAGTCGTTAACATTCATTCTTGATGGATATTAATTTATATATGCTAGTCGTGAACATTAATTCTTGATGAATATTAGCTTATATATGTGTGTCTTTAACATTCGTTCTTGATGAATATTAACTAATATATGTCAGTCGTAACATTAATTCTTGATTAATATTAACTTATATATGCTAGTCGTAAACATTCATTCTTGATGAATATTAGCTTATACATGCAAGTCTTTAACATTCGTTCTTGATGAACATTTACTTATATATGTTAGTCGTTAACATTTCTTCTTGATGAATATTAACTTATATATACTAGTCGTTAACGTTAATTCTTGATGAATGTTTTCTACGATCATATAACGTAGTATTATATTGTTGCGTAAAGCGGTGAAGCCATTACAAGTAACTTAATTATGATGAATGAAATTGCGTAAATTAAGAAAAACTGAGCCCTTATATGAAAATTTTATATTATAGTTTAATATGTATATCGTATTTGATAGGAACAGATGTTCATCCGACGAGCAAAGCAACAACAATTTCCTTTCAAGGTTCTGTTGGATATGTACAGACATTAGTCCCTGATTCAAAACCTCAAGCCCTCAAGAGGTCGCTCTTTTGTCTAACCTCTTCAATAAAAGGTAAATTCATATGCCTTCAGATTTAATATTGCAGAGTTGTAATGTTTTGTATGCATGAGGTCCTTTACCAACTTTAGTCACTTAAAGTTCCCAACTTTATGCAGTAAGAATCTTGTTATTTTGAATGGAGCTGGGATAAGTACAGAGTGAGAGATTTCTGATTACATAAGGTAATTCAAGTTTATCATTGTTCAGAATCAGACACTCAACCCATGGTTTTCGTAGCTTATTCCAGCTAAATGCTATAGAGGTGGCAATTATAACTCATTTACTTGTAAATGGGTCGATTTGGGTTATGTTTTTTTTTTCTTTACAGGTCAAATAATTAAATGAATAAATAACTTAAAAGAATACGGGTCAAATGGGTTGAATAGGTTGAGAGTCACAAATGTGTATTCATTGCATAAAACCTCTTGAATCAGACACTCAACCCATGGTTTTCGTAGCTTATTCCAGCTAAATGCTATAGAGGTGGCAATTATAACTCATTTACTTGTAAATAGGTCGATTTGGGTTATGTTTTTTTTTCTTTACAGGTCAAATAATTAAATGAATAAATAACTTAAAAGAATACGGGTCAAATGGGTTGAATAGGTTGAGAGTCACAAATGTGTATTCATTGCATAAAACCTCTTGAATCAGACACTCAACCCATGGTTTTCGTAGCTTATTCCAGCTAAATGCTATAGAGGTGGCAATTATAACTCATTTACTTGTAAATAGGTCGATTTGGGTTATGTTTTTTTTTCTTTACAGGTCAAATAATTAAATGAATAAATAACTTAAAAGAATACGGGTCAAATGGGTTGAATAGGTTGAGAGTCACAAATGTGTATTCATTGCATAAAACCTCTTGAATCGTTTTTTTTTTTAAATTGTTTTTGAAATAATTTTAATTTGCTTATCATGTTTGGTGCACTAGTTATCGATAAAAAAATAAAATTAAAAAATTGGATAAAAAGTGTTTCAGGTCATCTCAGCTCGAAACATACGAAATTTTCTCAAAAATTTGACATGTTAATTGACCCCGCCCATTTTGCAACGTCTAATATATTGGGTTATAAATGGACAAATCTTGTTTAAAAGTTAGCCCCACTGATCGTCTGCTTTTATTTGGAAGTACCTGATCTAGAGAAAAAATTGTTTATCCTTGCTACAAATTTACAGTTTGTGCTTGTATATAACTCATTTGTCTCCAAACTAGTAACAACCTCCATTTTTATGTCTCTCTCCTTCCCGGTGCAGCCCAAATGTAGCTTACAGTACTGATTGTGTTCTTAACGATTTGTTCTAACATTTTGATGTTCTTGATTGTATTGTGGTTTCTACATGTCAATTATGTTTCGTTAAGGGATAAGTATGTGTTATGTAACCTTTATATATTGTACTTTTAAATGATTTTAGTAATGAGTTAAAGAGATGTTATTTGCTTAATATAAGTTATTTTAAAGTTGGATAGACAGATATAAATATTGCTGGAACAGATATTATCAGAGGAGATGGTCAATTATGCTGCTGCAACTTTTCGTATCAAAGTGAACTATATGTTACTTATGGCGCATGATATCACACTTTGAAAAGACTTCAGACCCTTTTAGCTGCAAAATACAACCACCAATGGCACCACCAACATTCGCAAGATCACCAAAAGAAAAATAGAAGGATTCAGTATAAGATATATGTGGTTAACAAACTTACTTACTTGTACATTCCAGTATAGTGATTAGATACACTTGGGTTTCATCTTCTTCTTTTATTTATTTTTTAGAAAAGCGATAGAAGTTTATTTACCCACAATGATACAATATACATCACACACTTACATTAACTTTGTCAACTGCATTTGTACTGTCACTTAACAATACCATATTTGTACATAATCTGCACCTGCACATTTAAATGCACACACTTATGACAATTAACAACTAAACAATTGCACAACTCCACTCACATTAATAACCACCACACATTTCCTTTGGCCCCACAAACTCACATGTTAAGTATGTACTCAGATATTACAGTGACCTTGTGCAGTAACATTGAAACTTTTTTGTTCCAACATTACGAGATCTTCCAGTGCATACTCAATATCAGATCGTCAACATGAAACTGAATAAGTCATCCATTTTGCCACACAATTTCTCTACATTTTAACATGCTTTTACTTCACTCGAAGCATCAATCTGATTATCCTGTACATGATTCATCGACTAGAACCACACCGTTTCTCATTTTACATGTGTGACCACTTAACCATCCATCCTGTAACCTAATTTAACAAATGTGTCCCCTGCAACACTTGATCCCACATGCAGTCCACACTATGTTACTACATATGGATCCAGCAATCATGTAACTCAGGGTAAAATAAATAAATCAATATATGAAATATTAAATTGTTAACTGCTAACCTTTTATAAATGAAAATCCGTTTAAGTGACTTGAATTTGACCGCAATTAAAGTAGTATAGCCACTGCAACCGGTAATATGAACCAAATTACCGATTTTGGTCATAAACACGATCCATTTATGTACCACAGCTCGATCATTTCACCAAAAGAAGACAAAAACCCATGAAGGTACAAATCAAATTAAACCGAACCCAATTTCTAGGCTACAACACACGAAAAGGAACGATAAGGGTACATATCAACAGATTTAATCAACCATTTATCTAAATCTTCATTCTCAACCGATCTAAGATACTAATCGCTCGACTAATCAGTTTCAGCACACGGAGCTTCAACTTGAGCTTGCTCACTTCCTGAACCTCTTTTACAATCTTCCTACATTTCTTACATTTGTAATGAACACTCGTAAATGTACCCACGTCTCCATACTTGTTCCTACACTGCTCATAAAGCCCCGCATCAAACATCTCCCATAAGTTCTTTTCATTGAGCTCTGAAACCAGATTGATGAATATTCATCAGAAATTAATATGGATGGTAAAATGGTAAAATTCATCACAAATGAACATATATTAAAATAACCAAATTAAAGACACTAGCATTCATCCAACATGAATATTCATCATAAATGAATGTTAAGGAGTTGAATGTTCAAAGTTCATCAAAATTGAATATATGACTATATACACAAATATATAACATTCAAACAACATGAACTCATAATCATTAAACAAAATAACACAAATAGACCTAGTAACAAGCATTCAAAATTGATGAATGTGGATAGTAAAATTCATCACAAATGAACATATATTAAAATAATCAGATTAAAGACACTAGCATTCATCCAACATGAATATTCATCAGAAATGAATGTTAAGGAGTTGAATGTTAAAAGTTCATCAAAAATGAATATATGACTATATACACAAATATATAACATTCAAACAACATGAACTCATAATCATTAAACAAAATAACACAAATTAACTTAGTAACAAGCATTCAAGATTGATGAAGATGGATAGTAAAATTCATCACAAATGAACATATATTAAAATAACCAGATATAAGACACTAGCATTTATTCAACATGAATATTCATCATAAATGAATGTTAAGGAGTTTAATGTTCAAAGTTCATCAAAAATGAATATATGACTATATATATATATATATATATATATATATATATATATAAATGAACTCATAATCATAAAATAAAATAACACATATTGACATAGTAACAAAAATATTAAACATTGATGAATATGTAAAATAAAATTCATTATCCTAGAATGTTATCACACAACAAACAACAAAAATCAACTATAAAAAAATAACTACATATATAAATTACAAATAAAATTCATCGCCGCTTAATGTTAAAACTAAAAACACATAATATGATGAAAAAACAAGCAAAATTCAACAGATATACCAATGAACAAAAAAAATCACATTCATCATGTATATATAAAAACAATAAAAAGAGGTTAACACGTACCAGGAGGATCAGGAACACTTGAAACAGATTCGAACGACTCATTGGAAGTAACGGTAGAATTCGATTCCAACGCAAAATTAGAACCAGAAGACATCATAAAACCTAAAAAAACGAATCAATTAAATTTAAAACTAATATACAATTGAATTAAGAATAAAAAGAAATAGATATGAATAACTAAGAACGAACGAATGCAAAGTTATGATTTAAACTTGAAAAACTAGATTAATTGAATCGATGTGATTAATCGAAATCAATATGAATACTCGAATCGAATTTGAGATCAAAACGAAGAACTGAATCGAATCCGATGTTTATGAATATTTATTAACGTATAATAAAATTGGAAATATAATAATGTTTATGTGTGGCAGTATTTATAAAAAGACAAGTGTACCCTTTTCTCTAAAATCAAGCTAAACGGAAAAAGCAGCAGCGGGAGATTGACCGAAATTTGAATAGGATAAATGGACGGTGCAGATGTTACTTCCCTGCTTCCCCAAAATGGAGAGTTTCCCTATGGATCATTTCCCTATATATTATTATATTATTTATATTATTGTATTATATAATAAAATATAAAAATTCCTATTTTAATCACTAGTTATTACTAATAAAAGAAGTTATGGACCCAGGTGACAGATGGACAACGGGTGATACGAACGGGTGCCAGTCAGCATACAGCAAAAGTGTCACAGTTAAATCTGACTCGTGGACCCCACTTGCCCACGTGTCTTACACTATAACAAAATAATTTTAATTTATTTTGTTTAGTGATGATTAGTAAAAATAATTTACCTATTTTAAGTGAAAATTTTACAAGCATTTTATACTAATAATAATAATAATTTTAACTATAATATATAATTCCTCTTTATCATGTCATCATTCAAAATTGATATTTAATTAAGCAATTAGATCCTTCTATTTACTTATCTTTTTCATTATTTGAAGGTTTATAAAAATTGTATTGTATTTGTAACTGATACAAAAATATATACAAAATACAATAATAAAATATTCCGGACGTTCTATAACTTCTATGTATTTATAATATAATATATTATTAAAAAATTTTTATTTAGAATACATGGATATGTATTATTAATTAATTAGAAATTGTATCATAATGCTAACTATTATAATGAAATATATTATAACATAAAATAATTATCTAAAACAAAAATATGCTGACAGAATAATAATAATCATCCAGAAAGTTCTCTAAAATATCAAACATTTATTACAAAACTATTAATCTAATAAATATCTAAAATCAACATCATTAATACATCTAAATAAAAATTTTAAGGTAATAAATTTATTAACTATTATTAATCTAATAAAAAATATAAGGTATGAAAAAACTTAAGACGATACAACTATTCTTATTGATAAACATATAAAATTGAAGTACTGTTAATTTATAAATGTAGATGTATAAATATCAATAATAATAATAATAATAATAATAATAATAATAATAATAATAATAATAATAATAATATAATAATTATAATAATAATAATACACGAGTTTATTGTTCAAAATGTATTAAACTATACAATTATACTATTGCATGGGACGAGTTTTAAAATGTCTATCGTATGTATTTCAATTCTAAATACAGTTATTTGTATATACTTAACATCCTTTTGTATGTATAAAACATACTGAAAACGTGCATATATATG
Source organism: Gnaphalium uliginosum (assembly GCA_963930675.1). Lineage (NCBI taxonomy): Eukaryota > Viridiplantae > Streptophyta > Magnoliopsida > Asterales > Asteraceae > Gnaphalium > Gnaphalium uliginosum. Next base: position 2,336,714 of record OZ005682.1, on the reverse strand, counting down.
TAGCAACATATGCCCAAAATGCATTCAATATACGTTTTTTAGAACTTAAATAAACATAATATAAAATTTTAAAGTTAGCCACACTTAACTGTAAAATGTGTAATACTTAATATATTTTGAAACCACAAATATTTTTAAATTTGGTAAAGTAATGAACCGATATTCAAGTGGTTAATATTTCATAATATAATATCTTTAATATATTTTTTTCATATAATCAAAATGATAAGTACTAATTAAATTTTTAATTTTTGTTATATATAATGAATTTATCCATCAAATGTAGTAATTCGAATATCCCAACGACCAGGGGTGTTTAATCGATCGTATTTCGGGTTAATAGAGCTATATGGTTTGATTTATTCGAATTTTGGTCAACTCTTAATCCACTTGAGACCCAATTCAAATTATATGTCACCCAATTTAAACCAACCAAATAAAAGTTTGGGTTATTCGACTGAGTTTCAATTTAGCCAGATAAAAATCTTAAATTGTGATTCAGATTATTAATTTAACTGAATTGCCCAAATACTAAGTAAAAACATTTTAATTGTTCATATTGGGTCATTTGAATAAATGGATTTGTATTTGAGGTAATTGAGTTATATGAGTAATTAGAGTTGTATGTCGGCTATCAGAATTGAATTATCAAAGATAAGTATTAACAAATGATGCTTATTCGGTTCTTCGAGTGGTACCTAATTGAAAATATTCAAACCAAAAGCGAAAAACTGATTCCTTATCTGGTACCACCCAAATCAAACCAAATCCAAATAACCTAATCCAAAATATCCAAACAATATCGGTTGAGTTATTCAGTTAAACTAAATAATAAACACCCCGACCGACGATAATCAATGGCATGAAAAATCACATTAAAAACTCTTTACAAAACACTTGAAAACTCTTTTACAAACATAATACTAATATAGTTATGCTTGTTAAAGTAATATAAAAGTTACATTATGAATAAGATATTATGTGTGATAAAAGATTCACCGAGTATTATTTTATATTCAAATTATAAATCAATGGTACATGCATCCTAAAAGATCTATAAATTAGTAAGTAGTATTATATTATAATGTTTATTATTAGTTTAATCGATATTGTAATATATGTTTACGTTGGTATTTCACTTTCAAAGTTCATTGTGTGTTTAAATTTATATGTGTTTACCTTAATAACTTACTTTTATACTCAGGAGCACTTAGACCGGTCCAGTTTGTTAGTGAGTGTGAACTCTAACAATAAGTTTAATACTTAAAAAATTATATATTACTTAAAAATTAAAACCATTTTTATATATGGTGATTTAGTGTGGACCAAATAGTGAAAAGTAGCTCATGAATAAATATGTAACCAATAAAAAGATATTAAAAATAAAAGATCGAGCTCACATTGTCTTCATCTTATGGTTTCATCAATATTGATCGCTATCGAAGACATAAATGTTTGCCATCTATTTTAATAAATACAAATTTAATGTTCCATGTGTATATACGGATTTGAGATTTAGTAATAATAATAACACATTTTCTTGCACTTTACCCTGTATAAAATAAGCTACCTATCACGATCATCGTTTGAGATATTTGAAGCCGATCCACTTGAGCCAAATTGACAATTGTATTGTATTGTATATATTATATTATATATTATATTATATATATATATATATATATATATATATATATATATATATATATATAATAACAATAATAATAATATAACGGGCACTGGTAGTGCTATTAACAACTGCAGTCATGTGGTGCACCAGATTTGATAAACTACTTTTGGCACGATAGAATGGAATAATCCATAATGTTACAACAAGATATTAAAATCATACACTTTCTTTTTGACATATGAATTCTACTAATTTTCTCTTCATATATTCACCCATGGTTTTAACATATTTATTAATCAAATTTTTAAGCTTCGTTTTAAATCTGTATATTTAGACATATATAGCATTTTTCTTCTTTCAAATTTAACATGGAGCTATTAACTACTGCAAATAATCTGTAAGATTAATGATAATTGTTTTTCAGTAATACCATAGTTACTGGCTTACTGCCCAACTTTAGTTGGCATACCCTAAAGATTATATATTTGAATGTTATAGTCGGTCCGAGTGTCCTTAGATGCAGGGTGAAAAGTACTGCCTCTTGAGTAATGGAAAACGAAAACGATGTGCAACATTAGACTAAAGGAATTGCAATTTGCAGTTGACATAGATTTCCACTACTTGTCTAGTCATTATCAGGCCAAACACATCTTTGTGGGGGGATAAAACAACTAATGGAGGTTAATGGATACTGAATTGGTACCAATATCGATCCAAATACAGTTGCGTGATAAGGAACCAAAGGAAGCACACTGTAATTCATCTTAATAAAGGTGTAGTGGCAATTCAATGACAGTGAATACAACACCAACTATATGGACAACAATCGTTCAAGTGGAAGACAGTGTTGCAAGAAACTTACGAGTATCTATAGTTGATGGGTTCATCAAGTTTTACAGCACACGTTAACTAGAAATCACTCCCAATAAGGCTTATAATAATGGTTGAACCAGTGCAGCTGAATGCATGATGCTAGTCTTAGAGATTAACTCTACTTGTATGCCGAAAATATAGAAGATTTACCGAAACGAAAATAAATGTTGTAGATGAAACATAACTAGACAAGGGTAGCTGGTGAGACAAATGGACTCGTGTTCAACATTAGGCATACTCCAGAAACCCTACAAGTTCAGTCACATGTTTCACATATTTTTCTTGAACAACGAACTCACACACACCCTAACTGTACACCAACTACACCTTTGTCTCAAATGAGGCTGGAATCACAACCACTTTGGTTGATGGGTAATTTTGGTTGTTGCTAGGCCAAAGGCCCGGTGGGCACATATATCAGATGTTAAATGCCCAAGCCGATCATAACCTTACTATATGACAAAAATCAGGTCAAATTTGCTTTGGCTCCTAATGTAACCACTATGTAAATATAGATATATAAATTATGAAGCAGAAAAAGATGCCAAGATTAATGTTATTAACAATGATTGTAGAGAGAAGCTCACCGTGCTTTCGATGTGGAAATGTAGAAAGATGACAGATCAGCTCCTGGTATTACTCCGTACTATTTACCATTTAGCAGCTCTGAGAAACAAAAACTATGATGGTGCTGCAACTGGAACTAAAAGGCCATATATGAACAATGAAAGACCTTAAATTTCTGTTTCCACTTAAATGCATTAGAAAGTTATATAAATACTTGAATTTTCACATTCAGATAGTGTTTCTTGAAATTTGACAAACTTGGAAGTACAACAAACAGAAGGAGATATAACAGGACGATGAAATTTACATAACAACAGCACAACATCTCAAATACAAGGAAAACTTTATCATACAGATTACAATTTTTCGAATTTTAAGTTTTTTCTCAATTGGCTTCTCTATGTATAACAGATGGAACAGGCGGGTCCAAAGTTACCTTGTTACCTCCTAAACGAGAATCTTCTTGCACACGTGATGGGCTTTGATGTTCCTTTTGAAACCTGCTAGGACTAGGATTGAAGTTGATAGTCTGAAGTGGAGAACTCGGGCCAGATCTGAAACCAAATTCTTCTTCTCGTGGTAAAGTTGACATAGGAACTTCACCAGTTCCATTTTCATCCACTGCTTTCTTGTAAAACTTATCCTCCTTGATATCATACAAATTTCCAGTGCGGACTTCCTGAGCAAGTGTGCACCAGCAGCAGCAGAGCCACAACGCACAATCAGTAACAGCGGGCCTACCACAACAGAAATTTGATGGAGGTAGATTGAATCTTTTTCTCATTTGAATTCTCCAGAATCCACCATAAAGCAGACCAAATACGCATAGGAATATCCCGGTAACCCCCAACGCCTCCCTTGCAGTCTCATTGTCAATATTAATGGCAGCCAAATTAAAAATCCAAAAAGGCGCCAAACAAAACAAAAGAAACGTCGCTATATGGACGTACATGTTTCCGAACCCAAGTCTCTCCATATTCCACCCGAAAACACAAAAACTGCAAAACAACGAAAGGTATGCTAAAGAGATATCTTCCCAAAAATCGAAAATGCCTCCACTCCATTTTGGACTATGTTCAATTGTGCTCTCATCTCGTGGGGTGAACGAGAATCTTCTTTCGAAAGATTTGACGCTTGGTTGACTTAGCCCACTGCTGTTGAGATTATCTTGTTTAAGTTGGGATTCTTCATCGGAAGAAGCTGTGTCGTATTCTTTCCCAAGAGGGCTAACGACAGAATACACACCAGCAATTGCAGGGGCGCCAATCGCTACAGAGATAGTTATGGCCACCCCTATTGCTGGTCTATCTGATCTCCGGTATCCGACATTCAGACCACATAACGCATATTGTGCAAGACAATTAAGGTTAAGTAGTAATACTACGACCAACATGTGTGCCCATTCATGAGGTTTGTACATTCCATCTTTGCAGTATATGTTTCTCAATTTTGAAATATCTTCCGGTTTCCATCTCAAGAGGAGTACAAGGTGGTAAAGCCGCTGTGGATGCTGGTACAGACACATGAGCGTGAACAGTGCATTTAGTATTTGGTTGTTGACTTCAAACCAAGCGTCTCTTTGAGTTTTTTTTGGAAGGGCGTGGTTTAACATGCCTGTCATAACAAGAAAGAGTATTGCACCTGAGACAGCAACAACTACAATCCAGATAAAGAGAACCATATTCATTGGGTTTCTTATCCATTCTTTTGCCAATTTTTGTAGGGACATCCAATCGATTTTCTTAGAGAAGACCCGTGTGAGACGATCTCGAATTGCTTGACTAGTGCTTGAAGGTACGGTGCGTGAGAACATATCTCTCTCTTGGGCAATCCGTTGGAACTGTGCAGTTGGTGTACCTAGATTACCGAATACAAGAAAACTAGGAGTTCTACTTGTTAGGCTACCATCACTTGGAGTTTCAGCATTCTCGTCCTTAAGAAATCCCCTCCTAGAGGTTTCAATATGTAGAAGTGAACGCTTGTTGACTTTAGATCCATTAGACTTATCATCTTCAGCTCCACCATTATCATTTGAAGTCATTGTCGTGTAATCCTAGAACCTTCTTAACTATTAATCCCTCTTGAATGTCAATAAATAAATCCTTCAGTAACAAGAGCAATGGCGGCAGCGCAACAAATGCATAGACTGGAAACAGAAACGTGATCCAGAGCCCCTATTCCAGATCACTCTATATTCAAAGAAATTAAAGTGTCGATTAATTGCCAAACAATGTTCATTCTTTCATTCGAATACCCAAAATTAAAACCAAGAAACTTGCAAAATAAATACGAGCACCTACACATTAATTACGTACATTAGAAACACGCCCGTATAAAAAATTCATCTTCTAGTCATGCCAATAACAATGTAAAGCTAAATGTGATAGCCACAGTTAAAACCGTATGTCTCTGTCTCATATTATATAGAAATACAGTAAACATTTTTGCATATACAATGATTACTAGTTTCAAACTTTAAAGTCCACGAGAATTCATTTAGTTTGTGAGAAAAAAAACAGATTAATTAACCTCTACAACCAGAACCTGCAATTAGGATGATTCAGACATTGAATTCGTAGCGAACTCCACACGGCTGTCAACATTGAAAACTACTTGTGGTAACTAACTCACACATGACTAATTAACTATCAGCACCAGATACATCAGATGAACAGAAATCTGCCTAAGTTTGCAATACACCTAACTTCAGTACACCAAACAAAACGCAAAAACCTAAAGCGCCAATTAGGTCAAATATGAGTTATTAAACAAATTCAACTAAGTATGGAGTAATATGCACATACAATATACACAGTTAGGAAACTGATCAACAACATCTACCAAAAACATAATAAATTCAATGAAATTCTTTCAAAATACTTAAAGCAGTCAACGCGTATATATGTATATAAAACATGAAAACTGAAGAATCTTATAATCGTAAGAAGAAAGCAAGATCGAAAAGTGCTTGTGAGAAGAATAAGTACCTGTAACAGAAAACCTAGTTCAAGTTCATCTTCTGCTAAATTGATAATTGCAGGAAAATGAGGGACAAAAACGGATGAATAATGAGAAGGTTCTTTTTTGGTACCACTCAATTAGGAAGAAAAAAAAACTGTGTAAAGCAGCCTGTGTAGTTTGTTGAATTGTTGACCGTTTAACTTGATTGAATAACGGCTGTATATGTACAGCGGTGTTGCTTTAAATTGAAAATTACAGAAACAGTCCTCTTGGTTGTTATGCAGGCAGATATTTGTTTTCTTCAACCTAATTAGCTAAATTCGATTTAGTTTCTTTATAATATTTTCTTTCTGGAAATTACCGATGAAACTAATTTGATGTTTATTAATTATGATTAAATGTTGATAAAAAATAATATTATTATTATTAACTTTAAATGATATAATTAGATAAAGGTACTATTGTTTTCCAGCTCTTTAAGATTCTAAACATATTTTTGAAGATCAAGAATATCATATTATTTTATCTGAAAGATAATTATGTCAATAGTGAACCAAGTTGGAAGTTCATATTAAAAGTAGTTAATATTGTTTTATTGCCATGTCGTTGATGACTAGATAATATTTTAAATTAAAACTTTTATAAATTTCAAGTTCTCTCTTTGGGTTTAGGTATTTTATTAACAATTTTTAAACTGGGAGTATAAGAAGCAGCTACAAACCATTTGTGAGAATGGGCCATTCTGGGTTATATTTTTTCTGTTCCAGTAATTGCCTAATTGAGCATACCAACAGAATTCAAACTTATAGTAATAATAATATCTAGCATTTGAGTATATCTAATGTAATAAAATCAAAGATAATATGAACGAATTATACGAAAACCTACGTATTGACCAGTTTTAGGAGGCAACTATATTTGAATTAAGGGACCAGTACATCTCAATCTTTGGGAAAGAAACAAGAACAAAACTGAATATTCGTTGTCGTCAAAGTCGAAAGGAAAATGATACATTTTGATGATCTGGGAATAAATTAAATATCAAAAAACCAATAGCCAAATGAGAGACCAGCAAGTTCATCTCTTTATATCTTTTCACTCTACCTGATTTTGCCTGCCCATCCATTTAGTTTTTGGGCACATTATTATTTCCTGCATAGATAAATTTGACAGCTCAGGTTATCAATTTATGGGTACAGCAAAAACACATAAATGCTTCACATATCACGAGCAATGCAAACATACCTGCTACTCTTAACTGTAGGAACAATTATTCCTCTTTTCTCAAGGCTCTTGTATCGGTCTCTAGCAAGGGTGGGACAAGCCTACAATCCAAGAAGAATATCTAGTAGTTAGCAGCAAAGAGAGATTGCTAGTCATGTTAGTTACAATCATATCTTCGAAATGTCTCAGACTGAGAAAGTTTGGTATAATTACGTATAGAAAATTTATGTATCGTTTTATCTACGACTTTTTTGAAAGCATACTCTAGTTGAAAAGAAGTGATTACCTTCAGCTTCCTTAAAGAACCAGTAATTTCTTCAGATAGCAACACTTGCATAGGGGCAGGCTCAAATCTGAAATGTACATATAACATAAGCCCAATTCCAATTCAGTTAAAAATTCATAGCTAACATAGCCTCACTCTTGAATCTTGACTATAAGTAAGGGAAATATTATACAATAGTAAAGCCTTACTTGCGTCTTCCTAGACGTGGTGGGCATGATTTTAATCTGTCTTGTTTAGCAACAACACGACGAAGATGTCTCTTGCTTTTTTCTTCATCCTCCTTGGCTATTTCGTCAATTATATCCGGTAAGCTGCATTCAATTTTTGAAACAAAAGAAGTTAAGTGAGACACAATTTACACAACAATATGGCGAATTAATATGGGTAGGAGTAGATATAGTTAAACACCTGTCAAGTTCTTTAGAGAACTCCTTCGTCTTTTTTGCTTCTGCTTCCAACTTAAGTTTTTCTTTGTTTCTAGCTCTCCTATTCAGCTTTACTCGTGTCACCCTCTTCGTTTTAAAAGGCCTGCATGGTCATAATACTCAGTGTGGATTAAGAAAAACAAGAAGTTTCAGTAAACACAATTTCAGTTTGTTATCAACAACGGTCACAAGTGTTATCAAACAAGGCCCTAACATAATTTTTTATACTTTTGCAATATACTCTTGCCATATAAATATGTATTAAGTACAGACATTCTTATCTAGATTTAGAGCATAATAAATATTTTTTATGGGAAAGACACACACCCATTACACCTGTGTCTCAATTAAGACTTGAAACTACAACATCTTGGTTGATGGTCCATGGACCACCCAGATACTGTTAGTACAGCACCTGTTGGTACATTTTTCATTTATTACCTAATCCATTTACTAATATGAGAAGTTTTCTTCTGTAAAACATATTTTTATCTCGGCTAGTGGCAGCACTCTGCAAACCGATTCCTTATAGGTTTTTTCCATGTTCTTCCAGCTAGAAGTCTAACAATAACCGTATCGAGTTTGCTGAACTCACAAGCATCCAATGTCTAACAAGTGGCGATGAATAACACAAATAAGTACCAGATAAGAAAAAAATATGTCACCTAGTTTCCAAGGATGATACAAAATTCATTTTTTTTACCGGATAAGTGGATTAAACTTATTTTTCAAGGTCAACTTTCGGTATTAATATCCATCTGTTTATATTCAAGGACCCGTTTTGAGGTATATTGACATTGAAGATCCTAAAAACAACTAAAGAAAAAACACGGCCAAAAGCCCAAAAGTGAATGTGACATTGTGACTGTTGATATTCTGACAATAGTTGAATAATAGCAAACTGTGCTATAACTGCATAACTTGTAACCATACCATACTTAAGAGTCAAAATCTGCAGACTATAACATATATCACCATGCAGAAGCAAAATGTTATGTAGTTTCCAAGGTTGCACTGTAACTTACGGTTATATTTATATCAATTTGACTGTTCATACGAAGCAAAGCCATATATACAATACAGTCATCTAATAAACAAATATAAATATCACCTTGTGTTCAAACAGCTACTATTACAAGATAATGGATAATTGAACATACCTCTTCTCATAATCTGCATCAGCATTTTCATCAACATCGTTGTCTTCAACATCATCATCACTCTCATTAACCGCATCGAGAAAATACCTCTGTAAAGTTCTCATATCATTTTAGAAATGCATTTTATGCGGGTATCGAACACAATTCAATAAAGTAGCATACATACACAGAAATTTAAAAGTACCCACATCTTCCTCATCAATAGCTTCTCCCACAACATTTAAAGGAACAGGTGCAGGGCGCAATTCTTTTGTATAAACTTTCTGCATTTCATCTGCAATGGCCTGAGCCAATGAGTCCTGTCAGAAGTACAAAACAATAGGAATTAGTGAATAAGCAGGATGAAATAAATAGTTCCAATTTCCTACATACTACTTGTAAAATGTAGACATAAGATGAGTTATATAAATCCAAGTAACCTGATGACTTTCAGACGAAGGATTGTATGAGCAGCCAGGTGGCTCTACTTCAACGGCTGGAATGACGATCGTCTTATTAGAGACCTGTCAAAAACATAATTATCTTACACAGTAGGATAACTATAACAAATGGGTCCAAAGCAGCAAAACTGTGCATCATAGTTTTGTCCACGCAGTGCAAATGGTATTGTATAGCAAAGTTGAATTCACTAAAATAAAATGCTAATAGGTTTTTCACCTTTCTCTTCTTTACGACATGGTCACCTGAAAAACCCACATACATTAAGATGATCTCATTTCAGCACAATTGCACAAAAGCAAAAAAAAAAGATTAATACATAAATAGTTGAATAGAAATTAACCTATATCATTCCATATATCAACCATGCCTGTAACCTTATTGCCATCTTTCTGGTAAAATCACAATAAAGCATCAATAATTCAATCACACTAACATTTGAGTACTAATATTTCAGAGAAACCAATTCTCCTAACTATTTTACCGCGTAACAAACCTGAGAAGAACTTTCTGGCTTCTGAATCTCCTTTTGTTGTTTCTTTGTTTTCTTCTGAGTTGATGATGGTATAGGTTTTACAAAAGTATTCTTCTGTAATATACTATCAACACGAAGTATCTTCTCTCTATGTTTACCAATTTTACGCTTCACAGAAAGATCTGAAAACGTAAAACCACAAACAAGTTTATATATAGATTATATATACGTATACGTATATGTGTATATATGACTTTAGGAAGGAAGAGCTAGGGCATCTAATTAACAGCTTATTAGGAGTACGAAGATGTTAAATACCTCTTGATTTATCGACGAAAAACAGCGAATCGCTGGGAACGCCGGTAAGAGAACCACCGGAAAGTGCGTCTTTGCTGGATTTCTCATAGAAATCTTCGATATCCTGTGTGCTTATATTCGATCTCCATGCTTTCTTTCCTTTCCTTGAGCTCTTTGATTTCCCCATGGCAGCTTTACAAATGAAATTTAATGTTGCCGCCAATAAAACTCTGTAAAACCCTAATTTTTAACGAATTGGTGTAAGGAAGATGATTAAGGGCGGTTTTTTAGGGTTTTATTTGGTGGACTATTTCGGATCCCTTTTTGACCCGAGTAGCTACCGCGTAGTTTTAAAGCTAGTTGACAATAGTAGTCCTTCAATTATTTTATATAGTCAAGTTTAACCAGTAACCAATGTTTGTTATCAGTAAAAGAAAATTTATTTTATTTTTTTGCTCAAGTTATTATAAGCCAGTCTCGATACCAATCTGTTTCTTTTATCTTTTACTAAGAAATATCTTTCAATATTGGTTTTATAAATACGTTGGAATATGAACGATCCATGATTTAAGTAATATTGTAGTTTTAATTATATTATACGTTAATACGTTAAATTTTACTATATGTCACTTTCGTAAGTAATTATTATTTTTTAATATAATAATGCACAATGTTCATCTATACCCATTGTCTTGGTTCTTACAATTAACCTTCTATTGTGAAATAATAACAAACTTTACCTTGTGGATGACCTTGCTATTAAAAAGGTTATTTTGGAAGAATTGATAAAACTTTACAAGCTATGATTGAGCTATGTGAACCCGGTTATATGACTTAGGACCATTGGGCCCAAATCATACACATCTTCGGAGTTAATGAGCATCGCTATAGGTATGAGTCGCCATGCACATACCCAAAAGTCGGGGCCAAATGTTTAAGTAAGAAACAACATAGAGCAAATTAAACTACCCAATTGAAATTTAATATTGAAGTATGCTTAAGAAATTGTAGTGTTCGGTAAAAACTCACGTATCTACTCTTGAAGGCGAATAAGAAATCTGATTTTTAGCTTCTGTATTGTAGTCATTTTTTTATCGTGTTGATATTACTAAATAAGGTCATATGAAGAAAGTACAACGACACAATGAAAGATAACCCGTTAATGCACGTATTGAATTGGTCATTCAGCGTGTGACCTTGGAACTGTAAAACGATGAAATAGTTTATTATTCATTGCATAAGAACTTAAGAAGATTACGTAGACCTATAATTATAGACTAAGATGAGCTTGCTTAACGAGAAACATAATTATAATAGGAAACTAAATCAAAGTAATAAGGATAGATATAAACCCTATTTCATTTATCGTCTAATACTCCCATGCAGTTTGATCGGGAAGCTTCCGAACGAACAAACTGGAAGGAACGTTGAAAGTCCATTTTCTTCTTCTTTGTTGTTTGTTTGCACGTAAGTAGACTTGTATTTGGCGATAGAGTTTTGTATACTGCTTGACAGCTTCCTCCTTTGTTTTGTGACGTTTTTTTTTCGTTTTTACGTTATGTCTTGTTTTGCCTTTGGACAGAGCGGTAACTTTGTGGTCAACTTTTTTTTTGACAATGACAATGATCTCCGACAACGACGAAAATGTTGTTGTTGAGGAAGAAAAATCTATTTAATTGATGACTACGCAACATACTTTGGGTGTATTCTGATGGCTAGAAATTTTGTGTGATAGTGTTTATGATTTTAATAGGAAATAAAAAATTAATTAAATGAAAATAATAAAGCATAAATTATTAAATTGGGACCCTTCAGATCATCAATGTGTAGCCGATGACCGGAGGATAACAATTTTTTAGGAGTTTGAACTTAGAGTTCTAATACTATGTACAACAATAAAATAATTTATTATTGATTGCATAAGAATATTACATGTACCTATATTTATAGACTAAGACGAACTTGTTAAACAAAAAACATAATCCTGATAGAAAATTAAATCAAAGTTATAAAAATAGATATAAACCCTATTTTATTAGGAACTACATTGTTCAATCCTATTATGTGCTTGACAAACGTACTACACGATGCCATGTGACCTAATTGTGTCTACCTCGATCTATGTCTTAATCGGGTAAGGATTGAGGGTACTCCTTTCGCCCAAACAAATTCCTTGCACATGGTCCACAAACTCCACATGGTTCGCTCTTAGAATCATGAATTATACTCGTGACCTCTATAACAAAAAGTATTGCTATCGCTATGGACTATATGGATATGTTTCTCGTGGTCACCAAAGATATTTGAGTTTACCCTCAAACTAGCATTTTTTGGCTTCAAGACAGCTTTTATATTTCGTATGCACAACATTTCTTGGTCCACAGGATAAAATTTTTGTAGCAACTCGTAACGATGCTTTTCTATTTTGGTTTGTTCCAGTTAGATGCGGTGCAACCATGTAGGACGGGGTTTGCACATGGCCGATATATGGGTTACATGATGCAGGTTAGATATGCATTTAGACTTGAGAAATGTAGATCACTTTTGATACCAAATTTTGATATATGGTCCATCCTTTCAATCGTAATTGTATCACACTTCCGGTAGAAATAACTAATAAATAACACATAGACTTGAGAAATGTGTTTATCTGCAATTTTATAGTTGGAAACTATGACCTACATTAAGGTACATGTTTGTTGATTGTGCGCAAACGTTAGATTAAAGAAACGAATACGAGGTAATTGTTTGCTAGAGGTGGCAACGACATATAATCATGTGGGTCGGACAATTTCTAACCTGGCCCGGCCTGGCCCGGCCCATATGCTACCATCTGTCAAATTTTGTAAATTGTAATGGTAAATATGTAGAATTCTATATTCTCATGATGTTGTATTTATTTTAATTAAATAAAAAAACACTCTCGCCTAATGGTAGGGAAAGATGTTAACAGTGAGACGTACAAAAAAAGACAAAACTGATAGCTGTCGGAATAAGAACCCTTTTAACCCTTTCTTTCTTTGCACGCACGGGTAGCCATCTCCAAATAAAAACAACCAAGCTTGCTCTAATCACATCACAATTCACATGTAAGGTATATATATATATATATATATATATATATATATATATATATATATATATATATATATATATGTTCCTTAAGCTTTAGTTTGTATATATATGTATGTGTGTAGAATTCTATATATGTTTTGCAGTGCCAATATGACTTTGACTCATTTGGCTATGTGGTAGGAAATAAAGATCTTTTATATTTATTTTTTATAAACCAAAAATAATAATTAGTGGATAAATTATGTACTGTAAAAAAGAGGGAAGAGAATGAAAAAAACCGGGCTTTCATGAATATGACCGGGGCGTCACTTACTTCAGTGTCAAAAGTAAAATTTTGTTCCTTAGACCAACTTGTTATTTTAAAAATATTAATCCTTTTTTCTTGGATTAATGGAAAGATTCGACTATGTAATGTTTTACTGATCGATCATATATCCTTTGATCATTTGACAGTTTTATATTCTACCATTTAGATACACACAAATTTAGTTGTTATATTCCATTCGTTTCAAATTTATTATCCAAATAACAAGAACACACATTTTAAAAAAATGTACTAGTTGTACTGTACAGCCAATATGATTTAATCTCTTATCACATTAAAGTGTTTAATTTGTTGAAAGTACAAAATGAACAATGAATTTGTGACATTACAAAATGAAAAGATGGACTATAAATTTGAGACGGACGGAGTAGTCAAGATTCTCAAAGAGTTGAGAAGCCAGACCGCTTAATCATATATTTATTATCGTCTTAACAACTTAATATACTAAATCAATAGATTAAAGTTATAATATCGATGAATATCGAACTCTTTTGCACATTTTTTAAAAGTGAAATAGATCGATATGATAGAAGTACGAACCCTACCATTTACATCAAGTTGATTTACTGTCACGTGTTGGTAAAACGACATGAGACAGTAAGGATAGTTTTGTTAATTTATCTTTTATCGACAATATATTTACTCCCCACATAAGATCAACTCACTCCTTGTCTTGTGTGCATTACCTCCTAACTTTATGCTTCAATTAAGTTTAATTTGTTTGGAATGAAGAATGACTCATGTGAATGTACTTTCCCAAAGTTCAGCTCACGTGACTTCATTTTATTCACATAACAAAAGAATCCTATACCATAAATAAACGCATCACTTTTGTTGCCATACCTTTTATGTTTGTTTAAAGGACGAAACCCATATATACATGGTGGAGTCATTTTTTCGGTTATTTTATGCATCATTCCAATTTTATTGGATGCCCAATGTACCACAAACATATCATTATTTACAAGTATTATACGAAATTATATTTAAATTTTGTATATGTAGGAACATATGTTGTGCTTAAATTAAGGTGGGTTGGTCGGTAGAATTTCATAGATTCTGGTGGACTTGAAATCTTAACTATATTCAATGTTGTTGTTGGTTCGAAAATGAATTGAATTCAAACTCATCAAATTGTTTTACTACGCATTACTTCAAATTGGAAATACTAATTGGAAATAATATCAAACTAATATAAATAGATATTAACTAAATATAATTACTAATAAATCCAAACGAGATCTTTAATATATCTTCCAACACTTCCATGCAGTTTGAACGAGAGGCTTCCGGACGAACAAACTGGAGCATGTGTTGATTGTTTATTCTTTCGTTTCATCTTCTTTTGATTTTGTTTGCTTCTTCCTTAATTTGTTATCGACACAGTGATAAAGTTGTATTCGACGGCAGATTTGTATACTGCTTGAAGACTTCCTCCTTTTTGGTAACGTTTTTTTTTCACGTCATGACTTGCTTTGTCTTATGTAGGAGCGACAATTTTTAGATCAACTAATTTCGAAGGCGACAATAATCTCAGGTGTTAAAACAAAAAGGTAGGCAACATTGACGGCTAGGGTTTTGTTGACTAGGGTTTTGATGGCTATATCAAAATTTGAAGAAATCAATGGCTAACTGCAGAGTTTGACTTTTTATTGTTGTTTGTGTTGCACGAACCAGAAAGATTAGAACATCGAACGAGAATCAGGTATGTAGGAAAAAGAGATAGACTAGTGGAGATAGAGATAGCGAACAATTAAATTGATAACTAGACAGATTCATAGTGGGAACTTATTATTATTATTATTATTAAAGAATACAAACTACGATGCATATTAAACTGTGAATCAGAAAGAGAAGTAAAAGGTTTGTAGAGAAACATAGTGGGCAACGTAGTTGACTAGCTTCGATCGAGAACGCATGTGTAACGTAATAGATTCATGGAAATCTATTTTGAAGGATTAAAACTAATAGTTAGACATAAAGGAAATGTATTAAATGCAAACAACTAAAGGAAAAATATGAAAGAACTACGCTTGAAGACAACGATTGAGGATCCCTCCGGACCGCCGGAATGTAACTGGCGACCGGAGGATGATTATTTTTCGATAAGTTTAGAAACTTAGTTTTGATACCATATTAAACTACGAATACTATTATTATTGAACTCGCCCAAAATAGATTACAAGAGCCTTTATTTATAGGCTTATAGATCCTTGGTAAACAAGTAATCTAACCTAGTACCAATTGGAAACAATATCAAACTAATCTAACTAAATATAATTATAATAAATCTAAACAAGATCTCTAAAATATATCCTCTGACACGCATTACTTGAAATTTCAATTTATGAGAATATTTCATTTCGCTCGAAAATATCCCGCTAACCAAATGCACTGTAAGTCTGTTGATACCTTTGGAATCCAACGTTTAAGCTTAGTTGGTGTCTTGGTGTATGTCTTGGTGTACTCTTGCTATAAAATGCAAATATGTTTATTTGGTTTGGATTTTAGGAACAATAATTTGAATTGAATGTCACGAGACACATTTTTGTTGCCAGATAGAATGGCATTTTATGTATGAATATATAATTAATTGGTGTAGAGAGAATGTTACTTTTGGAATTTAACAAAACAATTAATGATGTGATGATTTGATGTGATATATCAACATTTGGCCTCTAGAGAATGTGATGGCATTTCTTGAATGGATGACATAAAAATCACAAGACTGTACTCCAAAATGGGCCAAACCAAAAAACATAATTCCCATCCATCATCATAACTACACGGAGATTATATACAACATATATAGATCGAACGAGATAAAATAGCAATGAAGTTACGAAGATCGATCAATTTGTACAAATATATATGCAGGTTAATTACTTCGCTCGATCATATATATATATATATATATATATATATATATATATATATATATATATATATATATATATATATACTTACTGTTATTTCATGGGTTAAAATCCAACCTATGAAGTACATGTGAATAGGAAAAACCCTAATCAAGAATCAAGGATAAAAGAATATTTCATTTTTCTGAAAGTTCTTGACTTCAAGATGTGGGTAATTAAATTAAATTATAAGACCCCTGGGGATGGGTGTATAATAGTGGGGATATAGTTATCTGTTCAACCACATATCAGATAAGCAGCTTCATGCTATTTCCATGCATATAAGTATTATACAGCTGAATTACATCTTTTTATTTATATATATGTACTAAACCCTAATTGGTAGGATGAAAACTCGACCACCACACCCATGTGTTTATTGACGAATTTATTCTTGATGATTTATTAGATAAGCAACTCACAAAAGGGTGAGACGTGTGTTTATTTAGGCCAATTATCAACTATACATGCATGCCACTAGCCACCTCCTGTGTTGCCTTTAGTATTCGCATTCATGAACTCGAAAATAGTGGTGATTAATGAACAAATTAATAGATAAAACGAGAACATATATGTTTGTTCAACATCATTTTATGTAGGTTAATTTGTTTCTTTGAAAATCCCTAATATTTCTGACAGAAAATTTCTTAAGCATTAATTATAACAAAAGCCGAGAGGCAAGAAAACAATCACATTAGGTTGGAGCAAGCATAAGCCGAGTTACAAGTCATGACAATTATCTTTAACGAAGCGTTTATAATCTTGTCTTAATCCGAAAGTTTATTTTACTTGTCTACATGTCTTTCTATAAGTCATTGTCGTCTAGTTGGCTCACTTTCATGCACCATTCATTATAGAAAGATGATGCATATACTATCTATATATATATATATATACTTGCATTATATTTTATGTGCTAAATTGTATGAAATGAACAATTAATATTGGAGTGTGGTAGGAATTGAATTTAGATGAAAATACGAGGGAGAAATTAACAATCAAATGGCCGGAGGGATATATATTTATATATAAATTAAATGGAATGGAATGGAATTATATTGGTAGCTAAAAATTGTATTTTTGTAATGATTAATGCACACATGTGAGCAATAGATGGAAGGAGGGATATGTACGCGATTTGTCTTAGAGGAATGGAGACAATGATGTGAATTGGAAGCAAATGAACAAGGCAAAGCATAAATAGGTTGCTAGCAAAAATGCCAATTTTACAACCATGCATTTGTGCAGTCATTCGTATGCATATATGATATCGCTCATCTCGTAATACATTGATCTTATACATATATATCTATATATATTCTTATATATATATATATATATGTATGTATGTATGCATCTTTATAATTGTAGCGTGTGCATGTGCATATGCATGTATATATGTACATACACACAAATACATCCTTGCATGCGCATATGTTAAGTTACCATCAATGTTACAAGCAACTTGCAATGACTCGAGTTATTAATTCAAGAATATAAATTTAAGTTACTTCGCGTGGAGTCGTCCTTTCATTCATTTGATTTTGACTCGAAACGAATTATTCAAATACTATTCAATCAACGTCTGGAATTCAAGTTTTGATCATTATGTCTTCTGGTAATTGATAAAAATGTCCTTTGTCGATCATCTCAATTATTTGATGGAATGCCATTATTATTACTGAGTACAAGAATATAATATTAGAGCTTTAAACGATTCTAAAATATATATACGTATATTTCGACCATTTTTATTTTGCAAAAGTTGTTATCTTGACCTCGATTATATTAAACGGTGTACTCTAGCAAGTCGCTAGAGGTAGGAAAACAATATATTATTACAATCTTGTAGAGCAAGCCGTGCTTAAATTCATTCAATTGAATTGAATTTAACTTTCTTGTTTCTATTTGTGATCCACGTAAATGAGAATATTTTCACTTCATCCCCAAACATGTTGCTTCTTGACAATTTCTTATTGAAAACGTACTTTGTCATTTTGATGCCTCCAAAACACCCATAACCCGGTTTGAATAACCACATACATTCAAGAATTGGATGTGTTCATGCGATCTTCGGATGGAGTCGGTGTAAGTGATGATTGATCCAAGATCGTTAAATGCATCAAGGTTGAAATTCCACTCTTTTGCAATTGATTTCCACATGCTTTTGCAACTCGGCAATCAACGAAAATATGGGTCTGAGTGTTAGTGTTATAATCACAACTCGGACAGTTTTTCGGGGGAATCTGAACGTCCCTTTTAACAAAATTTGATTTAGTGGGAGTTATTCTCCAAGAGTTAAATGTTTACTTTTTTCAAGTAAAAGTTCATTGACCTATCAATATGTAATTAACCTAGTAATTAAACTTTATTAATTCAAATCTTAATAAAAGTATAATGATGCTGATGTTAAGAAATGGCTAAAATGTTCTATATATTATGTACTTTAATAGGATTTGAACCAACAACATCTTAATCTTAATTACTAGTCTACTAACATATTGATAGGTCAATAACCTTTTGTACTATTTAATAAGTTATTACAACTTAAATTGAAGGTTTACATTTTATTTGTCTTATTTGCATTTAATGCGATAAGATACATGTCTGAGTGTAATCTCTATGACCAAAAAAATCCTAAAGTATATATGAACAAGAACAAAAAATTGTGTGACAATTACTTTTCATTTGTTGAGAATTTGTGGGCCGGTTCATCAACGTTTTATGAGAAATGAATTCTAGAAATTTGATACACATAGTAAATTAGGAACAATTAAACGATAAGAGCTAATTAATGTGTGATAAACCTCATTAATTTGTATACACATAGGGTAAACAATTACGTGAACGTTATCTTAACTTCTTAAGTATCATTAACGACTTTTAAAATTTGCCCTTAAGACTAGTGTCAACGGGCACTTCGGTCTCTGTCATTTTGAGCGTCAGTTTACTGACGTTGTTGGCACCACCACGTCAGTTTGGCGTCGGTTTGATGGACGTCGAAATTCCGACGGACGTTGATTTTTTTTATTTAGTGTATAGAAATTAATGTATTTTAATAAATGTGGGGTCCTGAAAAACTGAAGTGATGTTACTGTTGACAGTGTAATATCAGTTTTGTAAACTGCTGACTGTTGACCGATAAATCCTTTAAATTTCTATATACTTTTGTTTGCCATATTATGTCTATGTTATGTATTGAGATCATTAATAATTATTGTGGCCATAATTAAAATGACAAGAAGTACACATAATAGAAGATGCCAAGAAATGCATTTTGGAATCTACTCCAAAATAAGATGATCTCTGCACGGAAATGGAGGTTGATATTTGTTGCTGCAAATTTTTCGTGAACCTTTGTCAGAATTACGGAGTGTAACAAAAAAATAATTATGAATTAAATATTCAATAAAAAGTGCTAATAACTTGTAAATAGATTTATTTATTTACATAGTAATAGTTGTTTACATATTTGAACATTTTTTTAATTTTTCTAGGTATTTTATGATTTATGATAGTAAAGTATAGAGACGTATCTACAAGGAAAACACATAAAAAGGAAAATTAATGGTAATAATGACATGACATTGCCCTTTTAAAACTATAAAAGAAAATAAAGTAAATTTTTATTGATTTTGGCCATCAAGTATTAATGTAAATTATATTGTTCTAGCTAACAAATTTTGCATTTTGTTCTTACGCGTTACTATGTTGGTGTATACTTTTAAGGGTTCATTTGTACAAGTTTTACGTCACGTTATTAATTATTAATTAAAATAAAGTTCACAATACAAAAATCTAGAAAAATTAGATATAGCGAGAGAATACGCGTTGGATGGCACGTGATGACAAAAGATTGACGGCTGTTTTGAGGGGGAGACTCCAAATTCCCCGTGAGAACCCTTTGGACCCTTCCATATCTCACTAACCTCGTGCTTTTATTATTTCCCTGTTGATTCTATTATTATAGACCTAATTTATAATTTATGTTAATGATAATATTTTTAAATAATAATAACTTTATACTTTATCTATTAAAAATCAATAATAATTACGTTGTAATTAATGAACTATTAAAGAAAGATAATGACAATCGTGATTCATGTTCTGTTTATAAAACATAAACTTAGAGATGGTTTCTTTAACGTCACAATAAAAATAATAACATAAAATTACAAACAAATCACGTTTACATTAACTGTAAGAGCTTAGTGTTACAATGTAGGCATGTAGCAATGTCTTCGTGACCAAGTGATCGATCGAGTTAATTAAGCACATACATATATATACGAGGAGTAATTTGTACATTATCGCGCATTATCTACACTCCACTAATTAATTGTGCTTTATGGTGGTCTATGTGTAGCTAGTACAATATCGTAAATCACAATTAATCGTGACGTATATGTGTCTTATGAAATATAGTTCTAAACTTTTATGAAGAATATTTACTTAACTCTTAAAACTCAAAAAAGAAAAATTGTCACTCTTTTGGTAACACATGTTCTTATAATTAAAGCCATTCAAGTACAGAATCTCTTTACGATTTATATGTATACAAGCTAAGTTTTGCTTTTTTTCATATTTTTTTTTTCATTAATTTAAACCAAATTTAATCTTATTGACTGATAATGTTCCAATACAGTACATGAATATCTGTTTGTATTTTGAAAACAATTAAGGTACCATTTGTATGTGTATACACGTACGTATAGTTATAAGTTTTAGGCTTCAAAATTCCAAACAAGAATCACGAGGTTATGATTCTTCGTTGGTCAGATCTCCCGTGCTAGCATTGTGCCATTGTCTAGTCTCACGGCCATATTCTTTATTTTACTAATATGCCCTCGCCATTCATCTCTGTAATTTTCATAAACTAATTAACCAAATTTCATTGCAAATAATTAACTCTTGTAATTACTTAATTAAATTTTAAATTATTTAATAAATCAAGACAAACCGATCGAGATGATTGAATTAGTATATTAACTCAATGTAGGGATTTGAATTGAAGACCTTCGATACCATCATTTGAAATTGTTCATACCCACAGATACACGTACTAATTTGAAGAGTACATGTCATATTTAGTCATTTTCTTAGCCACGAAAATTATATAAACGACGTATATTAAATTGTCAGCGTTAACGAAAGGGTCAAGAAACAATTTGTAACATTAATATATGTCGTGGTCCTCGTTAATACCCTAAAGTTGACGCAATTCGGCCGACATTATTATATATCAATTTGTTAAAGACCATGATCGAGACCATCTAAAAGAACATGAAATTTTCATCCATCCATCTATAAACATATGTGATTCAATTCGAACTCAAGGCCTTCGTAGAGTATGAAAGGTCTGTTTTTATAATTTTTCATTTTTAAAATATTTGTGATTAAAATAGAAACCATATAAAGACTTGAAAAACTCATGCATAAAACTATAAAAGTGTGAAAGAATATAGAAAAAGTAGAGCATGTATATGGTTTATTTATTAATTAATATTATTGTTGTTGAGGGTGTATTTGGTATAAAGAGCTAGAGTCACTGAGTCATGTGTTAGTACTGATCAGTAGCAAACAAGGCATTGATCATTGATTTAAGAGCTCATTCTCTCTATTTATAAGCTTCAGAGTCTGCAGATTCAAATTCAAAGAATTAAAACAGCTGAAGATGGTCTCAAGGGAGCACAAGAAAGCTGCACTGCATGAGAAGCTGCAACTTCTTAGATCCATCACAAACTCTCATGCAGTAATAATTCTCTCAGCTTTTTTCTCTGATATATACTGATCTGATTTTTTTAATCAATTCCTAAATTTCATTGGCTAATTAAATTTCTTCATCAATATGTTTTAATCATATATATGCACACAAAAATCAGTTTCTTCTTTATTTTTACAGATTTTCCCTATTAATTATACCTTTGATCACTTTCTTCCTTGATTTATTTCACTATACGATTCTTTGATTGATCTTGATTATTCGTTCTAATCATAAAGTTCGAGCTAATATGTTAATCAGTTTGGAACCGTAAAAAGTCGTGCAAAAGTAAACGACATATATGAATATCATGAAACTGTAAATCATAAGCTGATCGAAATCTTATAAATGTTTTAAAAATGGTTGTTGCAGAAGAACGATTCGTCAATCATACAAGATGCATCCAAATACATCGAAGAACTCAAACACAAAGTACAAATACTGAATCAAGACATAGCAAGTGGACAAAGTTCAAGCTACCAGAATACATGGCCAGTGGTATGCAAATATTATGTATATTTAATATTGTAGATAATTGAATATTATAATATATTTTGATTAATGGTGGCCTCATCCCGTCCCTATCAATATTTGGGGTTCGTTTTCATGACACGAGTGTATGACCCATAAAATGAAGATTACCAATTCAAGAAAATTAGGTAAAACATGAACATTAAGTAGCTAGCTAGCTGTCATTTTTTATCCTCTTCTTAAGACCCGAAAAGCCACACACACTAAAGGTGAAACTTTTGTCACCTGTCTTGTTTTTTCTAACTCAATAAGTAGTTTGATCAAACTCAAATACTGATCGAGTAAAATGCTTAATTATGTTTTCAAACATGTTGAATGTGTTGCAGGTAACAGTTGAAGCTGTAGAAAAGGGTATACAAGTAAATTTGTACTCAGAAAGGAGTTGTCCAGGTCTACTAGTGTTTGTATTGAAAGTTTTTGAAGAACTGAATCTGAATGTGTTGGAAGCTAGGGTTTCTTGTACAGGCAGTTTTCACCTAGAAGCACTTGGAGCTGAGGTACTATAACTTATGGACATCATTAAACTTAACAACCCGTTAGTTACACGCATCTACTAATTCATAGATAATTAAGCTTTTGCTCCAACATACATATTTAACTAGAAAGTAAAGTTGATTTTTTGAGGATTAATGCATGCAAGTTTATTGATATAGTGCATGAACTTGAATCTTTAACATGCACCGGCCTCTTGAACGTTCATTAGAGGCTGCAGCTGCTTATTTGATTGATCTCTTTTAGATTTTGTAAGAAAAATAACATGTTCATGGTCTGGTTAAGGAAATACATAATTGGGATCTTTGTAACTGAAAGTGTAGTATTACCCCATATATATTTTGTTTTTAAAATCGTTTAAAAAAAAACTCTATCATTTTTTGCAGGTCCAACTTGCTTATATTTAAACGGTTAAAACTTGCTTAACATAACTGAACAATTTCTTATGAGAATCCCTAGCTAGATAGTTAATCTTATGGTGATCAATTAATAGTCTGGAAGCAAAAAAAACCCTAATCTTTAAGAACTGACTTTTGCAGACTGAAGAAAATGAAGAAAGTGTAGATGCCCAAATGGTGAAACAATCAATCTTACAAGCAATTGAAAACTGGAGTGAAAGCAGTGATAATCAAGACTGATGAAATAATCTCTGATTTGATTTGCTCTAAGCTAGTTTCTTGAAACTTGTTAATAGTTCTAGCTTGCAAGAAGCATGAAACTAGAAGATCCAGTACGTGGTATTCAAGCAATTAAGATGTAGAACACCAAAACCCTAAAAATAAGCTTGAACTTAACCTCCTACGAATTAGGTGTCCTTGAATATTGGTCTATGTTTATAAACAAGTGTACCCTTTTGAATTTAGTTTTTCACAAGTAAAACAAGTGCTTGTTAGTTTATTTCTATATTAAATAACATCATTATAACTTCTTAATTGCTTCTAGTTAACCTATACACGTACATCTATACATCTACATCTATGTATGATACACACTTACAAACATGTATACATCTATGTATGATATATGTTGGCTTTTGTATA
Source organism: Gnaphalium uliginosum (assembly GCA_963930675.1). Classification (NCBI taxonomy): domain Eukaryota; kingdom Viridiplantae; phylum Streptophyta; class Magnoliopsida; order Asterales; family Asteraceae; genus Gnaphalium; species Gnaphalium uliginosum. Next base: position 2,312,239 of record OZ005682.1, on the reverse strand, counting down.
CTATTTATGTCACAATGTGAGTACTATAACGTCACGTGCGTCTGGTGATTGAAGGCTCAATCACCACGCACAACGTTCAAGTTTCATAATGATTTCATAATGATTCTAAGCGAAATTGGAGTTTCACCTAATTTTCATGATCCATGGGTTCACTTCGTGATCTAACAATAACATAATGTTTTTCCGTATATGTAAGCTGGCTAAACGTGTAATTGTTAGTTATAGATGATTCATTAAAAGTTTCCCAAGATTACATATGTATATGTATACATGTTTAAAACATAATTAACAAGCTCAGATTAATCTACTAATATTAAAAATGACAAACGTGTACGCGTATAAATGTTTTTATTATTGATGAGGACACGATAAACGAGTTGGCGGATAACTTTTTGGATCAATGGGAGTGTGGGAAACGTATCAAGAAACGTGAGCAAAACGAATGTGATGCAGGGAAGAGCAGCAACGATTAAAAACTGATCTATTCGGTGTTGTGGCTGAAAATTTATATCAAACTTTCTCAGCACCGATTAAAGACTTTCTCCGCACCGATTAAACAATAAATCATTCGGTGCTGCGTGAATTCGTATTTTAGTAATTTTAGGAGTTTTATCTTATTTAATTAGTTTTTAATTTTGAATAAAAATTATGATTTGTTTCCTAATCAAGTTAGGATTTAAAGTATTTAGGAATAAAAAAGGTTTCTTCCTGTTCAAGAAAGTTAACCTTAAAAATAGTGGTCTCGTATTTCATTATCGATAATAATATTTTCTCTTTGAATTAGAGTTATATCTTTTGTGAAGTTTATTCCTTGTTTATCACCCTTGAATTAAGGTTTACTTTGCTTTTGTTCTGCGTCAATTATACATCATGTTTATCCATAAACTACAGTATTAACAAATGTCAATTTCAACATATATCTTAATATCTTATACATCAAATTTGAGTCTGAATATCATCAATATAAATGTAAATACTTCAAGTTCCAGAGATGTGTTTATTTTATATATTGAGAATCTTTATTGTGCTTAAAATACTAATGACTAAATTAAGGAAAATCCGATCTACATACTGCACAAAAAGTGAACAGTACAAAAATACGATTTTACTTGGGCTGGGCCGTATGGGCCTACAGAAAGGCCCAAAATGAGAGCTACGGCAGTACGACATTAATCATATCGATTTGTTGAATGAATGAAACCGAAAGAAGAAAATGATACACAAAACTGACAAAAGTACATTAATCGGAAGTTAGTATATACCTTAAGTCTTATCTAATAAAAAAGTTAGATCAAGTAAAAGATTATTATTACGCATTATTTTTGTGGAAATTATACATTGATAAATTACAATTTATTCATTTTTTTGTTTTATGAATCATAATAACTCTGGCTTAAGAAGAGAGTTATCCTTGTGACTATACACTCACAGGGTATCTACTTGGGTAATTCTTCTATCATGCATATATATACACGCAAAAATAAAAAGGCATTCGATCGACTCTTGTTTAATAAATATGTAGAATTGCACGTCTCGATTAGTAGCTCATGTATCACTTCTCCGATTTTTTATATCCAAAAAAGACGCTCTTGTAATCTGAACTGTCAAATGCGGATTCTTGAGTGCAAACACATCAAATCTGGCTGCAAAAACAATATCCTCCATGTTTTTAACAACAAAATTTAATGCAGTATCTTTGAGGTTTCGATTACAAGTAGTGTCTGAAATCTCTAAAATGTCAAGAGCATTATTCGTGTTTAGGATTTCAAGCATTCGGTTCTCACAGAATCTTTGTAAGAATGAAATTTCATACTTGTCTGCTGCTATTGATAATGAATAAAGATGTTTATCGACTTTTTCTTTTGCTAAATCGCCGCTATAAAGAAATTCTAATAAAGATTCAACTTCTCCATGGTTTAATTCAGGGAGAGTGATAGTGTCATTTGGTGCAGCTTTGCATCCATCCGAGTCTAACATGTTTCTAAATATATTTGACCTTGTTGCCTGCATCACAAACAAAAATATAAAATACTGATTGGTGCCGCGTATACTTGGAATTTAGTTAATTTAGGTATCCAATCAAGATTGTTTGAATAATGAAATTTTCTTAAGATCAAATACAAATATACAATGATATCAGCTTCGAGTCATATAAGGTTGAGTATACTTGAATAAATAAGCAATTAGCAATATTGTGAGTTGTAACCATGTTTGGGTTTGGTAATTGGGCCACAAGATCATATTATTGTAACCCAACCACTGAACCCATTGTACACTACAAAGCCCAAAACATAATCTTCTCAACATTATTAGATGGATATATACTTGTTATTTTATTTTATTTGAATTAAATTAAATATGACATAATTAAACTTTGCATATAATCATGTTTTGAAAATTGAGAAAGATATAAGTACCAGTAATGCTCTATGAGCAGGTATGGAAGGAGCATCATCACCAGGCTTAATAAGAATATCTGTATGAATTTGATCTCTAAATGCAGCCTTAAATTCACTTAAAAATCCCAACTTTTGATTTAGTTCGTCTTCCATCTTTTTCATCTCCTTTAACCATTTCAATGAACTCATGAAACCCTGAAAATTAACAAGATTTCCTTTTTGTTTTCATCAATTTTCCAACTTTTTGGTGAACAAACGTTATCTTGTCGCATGACTAATAACAAGGGATGATCGATAATAAGTAATCCCGAAAAGGGGCTACATCTTGTAAATAAAAAAGGTAAAAACAATTGGTTAAAATATTTTGATGTGAACATAGTAGGATCAAGAAAGATAACTAATATCAAATAACAAAAATTGAACAAATAGCCTTGCTGTTTTTTTTCACCACCTTTTTTTCATACTGATTTATGATCATAACCTTGTTGACTTTGCATGGTATCTACTCGTGAATTGTATAGTTTTGAGCAGAATCATTAGAGTTAACAAAAAGCAGATTAATATTCTTAAAAATTAGTAAAACGTAATCAAACCTTGGATAATACTTTTAGTGAAATTACCTTGGACGAATTAGGGACCGAAGGATCACTAGAGAATTTCCCAGAAATCTTATGATCATCGGTCTTAATTGTCATGGCGATAATACTTTTGGCACCTTCGTAACAAGCTACACATATGGTGTTCCTTGGTGGCCGCATATTATAAGGCATCGGGCTACATATCGAGCAATCCATTTTCAATATTAAGACTATGGTATGATATGATATGAATAAAAAACAAAAATTGAAGAACAGAAAATAAATAAAAATAATGAAGAAGGAGATGAATATGAAGTATTGTTTAAGAGATGGTGTGTTGGACGATGCTTTTTGAAGTTATATATGGAAGAATCTACAAAAGGAAGCAATTATAAAATTGCTTTCGTTATAAGCATATATTAATTAAATTAATTAATTAAATATTACATTAAAGCATATCTAATTAGCTATCATTTCCCTGTTGGAACTATAATGCAAGCTTCCTAAAAGGGACTCTTTCTCTTATTATATTTATCACATGTTTTGGATAAAGTCAATGGAATGAAATTACAAAAAACCCCATGTCGTCAAAAGTTTAGTTATATGATATTCTAATAACATGATTGTTGTCTATGTCTAATGTAAAAAAATTAAAATTGCATTTACTTAGACATAGATACCCTTTTTAAATACTCTTAAAACGTGAACTTGGTAACATTTAAAATCAAAAGTTGTTAAAACCTCATAATTACCGTTTTCTTTGTTTTATTATAATAAGGAAAATGGGTTTTGGAAGGAACAAAGGGAATAATAGTTGGTGAAGGGTAGAATTGTAAATACCAAAAAATATTATGTGTTTAAAGTACAATATATGGTACTCACTAATTAGGTCCATATCATTAAAGTGGTTAGAGAAGAGAAACCTAATTAAAAAAAGATTCAAGGAAAGTGGAAAAAGACATCCCAGCCTATAACAGCAAACATGTGGTAACCTAAACCACGTCTTTTATAACCCCCTTAAACTTTTTATAATTTCTAAAATAAACCCCCACCTTTAAAATTATTAACATCTAAGTCCAGCCTGTCCACTTCAAACAATCCTCAATTGCTTATTAGACTAGCTACAAGATTCGTTTTAGTATTTATTTATTTATTGGTTATTTATAATATCAACCAATAACAAGTGTGGCTCACGTACGTCGGTACGTAGTGTAAGGTGCACCATGATATTGATATTTGGTCTTTATGTTTATGTCTTGACGTAAAAAGAAATTTATCTTTATGCGTAAAGATGGATAGCAAATCAGCCCAAATGTACAAAACATAAATGCGAAACATATCATAATCTGTCTTTAAGAGGTAACAACATAAACATAGTATGTTCAGATTTTTTCCGGTTATTACTTTGAAGCAGAGTCAAACATGGGCCTAAAATGTATGATTGGGCTGTTACCAGTTACATCCAAGTTGGTGTATTTGTTTGTTTCATACATAATAACGGGCTTCATTATTATAAAATTATATATTATATAAAAATAAAAAATAAAAAAGAAGATGCAAAAAAAGAACTCAATATAATTAGTCAAGTAGTTGGCAGATGATAAAATGATTAGCCATGAATCCTAGGCCCAAAAGGTTACATCATATTATCATATATATATTTGGCCCAAGTAACCATATCCGTCCATAAATATTAAATTACCACTTTACCAGCCACATTTCTTCTTCTTTCGTGTTCTATACTTCTATAGATAAGAACAAAAGGAATCGTAGGGTTTATTTAACTTTAATATTTTTATTAAAAAAAAAATCAGTTACAGTTGGTATGTCGAATATATTTTCGATCATAACCTGAAAAACATATATAAAATGGAGTAAATCAAATTTCGTTATTGTTAAAATCGCAAGAAAAACAAAGTATAATCAAATTCATATATATTTAAAATCTTAACAGCTTGATCAGTCACTATTTCTAGATGCAGTTATCTACTTAAATGGGTTAAAAACATTATATTGTATTATAATTTAATTATAATTAAAAATAATTATAATTGTAGCATTATAATGTTAATTTACAAAGCAAATGTTACATGCATATCGAACAGTGCATTATTCTAAAAACAATGGTAGACTTGCTGACAGGATGTATTAGTCATCTCAACTGGCTAGAAATTAAGATTAATTCGACTTTAATCAATATTTCTAGTTGATCTGATGGTCGTGATCATCTGCACTCTTCTCATAATGGTGGTACAGCGCCACACCGGATAACACTGCCAACGTCAAAGCTTGTGCATGCATCCTAAAAGCCCAAAACATAAACTATTACTATTAAATCGTACGACAGCTAAATAATTCTTAACTTCTACATTATTTTTCTGTTCAAATTATCAAAAAAGTTTAGTATAAACGAGACAGAAAACAATATTCCGTATTTTACAATCGAAAAGCTCGTTAAAAAAATAAGAGTTGAAAGAGTGCTAGGAAGAGTGTAACTAGCAACCTGGCATGAATTAGCCGTAGGCTAGGCCTAAGTGGAGCCCTTTTAGTTCCCGTGTAAGCCATTGATGCTCCAACCGCGGTTGCCCACATTGTTCCTGTATACGTACAAATAAATATTCAGTAAATTCGACGGTTTATGATAATCGATTTTTAATACGAAGATTAAAAAGTAGACCGACTAACCAATGCTAGCGAGTTTGTGCTTTGAGACCCAAGATTGTACGGCTTCCATTTGAAATTGTTAGACAAAATTTTTGTAGTTGTTTGTTAAGTTTTGAGGATGAATGCCAAGTGAGGAGTTGGTTTGATATATATAGGGGATGATGAATGGGGGTATGTATGTAAAATTACAATGTGTCGTATTTATTTATTATATTTATTAAATAAAATTAAACTTAGCCCCTTGATTTTACTACCTTTTATCCTAAATTTCTGGTCATTTGAAGTCCTTGTAGTAACAGTGAGCAGTAGAGTATGGCAAAACAGGTGCTATAGAAAGGACAAAATATATCCGGTTTTTTAATTTCTGAAACTTTAAGGAAAATATAGTTTTAGTTATTTATATTTGTGACCCTTCGGGTTTGATACATTTTACATGAACTACCTAAATTTTTTGATGTTGCATTTGAAGTACGAGGTAAAGAAAAAAAAAAAACAGTGGGCAGTAGTTGAAACTTTAAAAGATCCCCATGGTTTTGATATTTTCAATTTTTGAGATCCTCGGGGTTTGTCATACCAAATTTGAGATGCATTGTACTGTAGTACTTAACCAGTAGTAGTAATTATTAAGTTTTATTAGGGAATAAATGTTGATTTAAATTAATCAAAAACCATTTGTAAAATAGATATGGATCGGAAAGCATCTTAGATTTCTATTTTAAGAAATTCTCAAGAACAATTTTTAATACTCATTCATATTTATAGAAATTCTATTATTTTAATATTAAATTAAAGCTAACAATTATCTCACTTTGTCCATCACAAAAATATATTTGTCCAACACTTTGAATGAGTAAACTTCATCAACATGGTTAATTTATCGGGGAAAAAGAAAAACGACATAATTCTATCATGATCCACTATTAGTTACATATTTTGTTTTATGTTGCATTGCACGAGTCTATCAATTAATTCATATTCCGGTAATACTTATATAATTTTTTCAAACAAAAGTAATACTTATATTTATAATCTAGAAAGCCATGAAACATTTCCAGAATAATATACGTGATGTGACTTATGTTATTATGTTTAAATTTATTAATTTAAGAAATTTGATATTAAACCAATACAGGTTTTTTAGAAATTGACTACCTATTTTACTTCTTATATAACTTTGTTATTAAAATCAAATGTCAATAACTCATTTCATGTATCGTTATTATTATAATAAATATATGTAACTAATTTAAATTTGAATATTTTCAGTTTTAAGGTAAAACTGAAGCACAAAATATTCTCCTGAAAACATATTTCTTTCTTTTTTTCAAGTGCTGCAACCAAATTTTACCCGCAGGCTTGATATCATCGGCCTAGAAAGTATAAACAAGTGGATTGTATGCGAATTTATTATTTACTGTTATCGTATGAATTTAGCTGATGTGACACATGACACTTTTTATATGTATATATATATATATATATATATATATATATATATATATATATATATATATATATTTTTTAAGTATCGGACTGTAGGTGATTATATTTTCATATACTTGTCCGAAAAAACATATTATTTTATTTCAAGTATAAAAATGTTCCAAAATATAAACTTGGTGATAAGCCAATAGTTTTGGGCTTCAAATTAGGTGAAGGCCCACTTTATTGGTAGAAGAAATGATTGTCCCCCACTTATCTCGTTCACCGTCACCGACCATGATGAGTAGGTCCCAACTCTCCTTACGTAATACGTATACAAAAGGTTTTTAAGATCATAATTTTATTCAACATCATTTTAATTATTGCAAGATCGATACAGTAAAATAGAATTAAAATCATCATCATCATAAGATATATATAATCAACAAATATGTTTATATAAAAAATAATTTAAATAAACATTGAATATAAAACTAAAACTATCATACAAAGTTACTTACAATTTGTGTTTTGTTAATGATTATACGAGCAATCTTTACGATTTCACGATATTAATTACGATTCTATGAGAATTTTGATCTTATAACAATTCAACACGTTTTTGTGTAGCAAAATTGTACGATCTTATAATTAATATTGCGGACGCTACACAAATATATGCAATCCAGGTAGAATATGATTATTTGTTTACGCAAATCATCATATCATCATAGGGCATACCAACTCTGTTGTTGACAACACAAAGTAATGGTGCTGTTGGCCAATTAATATTCAAATTTTTTTGTATACTTTATATTTTTTATCCTTCAACTTTTTTATATTTATACAAATAGCTTATTCATTAACACTAACAGCACCTTTCATCCGTACAGTTCAACATCATGGATTATTTTCCGATCATCATATCATATAAATTATTACAAAGCATCTTTCTATCTATCCCAATATTTAAAAGAGGATAATTAACCTCCTAATAACCTCCCATTTTCCTGCCAAAAATTTCACCCCCTCGTCTCATAAAAAATTTCCACTTTACAGTTATTCTCAAACTTATAATAAGGTATTTATCAATAATAATAATTATAAAAATTTTGTTATTTGTAGTCTTAATGGCTATGTTTAAGTTTTAAATTCGTATAAAAGTCGGTGGTACATTAAATTTGTTGGTAGCGATTATATTATGTGGATGGATGATTATTATCAATGTACAAACAATTTATGCATATTTGAATTTTTTATTTATAGCCTAAACTTATGTTTAGCATTTTCTTAATCATAATTATGCATTAATTAACCATTCCACTCCTAAAAAGTAGGCCTTTATCCTTGCCTCTAAAAACTAACCGTCATACCCTTCCATCAACATATAACCACCATATGTTTTTCGTCCCCTTGTATTCTTCATATAAATTTTCTTCTAACGACTCACTAAAATCTCAATTGATTGAACTCATCTCTCACTAAAGGGATAACCTTCAAATAAATAATCTTCTTTATTCCAGTTATTTGTATTTTGGAATATAGCCAATAAATTTGTATTTTGTATTCTTTTTACATTTTGTATTTTGATTAATATAGCCAAAGCCAATAAATTATACAAACTTACTGTAGGAAGGTCGTTCCAGAATTGTAAAGACAAACTCCAAAACTTTGTTATGTAATTAACAATTTCAGTTAATTTATATTACAGTTATTGTTGAATTGAATTTTAATATTATTTAAAACACTTAAATAAATATCAATTGAAACTAAGTTATCAAATATCAACTATAACAGAATCATAAAACTTGTGTGATAATGCATTATTGATTTATAGGCTTTGCACTATGTATTCATCAACCCGTACATCGTACGGGTAATAATCTAGTATTACTTGAAGTATAACATAAATAAACATAAATTGTCTACTTATGTTTTAGGACACTAATTCACTATCATGTTTTTTAATACTAAGCTCGTATAGTTATATAATTTTATTTTATATACAAGATATAATTTTGATAAATTTGATTAAGAGTTAACAGGAAAAGGAAAATAAACATATACGTACAGAGGAAAAAATGACTTTTTAATTGTATTTTATGAGTATATATAGGTAAGGTTCTTGGATTAATGCTCAAATGATGGGATGAAGGGACATGTCAAATTTGTTATATTTTAGAACAAATTTGTAAGAGTAAAATGAAGTGTCAGTTAAAATGCAGTTAAATTTTATAAGTATTAAATATAGCATTGTTAAAACGTAGTTATCCTAAAATGCAATAAATCTTAACATAAATGGCAAACAAAATTTATTCTAAAATGAAGCAAATCTGGCAGCCCCAAGCTCCCCTCGGATGGCCTTCCCTCTGATCATCCAACAATGCATTTATACACTTTTTTCACGCGGATGTTTTTTTTTTAGAAATGATAAGATCACTCAAAATTTACAAAATGTTATCCACATAATGATTTGTACCAATAAAATAAAATGAGAGAGAAAAAAGAAGTTGATATGATTGGTTTATCTTGTATGCCACGTTATTTTGTAAGATTTACGTGATCGTAAGATTAGTCTCTTTTTTTTTATTATTTTTATTTTCAGTTTTCCTCCATGTTTTCCCGCCATTTACGAGTTCAATAATCGCGTCTCTGACAACCTAACAACTATTTTATAACGAAACAGAATTGGGAATCGATGGCGGAACCTCCACACTCACAAAAAACAGGAATGAAATCATCATCACTAATTCAGAGTGAACCCCTTACCAATTTCATCCCTAAATCGAATGATAATAATGCATCATCCGCCCAAAACCCTAATTGTCCGCAACATTTAATTACCGTTCCGACCGACCAACATTCGATTCTTAATCCTCCGACTCCTAGACCTGGTATACACTCTATATCTCTTTCACGCACACACAAGCAGTAAGTTTATTGTAAGCAGCTTGGTATTTAGGATTTTGGTATTGAACTGCGTTAGCTGTCTTTATTGAATTTAATAGGAATGTAACTCTGTGTAAATGTTATACGTTTTTGAATTAATTTTGGTTAGGGCTTTTCTGTTACTTGGCTGTGTTAATTTCTCCCTGTTATTTGTATTGTGTATGATTGAAGTCTGTGCAGTTGTGTACTTGTGTTATTAGGAAATTTAATGTTATATGACTGTTTTATCCACGGATTACTGTGTTTTTTAAGTAAATTTCTGTTCGTATAATATTGCGTAGGTGATGGGAATCGTGTCGGGTGTATTCGAAGACAAACAATGCTGAAAGCTAGGAGCAAGACAAAGGTTATAAGTCTTCTCTCCATTGAGGACTGAAAGTAACAGGTGATTTTCTAAGTATGCACACAAGCAATTTTAAGAATGTATTTGACCTTCAAGAAAGAAAAAAGATAGGAAGCATAACTATATGAAATTTTTTGATCTGTTCAATCTAATAGCAGTTGCATTTTTAATTTCCGTTTAGTTTCTGTCTAAATTTGTGATGAGATCACCCGGTGAGAGTTAAAATATAATATAATATAATAACCTATATACTATTATCATTGAATAATAACTTACTAGCTATGTGCTCCTTGTCTTTGTGTAGAATTGAAGTTGATGGAGTAGAAGATGCATTACGCTCTAAGTCATCAACAGACCCACTTCCATACAACAAGGTTCGTTTTGCAAGTCTTCATTCAATCTGTGAATACTTAAATTCACGAAATTAACACATAGCTCTTATATGTTGATCAAATGAATATCCATGCAACTGGACTACTGGAGTATAGAGTGTGCAATGGTACTATACAGTTGCTAGCATTTTCGTAGTCGGTTACAGATACTTGCTAACGTATAAGATGCTAACGATCATGAAGGATAGAACTCTTGAGTCATAAATATAAAGTAAATAGAAACTAGTTATTTAAAATGAGTCCGTACATGTTATGTTTTATCCCTAACGGGTCAAATAACTAAAATAAAAGCATTTAGCTTAAGAGGACGTCGAATGGGATGAAAAAACCTGAAGTTTATTTTTAGCGCATAAACCTCTCAAGTGTTTTTTTTTTTTTTTCTTAAAAATAAAACCATACTATTATAGAACTAATTAACTTCAATATTACTTTATAGATAGGAATTCAGAAAAGAGTTATATCATTTTGGGCTAAAGTGTTTCGGGTCAAACCAACCCGTACTCTATGTAACTGTTTCGACCCGCAACCCAACCCACATTCCCACCTGTGTTAGAAACCAATATCATACCTAACTAGCAAAAGGTTCTTAATGGTCACTGTTCTGCAGAAGAGGAAATGCTTGTCAAAGGGAAGTTCCAAAGAATATGTAATGCCACAAGATTTTATTTACCAACAGAGAGCTTACTTCAAAGAAATTGATGAGTATGAACTAGAAGTGGAAGAAGTGGAGTAAATGTCAGTCTAAAGAGAAGAAATGATCTCTCAATGTAAGTAGGACCATCTCACTTAGCTCAGATTCTGGTATAGTCACATACTCACACTTGCATATGTCAACTTAAAATATCAGTTACTTACCTATATAATCAACATGCCAGCAAGTTATATGCGTAGATTAATTGTAGATCCAACTTTGTAATCGACATTTTATAGTGATAGAATATGACATAGCAGTTGTAAATCTGATGAAGCAAATGAAATGACCGAGTCCACCTTTTTAGATATTTTCTCAGAACACTCTCCTGCTGTCTTTCAGCATCCTGTTCAAGTGGGTTATACCGTATGATGTTTGAACTCATATGGAAATGTTAGAATTCTTATTATCTATAGCTTATTCTTATGCAACATAAAGGCACATTGATTTTTCGCACGACTAGCTAAAGCTTGCACATGATAGGAAGGCAAGTTGACTACACCTTTTAATTGAGTTCACATAACTTGTCTATGAAATGCTATGTAGGGTAGTTTCTGCACTTACTTTGCTGTTAATTCAAAAGTAAGAATGATGGTGTACTTTTTAAGGAAAATATGATGCTTATCACTGAAATGTCCATCTATCTTGTCCTTTTGAAAGTAATAACCTTCTCTGAAACTAATTTTTTCGCTAATAGAACCATTTTACTTTTTGTTGGACCAATGAACATAGCCTAAATACAACACCTTTCTTATGTTACGGGTATTGGAAGTAATACAGTAGGACCTGTAATAAGTTGTCTGATTAAAAGGTTTATTTATTGGTTTTAGTGATATCTAAATGTAGACTAGACATAACCAAGTGGGATGTTGTTTTATTGGTTATTATGAGCAAGGAGATGGTGAAAGGTCTCTAAAGATGCCTAAATTATGGACCTAGTCTGATATTTGGACTTGATTTGTTTTTGTTTTGATTATGGTTGATGCTACTATTGCCCTTAAAGTATGGAAATCTTAATATCCTTCACTTCCTAATCCTAGTATTTTAGTTAGTGATGCCTTTTTGTCTTTATTATTTAGTCTGAGTAGACATCCCGGTTGTAACCTTTGCGGCTATGATCGTCTTTGTTGATTTGAAGGGACTTTGGCTTTCTGCGTTTCCTTCTTATTTTGAGCATCTCCTGTAAATGTATACAGTTAAAAGGATTATCAATTGTCATGTAATGGCACATCAAACATTCTGCAAGTACTATTATAAACTATTTTGAATTTTATAAATTTTACTGTTTTTCAATGAATAGAATTCTCTCTTTCTAAATTTTATACAATTGTAAGATGTAAGTTTAGTTGGCCCTATTCACTAGACACAACTGATACACTTACAAAGTAGTTATAGGTAAATTATCAAGATTGTTTCTATTGAGATAGTGTGGCCTCTGTTATGAAGTAAGTTAAGAGTTACCACTGCTTAGATTAAATCACTAATTTTGGGTTTCAAGTTCGTGTCTCTTTCTACTGAATGTTTTTAGTACATTTTCATGGTTGTAAGATTAAAATGTCTCATTCTCAATTTGTTAGTCATGTGACGTTGAACTAGAATAGGTGATTTCCCAGAGAAGATGGATTATTAGTAACAATAACATCACGATCACATTAAATGTATAATAACGATGGGTTGGGTATGTATATAATATGGAATCTCTGCTCCATACGTATACTTTCGGACCACAAGGGGCACCCAACAACATAAGCAGCATACGTTGAGTTTAATATTGGCATCTTTTTGGCTGGGGCCATGGGGCCCATCACCTTTGAGAATCTCAAACGTTTTTCCCTTTCACATGGGAATCCAATTGTCTGTTATGCATTCCCAAACTCCATCTATCCAATTATCTTGTACCTATCAAGGTAACAGTATTGTATTTTTTTTAGTTCTTAATGTACACATATATAGATTTAAATAAGGGTAACAATTTTTAGCAGCACCTAAATTTGTGTGCTTCTAGCAGCATACATGATTTTCCCTTTCAAAGGTAAAATAAATAATACATATAAATGATTGTGTTAATACATTATGTTTATGTAATTGTATTTTATTGTTGATTATAATAATAATTATAATTATAATTGTGTAGACCTGTTAGATCAAATTTGATTGGACAAAAGAAGTGATAGGTGATGGAGGAATATAAATAGTTTGCTCCAATAGTTTTGGAACAGGTACAAAGTATAGCTTGAAGACATAAGATAGTGAGTTGGACTGTTTACTATTCATTCAAAGGATTCTTTAATTTTAAACCAATGATATTAGCTAATTCTTTTGATTAATTTGTTCAATCACTTGAAAGAAAACAACACCCTTATTAGTGGGTAATATGTGTTTGCTAGTTTTTAAAAGTATTGATCATGATGTTAGAGTATTCAGTTTGATGCTTGGTTACAGATTAAGTACGTTCTTGACTTCTTGTCAGGTTTGTGATGACCAAATGATCGTTCGTTGTTATGTATTTAATTTCGTAGGGTCGTTTAAGAGTGATACTTACATGTGGTCTTGGGTTTTTTAGGCAATGTATGCATTATTGGTTTTTTAGGATTTTATAGTTGTGGACATGGTTTCTCAAGCGGTTAAGGTTCTGAGATTACATATTGTAATAGTCTCTATAATATCATATATTAAAGTTAACATAATATCATGTACTCAGTAACGGGACTGGAATGGGGCCCGGTGTGTGATGTTCGGTACACGTTGAGCCTGTTTATTCGGTAGCGTTTGTCAAATGGAGCCCGGTGTGCGACATTTAACAGTTTTACTAAAATTTATGCCAAATCAAATTATTTTTCATACCTTGGATTAAGAAATATCTAAGTTTCTTTCATCCATCTTATTTTGATAGTTTACATTGTAGACCTGTAATTGTTCGTGTTAAAACTCAGAAGAAACATCGTAGTTTGTAAAAATAGCAAATTGACGTGCGTGGTGGGCATGAACGAAACCAGCATATAAGCCATAGTGACTGCTCTTAACTGTATCATTCATTTTTCATATCTAGATAAATATGCTACTTATGATTCTTATGATGCTCCAATCCGAGATATTAGTTCGTTTATTATGGTTCAATGATGAATCACTCCGGGCTAGATCCAAGTTGAATTAAAACTAAAAGATTATCAAATAATGAAAATGAAAACTGAACGAACTTGAACAGCTTGTCCCAAACAAGTGGATGAAACACTTTAATTTTAACTCGAAACAAAGAAGTTTCAAGGTAAAGTTTTTTTGATTATTATTGTTACATTATTTGATTTTTTTATTTATTTTAATTTTATTTTTTTCCAAATATGTTTGTTGTGATCATCTTGTGTGATTCTATGGCTTTATTTGTCAACGTCACGCTACAAAAGTACAAAATACCCACAACTCTACACTTTAGGATTTTGCTAGGAAATAGTGTGGGTTTATCTATAAATTGAATACACTTACCCTTGATACCAAACACCCCCTCAAGAGTGGGCAACTAAACAAAAGGCTATATTGGTAAAGTAACAAGAAACACACAATGTCTATTTATAGCGTTAGTTGTCTCTATTTTTCTCTCATGATCAAGCTTCAAAAATGGAAGAAAAAGGATACACACAAGATGGCACAGTCAATCTTCGCAGGCAACCCGTGCTTTCTTCCAAAACTGGCAAATGGAAAGCTTGTGCTTTTCTAGTTGGTAACTACTTTACACCCTCTTCTTCATTTCATATTTCAAGATTCTCTTAGATTATTAAAACTTTAACAAGATTTTATGTTTATGCTTTTGCTTGATGGTATTGGAAAAGGGTATGAAGCGTTTGAAAGGATGGCGTTTTATGGGGTGGCTTCGAATCTTGTGGTGTATTTAACAACACAATTACATGAAGACACAGTTGCATCCGTTAGGAATGTGAATAATTGGTCAGGAGCAGTGTGGATGACACCAATTCTTGGGGCATATATTGCAGATTCTTATTTGGGTCGTTTCTGGACTTTCACCTTGTCATCTCTCATCTATGTCTTGGTACGTATGTATATTTGTGTATTTACTTCTTGGGTTTTTTGCTAATAATAGTATTAAGAGCTGTCAATAATGATGATTTTATGCATCAATGATGATATTTTGCCCTCCAAGTCATCAACAATTCAAACATTCAATCATAAACTACCAAAATCATACGCATAAAACACATAGTTAAATTCGGACCTTATGGCTGCTATTACCATTATTCTTATTTAGTAATTAGTAATATTAAAAACAATTGTTTCGCAATGATAACTATGATTTTGATTTAAAGTTTTTTGCTTTTTTTGTGTGTGTAATTTGGTCCATTACTTTTTTTGAGCAAAGAAAAAGGAAACTATTGGCTTATATTTCTTTTGACCAACCATATTTAAGTGCTCAATAATTTGCATTATATGTCAACTTCAGTGGTGGTATTCTTTTCCTTTTTGTTAAATTATACATTTAACTATATGCCAACAAGAAATACAACTGCATCTATATTAAATATATGGATAGTTCATGCAACTCATTGGTTAGGTTATAAACAATCATTGCGTGCCTAAACTTCTCAGTATGATCACTCAATATGTATGTCAGCTTGTGAAGATCATTTTTACATCATACAACTGTTTCTTACCGATTTTAATTATCGTTCTTGATATTTTGTAAAACTAATCTTAATTAAAAAGATTGTGTTTTTAGGGGATGGTGCTATTGACTTTGGCAGTTTCTGTCAAAATTTTGAAGCCAACATGCATAAATGGAGTATGCAACAAAGCCACTGCTTCTCAAATTGCATTTTTCTATTCGTCTTTATACATCATAGCTATAGGTGCTGGTGGGACCAAACCAAATATTTCAACCTTTGGTGCTGACCAATTTGATGATTTTGACCCTGGTGAAAAAAGACTTAAAGTGTCTTTCTTCAACTGGTGGATGTTCAGCAGCTTCATGGGTGCACTTATTGCCACCCTTGGGCTTGTTTATATTCAAGAAAATTTGGGCTGGGGTCTTGGCTATGGCATCCCAACTATTGGCCTCATAATATCACTCGTTATTTTCTACATTGGTACCCCTATGTATAGGCATAAAGTCAGGAAGACTAATAGCCCCGCCAGTGAGTTCTTTCGTGTTATCAGGGCAGCAATTGCTAATCGCCACCATGAAACACCACGTGACTCCTCAGAGCTTCATGAGTTTGATTTGCTACATTATGTCGATAGTGGAAAGCGCCAAGTCTATCATACTCCAATTTTCAGGTACGTTCAATTAGTTTTTTTTTTTCTTTCTTTCTGTACGTGGGTTTAAGTGACAACATTTTGGATGTCATATGTTTAAGTTTTCGTTTTCAATCAACACAGCCTGGCAGCCCAATGATTAGAAAGTTATGAATTCGACTCTAAATCGAGATATAAATGGTAGTATATAATAGGTGTCGTGTGTATTTATCTAAAGTCTTCCCCTCTAAAAAAGTTTTCATTTTCACTTGTACTCTAGGAAAGCAACTATAAAGATACTAAAAATAGCATAGCTCAAGCAATCACGAAGAACAACAATTACAGATTTAGTTTCTCTTTCTTTTTAGTGAAAGTCAAAGAGAAAATTAGTTTTATATGCATAATTACACGCATAAAATACAACAAACCCAAAAGTTGACAAAAAAGGGTCAATCTTTAGCAACAAACTTATACATACAACAAGGTTGTCTTTTAGTCCAACTTGTTGATTGGACCATATCCCATTTAAAGAGACACGCAAAGAAATAGACAGGATAGACCCTCACATTCATTACCACATATAACTTTATACCATAAAGTATAAAGTAGTGGCATTTAAAACAATGTCAAATATACGCATATATATGTGGCCTAATATATATACACGCAACAATTCAAAATGATAAATGTTTTTTTTTTTAAGATTTGTCATACATAAGAGGGGAATGGGATAATTCACAAAGGTGTAACAAGACACTTGCAAGTGGGAGAATTAGCCCATTTTTTTGCTATAAATAACACTTGCATAGTTGCATATATGGCTTTTTAGTTGTTATTTTAGTTTGGTCACATACTCTATATCAGAAACTATTACCAATCCTAAAAAAATATATGTAGTTGCTACATATCCAGATTAAGATTATTCTGAAAGTATTGTCGGCTCCTTATACATTAGAAGGGCTTTGGGGCTATGGATGACTCATTGTAGTCTGTTACAACTGTTGCAAAATTTAATTCAAGATTTCATTAAATGGTCCATAGGAACTGGTTATGAAATGGGCCCATCACATTAAACCATATTTTAAGTTGGCCCCATGGAACCTCATGTACACATTTAGAAACAATATCACATTCATTGGAAGGTTCACCAGTCATGTTCATTCAAGATTCAAATCCCTGTCCTATGTAAATATATATTTAACCTTTTTATGTATACAATAATATTTATTTTAAAATAGTATGCAAACATTAATTGCTTTGGAGTTTGGATAGATGAATTTATTTACATGGTTTGAGCCTTTTATATGTTGATTGTAATATGGAAATGACCACTTTAACCTTAGGTTCTTGGACAAAGGTGCATTGAAACATTATAATGTTGGCAACTTAGAGAAGCCACCATGCACAATTACTCAAGTGGAAGGTGTCAAACTTGTTTTGGGGATGAGTATGATATGGCTTGTAACCTTGATTCCTAGTACTATTTGGGCACAAGTCAATACCTTGTTTGTGAAACAAGGCACCACTTTGGACCGACATCTTGGATCAAGTTTCCAATTACCGGCAGCGTCGTTAGGGAGCTTTGTTACGCTCTCTATGTTGATATCGGTGCCACTATATGATAGATATTTTGTACCTCTAATGCGTAAAAGAACGAAGAACCCAAGGGGGATCACCATGCTCCAAAGGCTCGGGATTGGATTTGCAATTCAAATTCTAGCCATAGCAACTGCTTATCTTGTTGAAGTTAGAAGAATGAAAGCTATCGAATCACACCACATTCTAGATCCTAAAGAAGTTATCCCCATGTCCATTTTTTGGTTATTGCCTCAATATATTCTATTAGGGGTAGCAGATGTGTTTAATGCTATTGGTTTGCTCGAATTCTTTTACGATCAGTCCCCTGAAGATATGCAAAGCCTAGGAACGACGTTTTTCACTAGTGGGATTGGTATTGGGAACTTCTTGAATAGTTTCTTGGTGACGATGGTAGATAAGGTAACAATCAGGGATGGAAAGAAGAGTTGGATTGGGAAAAACTTAAACGATTCGCATTTGGATTACTATTATGGTTTCCTTTTGTTAATCTCGGTATTAAATTTAGGAGCTTTCTTGTGGGCATCAAAGAAGTACATATATAAAAGGGAGTCAAATGTAGAAGCACAAGATGAAAGTCTAGAGATGGAATGCAAAACCTTGGAAGCAATTCCATTAGGGTTACAAGTTTAATTTTGAAACGATATTGTTTGTTTCCCAATTTATAGTATAAGAGAGAAAAAAAGAAAAGAAAAAAGAAGCCCTTAATAGTAAAAGAATTAGTATTCCAGAAAGTAGTTTCATGGGTGGGTTTATGGTTGTAATAAAAGCTTAAAGTTGTATATAAATTATTATTTTTAATCTTGTTTCTATAAACCAGTATTAATGTTTTTATTTGGAAATTATCAAGACTTCATTGGTTTAATGGTTTATAAGAAACAAAAAATACTATACAACGAGAAAAAAACTATAATAAGGGTATTCCAATATCCAATGGATTCAAAATGTTTGTATTATTTGAATGAAGAGATCAAAACTACCTAGGCCCAGTGGGCTAATAAAGAAAATAGTAAACGATTGGGTTCAAACCCCAAAGCTTAATCACATTTCACATTAGACAAAACTAAATCCCAAATCCTAATTGATTTGCTTTATAGAGATTATTATTATATTATTACACTAGTTTATAAACTCGTGTATACACACGGGATTTTAATGCAAAAATATCGATATTACGTATTACGGAGTTTGACAAAACTGTTGGTCCACTTATCATTTTTTATTATTATTATTTTTTAATTTTTCGTAAATACCTTTTATTATTTGTTACTACTTACTAACAATAAGTATTACGATTATTTTTATTTTTACCTTTTCTCTTTACATGGAGAAACATAGTTATAAGTTTATAACTAACTATTGTTATTTGTATTACGTAATTTGTCTCATTATAAGCTCTTAAGTGAACTTAAAAGTGTTATGAATAATTAATAGAGAAACTCGTTATTTCATTTTGTTTTATTTTTGCAAATGCCTTCTTATCCATTGGTATTACTAATTCAAATAGGATTACAAAACCTGTAATTATTTTTTGATATTATGTGATTTTGTGATAAATAAGGTTGTTAATTTTTTGTTTATGAAATGTTAAAGTTTTGTTTAGAAATATTTAGAGAGCTTGATTTGAAACTCTACTCTAGTAGCTCGAGCTAGACTCGATTTGTACTGAGTTGATTTCGAATGTTTCTCGAGTCGATCTCAAATAGCTCATGAATTGGTTCGTTTTATTTAGACCCGTAATTAAACCCACACGTTTAAACCATCCAAACCTCTTATGGAGTCGGTATTGTCACATGTTTTGAAAAAACAACTATAATCTTAATTTTAATTCATTTGTAAGGCCCGTAAAAATTAAAAAACCCGTCAAATTAAAAACAATTAAAATTTGAATTGTTTAAAGTTTAAACCTGTATTTAAGATTAATTACATGAAATAAAATATATGTTTCAAATTTCAATTTGATTAAATTAATATATCAATATTAATATTTCATATATAAAGATATGAAAGAATATGAAATTGGCTTTGTTTACAATATACAAAACGTTCGTAAGGTATAGAGAAACAAAAAATTTAGTCTCTTTTTATTTTTATTTTTTAGTATAATTATTTATTATTATTATTATTATTATTATTATATGGTTTGATTTATTTATTTATGTTAGATTTTTTAGGGGAATGAAGACATTTTATTTGTTAATTAAAGTTTAAGTGAAATTAAGAGTTTTGATTGGCTAATAGGAGTTTAATTTTGCATTTAGATTTTTTAGAAGACTTTTCTTTTATTAATATTTATATTAGATAACAGGTTTTAGATTTTACATTTCATTAACATTACATATTTATATTATTTCCAGAATACTACCCATTTTTTGATTCTAAATCCACATAAATAATTATTAAAAGCTTAGAAGAAAATTGACTTAGCTTCTAAGAAGGTAGCTACTGTCCTAGATACTACCTGAGTCTTAACTTGGAGTTGATTTGCAGAGAACTCGAAAAAAACTACTCTCTCCGTCTCAAATTTAATTAATTGTAACCTAACAAAAAAAAATACAATTTTATAAAAATATAATTATAATTGATTTTTTTATTACTTTTTGTAGAATGATAGTTTCACTCTTAACTAATTAATTATTACTTTTTTTAAAGTTTATAATAATACTTTCAAGTAAGGATAAATATAGTAATTTCGATTAAATTTCTAAGTGAACAATTAGATTTTGGGAGTGAGAGACTACTTAAATAATATTTGACCGGTACAAACTATGGAGTATATTAATTAGAAAAGGCTGTGTAATTTTAAATTATAGTCAATACAATATCCCGATCACATTAAAGAATGTTACATGAATTATACGTATTAACTGAAATTAAAGATATTACCATGCATCTACAGTTTGGAGAGTAAGGTTCAAATGAAAATAAAAATTTTAGTGAGAATGATATCACGTGTGATAGTTGTTCGTATCATAGGTGATACTCGTTAATATCGCGTGTAATAATCGTTGGTATCACATGTGATAGTTTTGACAAAACCCACCAAAAACGGAAAAAAAATCGTTAAAAGTATACCTTGTGCGATGTCTAATCGAAGAGAAAAAACGTTGATTTTTATGGTGCAATTATTGTAATTTTTTGACTTACCGTTTGTGAGATATTTAATTTTAAAAATGTGAAAGAAAATGAGTTTTGTGACACGTGTCGCATTATTTTTGATTTCTTAATTTTCACCGAATGTTATTAATATAATTATAATATATTCCAGGTTATGGTTTGTTACGAATCAACATTTGACAGGCATATTTGTGAACTTACGAAATCTATAAATAATAAAATATACTTAAACCAGAATACAATGGAGGAATCTTGATTCTTAATTTTATTTTCCCAAATCGATCCGACCACCTAGATTAATTCCTAATACTTAATTATTTTAATTAAAAATAAAATTTTCGGATATAATTAAAAAGAAAAAAATCCTTTCATAACTAATACTAATATTTATTTCTTAAAAGTAAAAAAAATTCGGATATAACTAAAAAGAAAGAAATAAAAAATCATTTTATAACTAA
The DNA here is from genome assembly GCA_963930675.1 of Gnaphalium uliginosum. NCBI lineage: Eukaryota > Viridiplantae > Streptophyta > Magnoliopsida > Asterales > Asteraceae > Gnaphalium > Gnaphalium uliginosum. Next base: position 2,290,389 of record OZ005682.1, on the reverse strand, counting down.
TCCTAATATTTTATTTCCTAAAAGTAAGAAGATATCTCTAAAATCTTTCACCCACGTAAAACAAAAAATCAAATTCACAAGAACAGTCACAAAACTTCAAACTGTAGTTCTCAAAAATCAGTGGTCTCCATCACCAGAAGAATTTTGGTTTAGAATTCTCTCAAACATTTCATCACTTTAGCTAATATATATATTATAAATAAATTTAATGCACTTTCATTAATAATAACTTAAGGTTAACATTAACATACATTAAAAAACAACTCATTTTTAAATTCAATTTAAATTTCTCGCGTTGTCACGGGTCTTAAACTAGTATTAACCAGAACTTAATTAATCTTCTATATATTTAAACCAATTATTTATTTTTTTAAGTCACGTTCGTTTCCGTCAGGACTTTTCAACTCACATTTATAACAATCCGATAGTGAGGTTGGTGTATTTTTTTATTTTTAAGTTTTCAATTTTCAACAACGAAACTTAAATATAATGATTTTGACTCTCATCGTTTGATGTTACAATAATTAGTACGGAAACGACTGAAAGGATAATATTTAGAATATCAAATCAAATTAAAGTGGAAACAAGGCCAGATATAATATATACTAGGTGTAAAACCCGTGCAATGCACGGTAATTTATTAGAATTATTTTAGATATATTCATATCGATTTTGGTTTTTCTGCACCATATTTTGATATTACGTGATTAAATGATAATTGTAGTACATATTTTATAAAATAATATTAATTAAATAATTTATAGAACTTTGTTTTCGTATGTGACTCCTCTTTCCATATTATTATAATATATGTAGCATTTATATTTATTATTTATTAATTACTATAAAATAATAATATAATATTAATTAAATAATTTGTTAACTGGAGTTAAGAGATTGACACGTGGCATTCATGCTAACGTGGTAAATTATAGAGCTTTCTTTTATACTTCTTTAGTGTGTGTGTGTGTGTGTATATATATATATATATATATATATATATATATATATATATACTAGATGTAAAACTCGTGTGATGCACATCAATTTAAAATATATCATTGAGATTCAATCATAATATGTTAACAACTGCAAACAATAATCAACGTTTTCCCACTAATGTGGTTGTTCATTTCACGGCTAATATCGGGCTCAATCCATGCACTCGAAGATGTTAATAGAGCATTTAACCTTCTTGAAGTTATTTTATTAATTACAATGAATTGTTTATCGTTAATCTTAAGAACATAACAACAATGATAATTGTAGAACAATAAAATAATGATAATTGTAGAACAATAACAATAATTTTAACAAAACACTTACTTTAAATTTTATCAGGTAGATTGATGATACATACCAAAAGAAGTAGGGAAGAAATGTGCAATTGACTTGAAAGAAGCACAGGGGAATCGAGTTTTGAAATCACATGGAATATATGTGCACGATGAAAAAACCGATGAAATAGAGTTTACATAAAGAGAAAACAAACTAAAAATATCTACACATTAAGAATCCGTAGTATAATCTAAAAAATGATTTGAGAGTTATTATCCTAAAAAAACCCAAAGTATAATACATATAATTTTATAATTAATAAGTTTTCCTTGTTTGTATTTGGTTAGGATTAATCAAATTTATATGATTTTTTATATTAATTAATAATTATTATTTTACTATTAATTTGATGAAGAGAACATTGCCATACCATTCTTTATATAATTAATTAATAATAATAATAATAATTAATTTGGTAATGAAAAATTAATAGTTTGTCACGTGTCATTATTGCCTACGTGACAAATTATAGATCAATTATTTATACTCCTTTAGTATATGTACTAGATGCAAACACGTACGATGTACGACAATCTCAAATTTACAATATTTAATTTTATGGTATATCAAAAGAAGATCAACTACGTCTAACTTTTTTAGAAAAGTAAATTGAAACGCCCCAAAAGTTTTTTTTTTTTAAACATGATGTACGCGATCCTAGTAACCATACCCGATCGCGTACTCAATACATAAAAATTTCTGTTCGAGTTTTAGTACAAGTTACGCGATCGCGTAAGGGATACGAGATCGCGTATCCACAACGTAAAAGCTTCTGTTTCATTTTCTTTACTAGGTACGCGATCGCGTGACCCTTACGCGATCGCGTACGGGGTCCTGAACTACACATTCTGCACAACTCAACTTTTTGACCCAATTTGATACGCGCACAACTTTTAACTCGTTTACAATCAAGACGTGTAATTTTGCAGACACATTCATTATGATAAAATGAAAGTTTCACAATTGGCACTTTTTTTCAAAATTCGCGTTTAAGATGGTTTTGGACTCTTAGTCGAAATATGACCATTTGGACACTTTTGTGAACCAAGTTTACAACCGTTTCAATCCATCAAATTTGGACAACTTCCCGAACTACAACAACATCTTATTGACACAATGAAATGCAACCAAATCGCTCAAATCAACTTTTCAACTCATTTTAATAAAACGACCCGTTGGGAGACTCATTTCAACCCATTTGGAAACCATCAACAACTTAACCACTAGGCTCCCAGATTCATCGACACAACCATAGACTTCATTACATTCACAAGTGCCAATTAACAAAATTGACCAAAAACTCATCTCTAATATTCTGATCATATTATCACCTAAAACTTTTGACTATTTTCGACCACCTCATTACAATCTTTAAATTGCAAACAACACTTTAACCATTTAAAAGGGTAGTTTCATCCCCAAACAACCTTTAACATAATGCTTTATAAAAGCTTCATACATAACAAGTTTCATTACAAAAGATGATCATTCTCAAATGATCATCAACTTTACCAACCGGGCATTTCTACATATCACGAGCATGATTATAAGGATTACTTACTACTATGTAGTAAGCCCACCATTAGCCGCATTTGGGTTCATTACCCAAAATAGCCCCCGACCCGCTTTATACACCTACACAATCAACAACATAACGGGTAAGCAAATCGCTTTGTAAGTAACGGGAATTAAACAACAATTAAATAAATAACAACTTTACTCATAATTAAGGATCCTTAATCTCTCATTATTTTGACTCAAAGAGTCCATCCTCATGGTGTCAAGTGCATAGCAAATTGAATACTCTTGTATCTCAATTGCCACCACTTGAATTCCACCATTAAGTGTGATCATTGAATACTCTTGTATCTCAATGATCATACTTCATCCACAACATCAAAATGGTACACACTTGACTACTCATTGCAATCCAAGTGTTACCACTTAAATACATACAATCCCATTACTTACCTTGCAATTTGATTAACGACTCTCTTGCACCTTTTCAACTCTTTGGTTACCTAAACATATAATTAAATATACAAAGGTCACATACAACGCAATCAACAACAACTAATTCGTTCAACTAGGAATCCAAATGTTTATGACTCCAAACACAAGGATTCCTCCAACTAACAACTTATACTCTTTCATTACAAATACTTACCTTCTCAATCATTTTCTTCACTTTTAATAATTCAACATCTTACACCATTTCTTACCATTTACTTACACCTTTGGATAATTACAATTTATCAATTTCCTCATTACTTTTATTTGTTTACAATCAACCTCCCTTACCTCGTTAGTTAACTTAAATTTAGTTAACACATTAAGTATTGATTTCAACAAGGTTAAACATGATAACAATTCAATCCTTTCATTACCATCATCCCTTTAGTTTCATTCTTTCATTCAAATACATATAATCATTAAGTGTTTAATCATCTTTTTCAACAACAACAACAACAACCTCTAACATGTCTTTAATCACAACTCCCACACACAATAATTATCAAATATTTCTACTTTCATTAACTCATCTCTTTTAATCAAAATCATCAATAAAAGTTTATTTGTTACTCAATAGAAATTTCATAACATCTTTACACCCATTAACCCTCTTTTCCTAATTTTTCTGACTTAGGGTTCATACCAACTTTCACATAAGCATCAATTTAAGAGGTTCAAGAGATTGTTATTACCTTAAGAACGAAGAATTAGGGTTTGGGAACCTTAATTAATCCATAATCTAGCTCAATTGATTTTTCTTCTTGCTCCCTTTCTCTTCCTCCCGTACGTATCACATACACACACACATGAAAACTTCTTCCAGATCTTTCATAAAGGAGGAGGATATATTTGTATATTTTCATTTTCTACCCTCCACTTACATTCTTAACATTTTTAACCCCTCAACTTATATCTCATTTATGTTTCTAACCCAAAAACTATATTTGTATTTAGCACCAATACAAATGTAAGTATTTAAATAGCATACATTTATATAAATATAAAACTTACGAAATTTGGGGTGTTACATAAATAAATTTAGATATCAACTGTATTATCAATTGAATAATGTAAATACATAATACAAATATAAATAATCAAGAAAATGCACCAATACAATTATTAAAATATATCCTAAACATAATAGAACTACACACGACAATAATTATTAATAGATAATTATTAATAAATTAATTATTCTAAACATATCCTTGTTTAATAATAATTTGACACTTGTGATAATAACTTATGGTTATCCTAAACTATTTAAAATATAATTAATTTATTGATTTAAAAATTATAAGAAATTGCCACGTAAGATTTTATGCTAAGTGGCAAGTTATGGAGCTTTCTTTTATACTCCTTTAATATATATAGATAATATATATATATATATATATATATATATATATATATATATATATATATGTATGTATATTCTATCCCTTTACAACAACAACAACCAAAAAAATAAAAAAAAACAATTTGATAATCGATAAATATCACGATATATCAATAGCATGTGGAATTTAATTAATTTAAAATTTAAATATTGATGAGTTAGTACTTCCTCCGTCCCATAAAAATTGTCCCGCGATAATTTTTGTTTGAGTTAAGATAGATTGGGTAAATGTCAAGTTTGCCGTTATATTCAAGGTAAATTTAATTAAATTTATTTAAGAAATAAAGGATTTAGAGTAATAAATGAGGGTAGAAGGGAGAATTTAATAATTTTTAATAGTTATTTTCTGTAAATGAATAATTATTTTGAAACATATATAAATAATAATGAACATTAATTTTGAGATTAAGGGAGTAATATTTACTAGGTTCATATGGGTATGACATTAGATATAGGAAGTCTAAGAAGGAATATCTTCCACCTAAATATTCTAATAAATTATTCATATTTTATACGTATTTCATTTTAAAGAATAGCAAATTAATACTATTTACGTTTTATTTTAGTTGTCCATCTTATTATTTTTATTTGTTTCAGAAAAATTGTCTACTTAAAAAAAATAACTATTAAAAATAATTAAAATACATATCTCTTATTCATTATTCTCAATTATTTATTTTTTAATAAACCTAAATCAAACTGCCCTTAAATATAAGAAAAAAATTGACATTTTAAAAATTTATACTCCATAAATCATAAATATTTGTTGGTAACATTCAAAATGGGATGGAGGAAGTACTAAATAATTAATAGAGGAAGTACTAAATAATTAATAGGGAAACTGATGATGAATAAACTTGACAAAGCATCATGCCTCGACAGTTGGACATCATGAGTCAAATGCTTTAAATATTGTTGTTCTAACATCCTGTAAAACTTATAATTCAACTAGCTATATATATATATTAGGTGGAGGAACCATGCAATGCACGATAATTTATTAGAATTATTTTAGATATTATGTGATAATTGTAATACATATTTTATAAAATAATTTATAAAAATTCTGGAGCTTTCTTTTATAATTCTTTATATATATATATATAGCCAAAGGTTCAAATAAGAACCACAAAAAGATACAGAACTGCGAGAACTTTTAAATTATAGAGATTTTAACATGTTTAATGATTCAATCACATGTGAACATTGATGTAGATTAAGGTTAAAAGCAAAATAATTTGAGAAAACATTAAAATAACCTTTAAAATCAAATTTATATTTTTCGTTCACATGTGCACATTTGATATGTGCACATGTGAACACTTTATATATTTTATAGTTTAACATGTATTTTGTTGTTTTTAACTTTTGTTTGTTAATAATATGAACATTAAATAACATTTTTATGTAATTTGTTGCGTTTACATGTATAAAAACAATGTAATTTAAAAGTTTTCGCAATTTTGTATCTTTTCTGGTTCTCGTTTGAACCTAACCCTATATATATATATATATATATATATATATATATATATATATATATATATATATATTAATACACACGAAAAAAATTAACTTGGGTATTAGAAAAATGGTAATTAAATGTAAAAGCGTAATTGTAGACGCACGTGATGAATTAATTTTGAAGTAGAATACACTCTTGATTGATAGTTCATAGAACCAAGAAAATACTAGTAAATGTTGTTATCAAGAAGAGCTAGGTCGATAGTGATGTCATGCCAACCTCAACATGCACACCCTTTTTGATTCTTAACATCTACATTTATACTATATACATTTTCTCTTTATATATATTTCTTGCATCTTTAATTCATAATTATAATTACAGTAACTAAATCATCGTGTTATATATATATATATATATATATATATATATATATATATATATATATATATATATATAGGAGTGATCAAAAGGGAAGTATTTTTTTAGAGGGAAGTGAGAAGTGTTATTATTCATCATGAGGTATCTTATAATTACCAATCAAAACGTCAACAAAAAAATATTTTTACCAATAAATAGTAATTAAAATCGATGCTATAATGAATATATTAACGGATGAATTTCATTTTTAAGTCATAATATTTTTTGATAAATATTTATTTAATAAATTGTTAACATTAACCCGCATGAATGTTAACTAACATTCATTACGATGAATGTTAAAACATTACATTATCACAAAATATTTTTAATTTTAATATTCATCACCTTGAATGTTTACTAACATTCACCGCTAGGAATATCAACGATTTTGAATATAATATTCATCAATCGGTGTTATAACATGCAGAAAATATTTATCAATGAAGTTTAACATTCATAGCATTAATTCTGATTAACATTTTCTAAATTTCACTTTGTTTTTTGTGAGATTTGTATGGGCGAAAGTAATATGATTCTTGATGAATAATAACACTTTTCCCTTCTCTAAAAAAACGTACTTCCCCTGAATCATCCCAATATATATATATATATATATATATATATATATATATATATATATATCGAGAATCCGGTGAAAACTTAATAGTAGTTTAATATGAAAATACCCAGCGCTTTTAAATCAAAATTAGTTTAATATGAAAATAAATTTTACAAAATAAATTATATCTTTGAATTCAATTTATTATCCTCTTTAATTTGATGCAAGTCAAGATCCAATTTTTCTTTAAAATAGACTAGGTGCAAAATGACAAAACATGTGCAAAACTGTACATACCTATAATTCTGCACCTACCTACAATTCTGCACCTACATGTAATTCTGCACCTACCTGCAATTCTCCACCTAGTAACGATTGTGCGACTAAATCTAGTTGTTGTTGGTTGTAGTTCATAAAATAAACCAAACAATATTGAATCTACACAAAAATCTAGTTCACAAACATTTATCCTTATCAGTTCTTTCTTCTTCTTGATCAACGCAAATCAAAAACATAGCAGCTACACATGACTTTTTTTCTTGTTCATAATTATGCAGTCAAATTCAGATCTAGATGCAGTGGCAAATGAAGGTAATTAACGATTGCTACAGATAATCAGCGCTATAAACGACAGAAATTAGCAATTGTGTTAACTATCGGTGGGGACGAGACGTGGCGATTGCGAAGCAGAATCGGAGACAACAACGGCAACATGGGGCGCTTGAAGTTTAGATTGGAGATGACACTAATTGTAAGTGCGGTTGTGTTTGATGAACGTGAGAACAAAAGTATTGTAAATAGAATTATATTAAGTCTGAGCTATTTTTAAGCCCAAATATTTTTGGCCTTGGACATGGGCTGGATATGTTCTTAGTTCTCACGGTTTTCAGTGAAAATTGAATTCTCATACGATTCTTTGACTATATATATATGCGCCACCTTTTGTGAAAACGTGAAATCATTAAGACAAACTCTTTCAATAACATCCTTATTTCTTTTCTACCAAAGTTACAAGAAGCATTATTAAAGATTTACTTGTAGATAGGAAAAATTCAAAGTTTCCGTATGATGAAATCTACAATTTATTCTAAATGGAATACAAGTAAAAACGTTTGAAAAATGGACAAGTAAGATGCCACCATTTGAAGCAACCATGACCTTAGACCAAATTGTCACGTCTTAAAGCTTTGAAATAATGGAAACATATCGAATTTGATACGTCGCAATCGTTAGGGTTTTCCGAAAGAGAAGAGACAAAGGTCTAATGAAGACAAAACAGAAGATAGGGTAGATGGAGAAGAAACATTCACAATTTTTTTTACTTATAAATTATAATTATAAATATAAATTATAAGAAAGCAAATCAGTTATAATTCGGGTTGAAGGGTACACGTTAAGCTATGACGGAACCAGACAACACTAGTAGGTGTAGTCGTTCTCTTCCTATTTTAGTACACATATAGCTAATAGATTTTTTTTAGTATATATTATATATTAAATAAAAAAATAAATATTTTTCATAGATTAAGCTAAGAGAATCATGTCACAAGAAGAAAATTAAAGTGATAGTTAAGATATTATTTAACAGTTAATGTAGGTATACACAGAAATTTAAGTCAGATTTAATATATGTAAAATGATAATTAGAGGTCATACAGTAACAGAATCTAGAGATGATACAGATGGACTAATATAATTCTGCCATAAATATATGATAATTAAATATAATCAACATCATCTCACCTATTATTATTCATCGTGAATCATATATGTATTTGAAAAAAAAATAAAAGACCATAAAAATAATACCATCTATTAACCGAAATAGGAGACATTATCGTTGGTAATCGTGCTATAATTATCTGTGGTGTTTGATGGAGGGTTGTACATGGATGATGAGGATGAAGCGGGAGGAGGTGGAGGAGGTGGCGGCGGCGGCGGTGGTGGTAGTAGAGGAGTTGAAGGCGGTGGCGGCGGTGTTGGTGTGACTGGGACAACATTAGTAGAAAATAAACCTAAATGATGATTTGCAGGAATAATATGATGTTGATCATGGTGAGTTGTTGTTTCACTATACTTGTATCTTAAAATTTCAGCTCTTACTGCATTCAGTTCAGCTTGTAGAGATTGTACTTGATGTTGCAAAGCTGAAATCGCACCCATGCATCCGTAAACTGGATCTCTTAGCCTTACATTAGCTTCGTAAACAAGACTATTCGCTGCATCGGCTCTTTGATTCTCTGGCACTTCCTAAATTATCATCACAGTGAAAACAAAATTGTAAACCATGAAAAGATTAGATCTTTATCATCAATAAACTATTCCTAGCTTCCAAAATTTATCATCACAATGTAAAAGTTGAATTTTTTTTTTTGCAGTAATAACAAGATTAAAAAAATGTAGATCTTTATAATCAACAAAAAACAAACTAGCTTGAAATTAACCAATTAACACATATGATTTAAAAATTTAGAGGGTATAAAATTATACACCAACTTAGAAGTCGATTTATTTGCGCGCCTACATGTACACCTTTAATTAGCTAGAGTTCATAAGGCCTTTTCTTTCAAGTAACTGCGCAACTCGGAACCTTTAGATTATATATTTTCCAATAAAGTATCAACCGCTTTTTGAGCAAATCTTTTTAGGGTTTATGTGGTAAAATCGGTTAATGATCCACATCAAGCTAGGGGGGATCTATTAGGGTTTTAGGTAGAAAAAAAAAATAAGCTTCTATGATACAAGATGTTGATGAAGAAATTTAAAATGAAGTGTATGGGGTGTATATCATAAATACCATGAGTAATTTGGAGACATTACTTGCACCAAAAACTTTGTGAACAGAAGCAAACTTTTGAGGTTCATGAGGAGAAAAATATGGCGAAAAGGGGCATTCTTGAGCACATCTACGGCGTAAAAGTTTACAAGCAGCACACGGTGTGATGGTGTTTAGAGTTCCAGGAAGCCCTAGCATATGTCTTCTACTTCCCAATTGAAACGATGCATCGATGTCTCTCTTTATCTTCTTTCCTATCTCATCAAATCTCTCCCTATAATAACTCATAAATCAGAATTTATCCCAAACAAAATATATAAAATTTATAATCAACAAATACCATGAAATTTAAAAAGTAAAAAGCTAAGCCTTTATTTGGAAAAAGCTTCTTGCACCCCTTTACGTGAGAACAAGAAACTTACTTGTGCATATATGTTGTTGTACTCATCTTAAATTTTGAATCTTTTTTTGCATATATATACACATGTAAATTAAAACCAACAACTTTCAAAACTACCAAGAGAACTATTGTTCAAGATTTATACAAAAGTACTTGAAACATAAACATGTAAAATCAAGACGAACAACTTTCAAGATTACCAAAAGTACTATTTTCAAGATTCATACAAAAAGACTTGTAGAGAGAGAGAGAGAGAGAGAGAGAGAGAGAGAGAGAGAGAGAGAGAGAGAGAGAGAGAGACCTTTCTCTGGACATTCAGGCATACTATCAGCAGATGTAGCGAGAGAGAGAGAGAGAGAGAGAGAGAGAGAGAGAGAGAGAGAGAGAGAGAGAGATTATGAAGAGAAGAAAGGTAGCAAGAAATATTAGTTTTTGAAAGAGGGTGGGTTTAAAGGGGGTGCTTAAAAGGCAAGAAAGCCAAAAAATGGAAAATAATTGGTGTCTAGAAACTTATTTTTATATATAAAAGCTAAAAAGATACATATAAATGGTACTTTGCTTTGCTAGCATTTAATATATAATGGTGTACGAATGAATGATCTGATTGTAAGTATGGTTCAACTGGATCTCTGCAAGCATATCAAGGTTCAGACTGAGTTATCGAGAAGCATGCATATCATGAATCTATTCTTTCATCAATAAACTGTTTTGTAGATACACAAAACAGACAACACTATTTTATAAGTATGTATATATATATATATATATATATATATATATATATATATATACTTTCATCACTGTCAATGTAGCTGGCTTTCAATTCTCTCTCGTTTGTTGCTCTTGCTCACGTGTGGATCGGAGCTTAATTATATTAAATTATCTATAAATCTATTTTTTAACTTTATAATAAGATATTAAAGTTTTGCTTATCTTAGTATCTTACTTAATTTCATTGACATTTCCTTTTCTTTTCTTTTATGGATTGCTTCCTTTGACTGAGAAGAATGAATGAATGAATATGACCTTGATTCTCTCGCGTATAGAATCCGTCTACCTTTCCTAATATGTCATTATGGAGTATTATTATTGATACAGTAACATACAATAAATTTATGCTACGTGGCTCTTCGGATTTAAAGAACGTATGATTATCGACGATTTTGACACTTTGATACATCTGCATTGTTAGTTTGTCGATATGCATACAATATGTTATAATTCCTTTCTAAACACACGCCAATAAAAATCAGATTTTAAAGATACAAAATACATACCTTATAATCCCTGTTACACGTTTGTTTTTCTTTTGAAACGTTAAACTGTATTTAAAATCTAGCAAGAAGCTAGGAATTAACATTATTACATCACATTATTTTGGAACAAATACACTTAAAATACCAAATAGATGGAAAAAAAAAAATTCTAAGGCATCTATCACATCCATCAATTGTTGATCTCTTAGAGTTAAGAATAACTTCGTGTTTGTAAAATCCCAAAGTACCCATATAATGGCATGAAACACGTTTCATGACTTATAAATCCTAATATATATTACAAATTATATATCGTATATAAAAAAATTCATCGCCAAAAGAGCCATATATAATAAATTAAGAAACTAATAATTAATAATGATATACATCACGGGAAGGTTCAAATAGAAATATTTCTTTTAATTTTAAGATTACCTAATTATCAAAAAAATTATATCAAAATTATTAGAATTTTATGTTGTTTAAGATTAAATATATATATTTTTTAAATGTGATACACATTATAAAAAATTTAGTGTGCATTACAGTATCACAACAATATGTTGTGTATCATATATATATATATATATATATATATATATATATATATATAAAAGAATAAAATTCTAATAATATTGACATGATTTATTTTGAAAAAAAATGTATATATGATGAAATTAAAAATAAAAAAGATCGTTTATACGGTTTCTACCATAAAGAATGATTATACAATAACCCTCCCCTATATATTTAGTTACATGAAATCCAACTTATGAATTGAATCAGTGGCGGAACTTGAGCAATTATATACGGGACAGGATCACAGAGTGTTTAAAATGTTCTTTAAATACACAAGAATAGACATACAATTTTATATAGAAACAATAAAAAAAAAAAATTAACATCCAAAGAAGCAAATTATGTGAATATAATAGATATAGATTAGAACACAAGTATAACAGCAGATTTGAGGAACCGATGAATACTTGAGTCGACTGAATTGGTCAAAAAAATTCGTAAAAACTGAACCACCTAAAGAATGAATATATACCTCGTGTTAGTTTCTTGTCAACTTCAAGAACACTTATTTATAATAATGAGTACACTTTTTTGGATCCAACCAAAATCAAATACTCCGTGCGGATTCCGCCATCATTTTCTACATCAACACATCCTTTTCAAATAGTACAAAATTGAGTAATATGTAATCCATATATCTTATCTTTAGTAATTAAACAATCATTTTATTACGAGATATACTAATCAAATAATCATATCATATGGAAATAATGCCTAAATTAAATAGGGTTTCATTCTTCGATTATTTCGAGTGAATTATCATCGATACGATTACACGTTCTTGAAAATGATTTTCTGATTTTCTAAACAATCAAATCTGAGAAGCTAAGACGCTATATATAAAAGAAAATCGATATATCATCCACAAATAATTTGAAGTGTTTGCATTATCATAATAACGACGTCTCACCCTTTGTCAATCGATTTTCTTCCTATCAATTGTGATGTGTTAAGTTTATGAAGTCGATGTTTTGTTCTGTTTTTATGTTTCAATTTCACGTTAAAATATATATGTACATTTGAATCCTTGGTAGAACCTATATAAAACATATATATATATAGTTAATTTTCGTTCACTTTACATTTAGTTGGACAGTTAAGTAGTTGTGATAAGTCAACAAACAAAATGCTGAAACTCTTATCAGTTAATAAAAATTTACCTTATTGGTACTGAAATTATTCAAGATATTTTTAAATATATGTTAGCTACATTGTGTCTAGCTTTTTAATTTTCATAAACCCAATATTTTCCAGAGGATAGTGTTAAATCCTAATTTAATTTTTAAAATTTTGATTAATTATAAATAAATAAAAATAAGTACGTATAAGTAGCAATAATAAAGTTGCTTAAGATGAAAGGGAATGACAACACACACACCGTGGCTTCTTGTTTGACCCGTATCTTAAGGCAATTAAGTCGCCTCTTTGTTTTTTCTTTCCCAATCAAAGTGCCAGTGTTACCATTCTTCCTATTAACATAAACAATCTTTTTTGTTTACTCTTTAATATATATATATTTTTAATTTACATTTATTTATATATAATATGAGAATAAAATATATTTGTCACAATTTTTTAGATCGTTCGTGATAATTGTTTTATGATTTCATATTCAATGGTGTGTCATCAGTTAAGGGGCAAAACATTTTAGAATTAAACATTTCATGAATGTAAAATACAATTCATAACTGCGATTGAGTTGGGCTTTAAAAGCCCAAACAAAAAACTGGCCCATTTATTGGGAATAAGATTCATACTACTACTATACTAGTACATGTTACTAGCCCAATATGCTCACTCGTAACTTTAAATGGATCCTTCCTTTCATATATAACTTCGATTTTGGCTAGTTGAGACATTACAAAATGTTCTGGTTCACTATATTGTGGCCTTGAATTTAAATGAATTTTGGGGCTCTAATTTGTCACCAATCAACTCTGTTATAAATGGAATTTTGGGCTTTAACTTTATGAGCAACAAATCTATTATAAAGTAATTTTGAATGTCAATCACGTTAAAAGCGGCTGGTCCAGAACCTATTCACGACATGCCTAAAATCAAAATTTAACAAACAACCATCAACTAAAATGTAACCGAAGAAAATGATGTCACACCAAAACACAAACGCAAACAAAATTTGTAGCAAATCGTAGCGATTCTAATTCGATATCTACGAACCTAGCATGAGGTTTCAAACAACGATACGATGTAGAACCGGATCTACGAAAAACTAGGCATTTAAAAAGCCTAAAATAATATCTTCATAATTAATTAAATTTAAATTCAAATTTCATAGTAAAAGAAAAACATATAAAATATAACAACATATACAAAATTGAATTACCCTGTACGCTACGAAACGTTGATTTGAAAACGAGTCAAAAGGCATTAATTGCTATTTGTACGATATGTAAATGGTTTTGAGTTCCTCAAACCAAGGGTTTAGAACAATATAAGTGCATATATAAATTCATAAATATTAATTAATTAATGAAATATAATAATAATTAATATTAAATAATAATAATAATAAATAATACAGCATGCCTACTGATTAAAATGTCATTGTTGAGCCATACAAAATATCATTTTGATTGCTTTATCTTTTAAGTAATTCGTCCATACCCGTGTTACCGACACCTTTTATTTTTTCCCTGATCTGGAAAAAACAATATTATATATTTGTAGATATTCATTATTAAACTATACAAATTATTGCTTACATATAATACTTTGTTTTCATCATTTCTTTGATTAATTAATTAGTAAAAATCTCATCATCAACATGCATAAGTAACAATAAATGAAACAATTAGGTGACGTCATTACTCATTTTATCCCACAAATTTATCATTTCTTTTCTGTTTTTACACGAAAACATAAGAACTAGATACATTGATTCAAATTCAGTTCATTTAAACCCATGAACATTTTATCCAACAAAAAAAGAAAAAGAAACATAGATCATTAAATTATTGTCATGCCTTACCATGACGTAAAAAAGAAAACATTGTTTTCTTCATTTTCTTAATCCTATAACTTTTCTTAAACCCACCACCAAAACACAACGTAGACGTCGGTGACTCACGTCCACTACCACGATCATCCTCAATCCGAAACATCGCCGGCGAAGACTGTGATGAATTCAAATGCGACGACAACGAAGAAGACGACGAGATGGAACACGATGAAAACGACGGCGTTTTCCTTGAAGATGCAAGAAAAATGTCATGTAAAGAACCCGACTTTTTTGAAGAGTGATGGTTAGTTAATTCCCTTGACGAGTTGTACTTTTGGTTGATTTGATTGTACGAAGGTGGTGGAGTGAGCGGAGGGAGAGATGATTCTGTTAGTGCGTGTTTAGGAGTACCTGTAGTGACAGACCCAGAAAATTCGTAATATTAATATAAAAATGCTATGTTCGTGATTTATATTTAAACTATAATCATATTAACATTGTTAGCGACGACGCAATATATCGTAGCTCCGTCCCTGAATACCTGGTTGTGATTCCCACATGAACGGCACGGATGATGCTTTTCCATAGTACAATACTCTAAATGATTCACCAATACCATTTTCTTGTTGTAGTTTGAATTGAAGTGTTTTTGGTGTTGTTATTTTTTCTGTATGCATTCTAATTCTAATTCTAATTTAATTAATTAGAATGCTTGAAGGATGGGATTTAGAGAGAAATGAAACAAGGCAGGTAGGTTTGCTTTGTGACTATCATGTTATTTGATGAATATTTTGTCATGGTTGTATATATGCTACACGATGTACAAGTCATGAGGCATGTGGTATAACTTGTGTTTGACCGTTGTTTGACTTTGCGTACAAGCTCTCTTTGCAAATAGTACAACCATTACATATGCTTACTGCTTCAACACATGGTTACTAACTGAATGGAATAAAAAATCGATATTTGAATTCGAATTCGAATTTGAATCTAAGAGTAGCTCCTTAAATCTTGCACTACGATATTATTTAAATTCAAATTAATTTTTGTTTTTATTTTAAGAAATGATGAAGCAAAAACTTATCAAGCGAACGTAGGGTCTTGAAATAGATCCAATACTCAGTTTAGTTTAGGCTACTGTTTAGAAATGTTTTTTTAAAGATATGAGTAGTTTATAACTTTTAATTTAATTCATGATTAAAAATAAATAAAATAAACTTGGATAAGGAACGTATACTACACCAAATAAGTAAAAAAAAATATGCATTTTGTTGAGCCAGCAATCACGCAGCTCTATGTTTTATGTACCGTTCACGTACATTAACTTATTTATTTTTTATTATTATTATTAATATTTTTTATTTATGGTAAGTACAATAAGTACCACTAAAGAAACTGTTTACTTTCTTTTCTTTGTTCGATCGACTATACATCTCTTCAATTTATCAAGCAAATGAAATAGTGGTTGTTGGCATAAAAAAAGAAAACTTAAATGATTATAATAACAATAATAATCGTGATAATCATTTTAATTTTAATAATAATAATAAAATAATAATGACAAATAAGAAAATTGCAAAATAACTCACCAAACAAACAAATCCTATCTTTAAGTTGGCGTTCTTTTCAAATATTTCAGCCTTTGTGCATGTTGTAACTAACAATGCTTCATCAATTGTGTTAAGTCTAAAGCTAATAATTAATTTGTCATATATATGCCTACGAAGTTTAAGAAAACAATTAAAGGTCCTAAACTTTGGTTGGTGTAGCTAATGTAC
This sequence comes from Gnaphalium uliginosum, assembly GCA_963930675.1. Lineage (NCBI taxonomy): Eukaryota > Viridiplantae > Streptophyta > Magnoliopsida > Asterales > Asteraceae > Gnaphalium > Gnaphalium uliginosum. Next base: position 2,273,441 of record OZ005682.1, on the reverse strand, counting down.
GGTGGGTACAATGAGCATAAAAAAGCTTGTAATACATTCTAGTATTTTTCTAATTATAAAAAATTATAATAGTTCTTATCCATTTGCAATAAATAAGACACACAAGGGCAACCAACCGGGTTATGGGGTTTGGGTCTTGGTGAAATATGAGCCCACCCCATTGATGGTTCATTGGCCCATTACCTGCCGTGGCATAATCATAGAATTCTTGTATTTATGAAACTATACTGCCATATAAGTATAGTTGAGAAAATGCATTTAGTGAGATCATTAATGTGACATGTACATCCACGTGGTCCAATGATCAGAACTCTGAGCAATTGTTACTTTCATACTTTCTTGTCCATCAATATCTCAAAATACTTAAAATGTGCCAAATATATGAATGTTACCTTCATGATTTGGCTAAATGTGTTGCGTAATGATGTAAAAGAGGCGATAATTGGAGAACATGAGAACATTGCGAGTCCTATTTCTTATATCAACAGATATTTATTTGGTCAATTGATATTAATCGTCAATTTGTCATCATTAAAATTTATTTGGTGAAACCAATGATACTTAGTATATGAATTATTGGTTGTACGATGAGCTTGACAAAATAGTGACATCCGTAACCCTCATTAAATTAAATGAAAATGGTAAACAGAAAAGCATACTATCTAATATGTCGCATCATAAATATAAATACAAATACAAATGTAAATTTTAATATTTTGTAGTACACTTCCCGTAGTTGGTTAATTCGTAAGCAATTCTAAGCTTTACATGATTTTTGTTCATTTTTTTGTAAAAAATAAGAAAAATGAAAAAGGAAAAAAGGTATGTCAAAAGGGAATTCTAAGGTATACATGTATGGCCAGTGATATTTTTACCATCCAAAATAATAAATCATCAAAATTGTGCAATAAACAGTTGTAATATATGCATAAATAGTTGTACGTAATGGTGGATCTATCATTTTTGAATGGTAGAAAATATCATTGCCATATATATATATATATATATATATATATATATATATATATATATATATATATATATATATATACTAAAGAAGTATAAATAATTGCTCTACAATTTACCACATAGACAAATATGTCACGTGTTAATCTCTTAAAATTTACATATAATAAAAAAATAAAATAATTTAATTATTAGTTTGATAACCATACAAACAACAAAAATAATTTTTTAATAATATATAGAAATACGTATATATACAATTTGAGGTATCATAATCATCTCACAACACATCATAAATTTCTTAATTCAAAAAGATCTTTTAAAAAAATTGTTTTATATTTATTAAAATACAAACCACCATTTTTAATTTATAAGAAGTGGTGTTCTATATTTTATTTTATGCCAATTACATATTTCAAATCGAATATAAATATAATAAATCGAAAGATTATCCTTAAATACTCTGTTATTGATATAGTTCATAAAAATTTAGTTTCTGAAAAATTTTGTAGCTGTATAGAGTTTCGAAGGATTAATCGAAATGACGATTTATTATGATTTTAGCTATCAGGTGATATTGGTAAAAGTATATTTGATCTTGCCGTGCATTACACGGGTTTGTATCTAGTATATATATATATATATATATATATATATACACTGTACATGGTTCTCTTGACTATCGTGATATTAATTTTAAGATTAAAGTTAATGATTTTGAGTCAGTGATATTACTCGCAAGTCGCAACCAAACACCTCCTAAATCGTAGGAAAAATAAAGTGTCATTGAATATCTTTTTGCAATTGATTGACCGATGAATGAACAATTTATATTACCGTTCAAGTCTAAGGGGCTGTTTGGATTAACTTTTCAAAAGAGCTTTTAATCTTTTAAAGCTTTTTTGTTGTAAAGCTTTTTTGTTGTAAAAAGCTTTTAAGCTCGTCCGAACACCTGACTTTTTAACTTTTCAGTTAAAAAGCTAAAATTTAAAACCCAACCCAAACACCACCCGAATCACCGTGAAATTTACCACATGAACTACAGAAACTAACTGATCTGTTCGTTAACTAAAAAACGAACATCATTATTATCATTATCGTGTCAGTAATGTACAGCTGTTCGATTCCATCATCCTCATCGGTCTCCGTTTCGAATTCCACTCATCGTAGACCTAATCGAGTCATCTGCTTTGCCGGAGGTAATTTTGATTTCTAGGTTTTAGTTTTTGCTCAATTTCAGTGCAAATCCCAACTTTAGGTTAAACATATACTATTGCTTATAGTTTGAGATCAACCTACAGATTATTATTTTTGGATAAAGAACCTATACAGATTATTTTTTTTTGCCATATTAGGTTTGCCAGTTTGTCAAATTATTTAATTTGGTAAAGTGAATACAGTAGGTTACGGTCCTGTGGTTGAATTACTATTTTTGTTTGTTAATCACTCAGTAATGTTTTCGAGCCCCTATATATTGAAATTGAGTAATATATGTATGAACATACCCTTATTTTGAATACAGTATCCAGCAAGTGTTGCTGCACGTAAAGCGGTTAATACTAGCGAACTGCTATTGCTTAATGCTGTTCGCGATGAAGATGTTGAAAGACCCCGGTTTGGTTTGTGAGACAGGTTGGGAGTACATGAAGGCAGCCAGGCAGGTCAATATAACCACATTGCTCGTTATTTTACAGTCATTTTGTTATAAAAACCCCTGCTTATATATTTCAAGTTCAACTTTGGGTCTTATTCTGGTATTCATGTCGCAGAGTTATCCAACACTATGCGAGAAGCATCCTTCCTTCGGTGAAAGATCGGAAAATGTTGATTTTGTGGTCGAGATTTCTCTACAACCATGTAAAGTTTTAAAGCTTGATGTGTAAGAGATTTTAAGGATTATCAGTTGAATCTTTTTTATAAAGCAAATAGTTTTTGTGAATTCTCTCATATTGACTATCTTGTACAGGTTATCTTATTTTCAGACATTTTTACACCTCTACCTGGAATGAACATACCCTTTTGATATTGTAAACGAAAAGGGTCCCCATAATATTTGTTCCAGTGACCTCTGCTAGCTGCTGACGTGGATAAAGTGAGGGAATTCACTCCTGAAGAGTGGGTTCCCTATGTTGGGGAAGCTTTTTACATGTTTGAGAAAAGAGGTATTTCTTCGCATGCACTCGTACATTTCTGCTACGCCGTTAGTTTGTGGTGTTGTATGTTTGGGCAAATAGTGCTTTGGCTCAACCCAACTCGACCTGCTCTATCAGTGCATTTTGCAACCTCTACTTGTACAATAAGAATTTTAATGTGGTTACTATCATTCTTGATTGGTACTCAGGTAAATAATGTAGCAGTGATTCTTGGCTTTGTTGGAACTCCTTTTACCCTGGCATCGTATGTGTTTGAAGTCGGATCATCAAAGCACTTTTCCAAAATAAAGAGGCTAGCTTTCTCACAGCCTAAGGTAATTTTCTATAAGTTTGTAGTTCTGAATTATCCTGTAGCAAACTTCTGTACAAAGGATGGTTTTACAATCAAATGAGAGATCCATATTGTCAAGCCTTATGCAGAGAGGTATAATGCAAATGTGGAATATAAACAAATGAATTTGGGTAATACCTTTATCTCTAATAGAACAATTGAATAAATTATAAATTGGGACCATATTCTCTACATGTAAATGTAACCAACTCCCTACATATTGAAAGTTAGTTATGTAAGTAATCCACAAAAAATAATCTCAAAGTACACCCCTGCAAATTACAATCACCATGCATTTGATTATTTTAGCATTAACTATCCCAAAAATAGGTATTGGATGATTTTTTTCTTCACTAAATTGGAACGGAAGCAGCCATCAGTGAAATGTAATAAATTTTCTAGGATGTAAATGTAGCTAATTGACTACAAGTACTTCTAGCTAAGTTATCCCTTATAAAAGTAGCTAAAATGGAAACAGATTGAAGTGGTCACTCATATTAAAACTCACCCGAGTGTTAAAATTGCATAAAACATCCTAAACCGTTTTGACCCAAATCTACTATGAGCGTTAACGGACCCACCTAATACAATACCAACATGGCAACATATAACTTTTTAATATCATTGCAGGTCCTCCATGCACTGCTTCAAAAATTCGCAACCTCAATGGCCAAGTACATATAATACCAAGTTGAGAAAGGTGCACAAGCTGTTCAAATCTTTGACTCATTGGCAAATGAGCTCAGCCCAGCTGATTTTGAAGAATTCAGCCTCCTATACTTGAAGCGAATTGTAGACAATGTAAAACAAACTCACCCGAATCTCCCTTTGATTCTTATGCCAGCGGGTCAGGAGGGTTGCTTGAGAGGCTACCATTGACTGGGGTCAATGTGACGAACTTGGATTGGACCGTGGATATGGCTGAAGGCAGGAAGTGGTTAGGGACAGATATTGTGGTCCAGGGGAATGTGGACCCAGGAGTGCTATTCGGGTCAAAGGATCCGTCACTAATAAGATAAATGACACAGTGAAGAAAGCAGGGAAGGTAAGCACATTTTAAATCTAGGTCATGGTATCGTGTAGGTACACCAGAGGAAAATGTTGCTCATTTTTTTGTGGTTGCTAAAGGACTTACGTACTAAAAACAGAGTTTTTAGAGTTGAAAACTAGAATTCATCGCATCCTTACTATTACACTTTAGTTTTGGTATGCCCTCGAAGTTGTAACATTATCGATTTTCAGTAAGTTATCAAGTTATAAAGCCTACTAGATCATTACCCCTGCGATGCACGGTTGTCCTCATATGTAGAGAAGAAACTAAATATCAAACATTTTGGATGTGAAAATTCACAAACTTTTTGGATTTCAAAAAATGACGAACAAATTTAATTGACTTGCACTACGAACTAAATAGTTTCGAATATAGAAATTATAAGATATGTTATACGTTAAAGATCTTAAGCCTAAATAAGCGATCATTTAGAATAAAATTTAAGAAAGATGTGTTCTTTCATCCAACATGCGATGAACATACCAAATGAAAAGAGAAGTAGATGAGGAGATACAGAAAGTTGTAATGTTTGGTTATTGTGAAGAAAACGACAAATAATCGATGAGGAAGATTATTGTAATCGGTTGTTAAAGTACCAAATTATACGGAGAATCAACAAATAATCAATCATACCAAGTATTTAGATGGTTAGCAAAAAAGATAAAGGAGATGATAAAGAAATTATGATTGTAAATATCATAGTATTTAATTTCACATTCAAAAGAAGAAACTTACCAATGAAGATGACATAGTATTATTTAGAGTATGATGGCATAAATAAATCAATATATGAATAATGTAAACCATTGATGACTAAGCGTAAAATATATTCTACTTCAAAATTCAAGAATGAAAAAAGATTAGATGAATAATAAAAGCTTTATTGGGATGGAGAGATCGAGCATTCATATATTGTCTAATATTTAACCATGTAAGAAATATAATATATTACTCCATAAAACAAATAAATCCCTTAAAAATGAAAAAAAAAAATCAAATGAATATATCCCTAAAAATAACATGAAATTGATGAAGCAGTTATCGTTACATTGTAAGAAAAAGAATAGTGGTGACGGTTATAAAAGAGAAGGACGGATATGTTAATTGGTGATATATTTTCTTAATTTGTTAATTAATTAATTAAGATTTTCTTTGGCGGGAATGTTGATACGTGAAAGCATAATAGATGGGAAGTTATTTGACTAATATTCCTTGTTTAATATATTTGATAGAAGATTTGTGTTGGAACATTACAAAGGTATGCATCATCACAACAACCAAAATTTCTAGATAATGTACTACATAGTATGTTTGTACCTTTTTAATTTCTGTTATTCAACAAAATAAATTATCACCAACAAGTTGCATACCCTGCTTGAGTTCAATCCAAGTTACTTGCCCATGGTCGTATATGTATCTGTTTTTTTATTTATGAACAGGTGCAAATGTAGACATACTAAATTCTGTAATTAAAGTAACAACTTTGTGATGTGCATCTCCATAGTCCATACTAGTTAATTCTGGAGTATATGTTTATAGCCTTACATAAAGTTTATACGCTCCGCTCCATAATACATTGTTTATTAGAAATCTTAATAGACTCTTTTCGTGCAACATTTCTGAGATATAGACGTGGATTTTATAAGGCAACATGTGCATATGCAGGCTACTATTTCATAACTACCCGAAACCATTTCGGATAGAAAACAAATGGAGAATTGAGATAGCAGTGCGAAAGTTATGAAGAAAATCGGAAAGAATCAAGATAAAGGTCAAGTATAAACGACCAAAACACTTCTAATTACAGAGGTACCAAAACAATGACTTTACTCTTATGCAGATGTAACAAAAACTCAGCTACTGACCTACTGTACTAGTAATTTGTAATTACCCCATAACCCTTGTCTTCCTATTAGTTAGAAACAAATCATTATAATTACAAGACCCAAAAAGAACATTCAAAAAAAAAAGATGAAACTTTTGTCATCTGTTCAAAAAGAAAGAAAACGATGGGTTTTGTTCATAATTATCGATCATTTCACAATGACATAAAGAACCAAACACATGTTGCACTTATGAACCAATGTTCCAACTTTAGAGCCTTTTTGTAGCCGATAGATTTCATGGGATTTTTCATGAACAAATTTATGATGTGGACCAATATTTCATAGGTTTAGGTATTCAACTATATTTTGGACTATGTTTCTTTGGGAATTGGCTTTTTTTTTAAAAAAAAAAAAAAAACATAAAGTTGAATTGAAATAAAAGTTGTGCATGTACCACACACAATGAAGAAGAGAACTTTCACCATACTCTATGCCACTCATAGATCACCAAGTAAGTAAAGAAAGTTGGCCCAACGACTACTTCTAAATAAATTTAATGTAAGATTATAACTATAACTCAATAAATAGATTATAATGGAAATAAACTACACTATTAAAATGTAAAAAACCATACCATATATAAACCAACAAAACAACATAAGAAAAGGGTTGTTTGCAAACAAATATATGTATAACAACTTGTACTTAAATCTCACATCACCTTTCACCAAGACTAGCTACACAAAATTTGTCATAAAAAGGTAAGAAAAAGACATAATTTGAGTGCTTAAGAACCATTGATACCCACCCCCACCATTGAACCCACCCACCCAATGTTCCAAAGTCATTTCCTTTACCTTTTTTGTCCATGTTTAGAGAGACAATTGTTTGATTAGGATAAGAAAGAGCCAATTAAATTAATCACAAGTCATGAGTTCAAATTATTTCATTTCATTATTAAAGCGATACCACTTCACTATAATTACAAAGTGGGTTAAACGCGGACTTTTAGTAACACTAGCATATTGATACGTGTTGACGTAGGTTTCAACATATAAAAGTGCCCTTCATATAAATTTCTTAAATGGCTAATTAATCATTTTATAAACACACATACATCTAAATTACAATGTCCAAAATTAATATTAAACTATTTGTAGTATATTAAATGATAAGAAATACAAGCTTGTTAATAAAGTTATATATGCATCAAATCAAGTATTTGGAGTTTTTTTTTAGTAAAATATAAAAAGTTACATTTTAGCCAACCAATCGTCGAGCGATTGATTTAGAAAAAAGAAATCCTATTTAGAATACTCCATTTTTGAGATTTAGTGTTCGTGATCTCTTTTGTATTTTTTTGGAATTTGTCATGATGATGATAATCTAGTCGAAAATGACACCTTATAACAATAAATATGTTAATTAAGTAGTGATGATAACGCTCTATGTTTCGTCATATTTAATAATTAATAATAATAATAATAATAATAATAATTTTGATTTTAATTTTAATTCTAATTCTATCGTGCCTTTAATTTCATGTTTTCATTATAATCAAATCTGTGTTTGTGATGCAGTTGAAATCCGTCCAACGCTTATTTTCTTCCTTTTTTATTTTTATCAAGTTTAACATAAATACAAATTCATTAGATAAAAAGGGCTAATTAGTTAATTTATTTATTGATATTTGCTACCTAAAACATGTAAAAGTTATTATAATTCCATCACTGGTGCTGGTAACGTCTAACGTTTTGCTACTTCCTTATTTTTTATATAATATATAATTGCGTCATTAAAATAAATATATCCATAATGCTAGAATTATTTTGAATAAAAATCAAAACATTATTCAGAGTGGAACTCGTATGAAATTAATTTTTTGGTTTAATTTGATCAATGGGCAATGGTCGTGTCTCAATTGTGTTGTATCTTTTTTTGAAATGGAAAATTGATTTTTCTTTTTAAATGACTAAAAAAAAAAAACCATTTCAAAATCAGAATCTTATATTTAAAGGTATTCGTGAATCCAATTTTTGATATATGAAATAACAGAACGTGAAAATCAAAGATTCTTGATGACAAATCGTATGTTTTTATTACCAAATTTGGCAATCACATATTCACATGGCATATATTGTTCTCTCAAATGAGAGACCTATTTTGTTTTATTTCTAATTAAGGTCTTATATAAATGTACCACACAACATGATAAACGTACAATTAATTAGTTTTTAAAAAATTAAAATAAAATAAAATATATACACATATAATATATTTTTCGGTAATTGGAGTATTTTTCGGATCAGGATGTAGAATGGTCAAACCGTTGTGTTATCGCCTATCGGTCGATCTTTAATTAAGTCACCAATTTCTCTAAATTAGTTTTTTTTAACCGTTAGTCATGTTTATCCTATCCTAATTCTTAATTTATTTAATAACAATAACAATAACAATTTTAATCAAACACTCAAAAACTAATAATATTTTAAACCGGCCTTCACCGTTTTCATCATGAAACCCTATATATACATGATTAAAGCAAGATTCATCTAATGGATTCTCATCCCAAACTCACTAAATAATTCTTTCTAAAACACACACACTAAACACATTCAAATCATGACCCCTTAACCGCCTCTAGCTACTCATTCCTAGATCAAATCCCTATTCGAACCACTTCAAATGGACACCACCGGTTCACCATCACGGCTAACCCGGCTCAACACTTTCGTAGCCACATCACGAGTTGGTAAACGCTTCAAACTAACCGAACGTAAAACCACTTTCACAACCGAACTCCGTGCTGGCACGGCCACATTTTTAACCATGGCTTACATCCTCGCAGTCAATGCCTCAATCTTATCTGACTCGGGTGCCACTTGTTCGGTCTCCGACTGCATCCCACTTTGTTCCGACCCTAAATTCGATACGTCCAATTGCAACGGCCCCGGCCTAACCCTAATCCAGCCTGATATCTCTTGTAAGTTCACTCCCGTTAACCCGGGGTACACAAAATGTCTTGAGAAAGTCCGAAAAGACCTGATAGTCGCCACCGTGGCGTCCTCTCTCATTGGTTGTGTGATCATGGGAACGTTCGCTAACTTACCGTTAGCTTTGGCTCCCGGAATGGGGACCAACGCGTATTTCACGTACACCGTTGTTGGATTTCACGGCTCAGGTAATCATAGTACCGAGCTGCGTCAGTTGGCTTAGGTGTTGTTATTAACTGCATTATCTTCTAACTATAGAATGGCAATAATTTTTAGTTGTTGTCGCAGGTAAAATATCGTATCAAAACGCACTTGCGGCTGTATTCATCGAAGGAATTATATTTTTTTTAATCTCAGCCCTTGGATTTCGGGCAAAACTAGCGAAGTTAGTTCCAAAACCGCTTCGGATCTCGTCATCTGCGGGTATCGGATTATTCTTAGCTTTTATCGGGTTACAAAGTAACCAAGGAGTCGGTTTGATTGGTTACAGTTCATCCACTTTAGTTACATTAGGCGCGTGTCCACAATCGTCACGTGCGGCTCTCGCGCCAGTAATTACTCTCCCAAACGGTACCGTGTCGCTAATTCCTGGTGGTTCGGTATCTGGCGATATTATGTGCGTCGGTAACCGAATGGAGAGCCCGACGTTCTGGCTAGGTGTGGTCGGGTTCGTTATTATCGCATACTGTTTGATGAAAAACATTAAAGGTGCGATTGTTTACGGAATTGTGTTCGTTACAGCCGTTTCGTGGTTTCGTGACACGCAAGTAACCGCGTTTCCAAACACTCCGGCTGGCGACTCGGCTTACGAGTATTTCAAAAACATTGTTGATGTTCATAAGATAAAGTCGACCGCGGGCGCGTTAAGTTTTTCGAGTATTAACAAAGTACATTTCTGGGAGGCATTAGTGACGTTTTTATACGTAGACATTTTAGATACTACTGGAACTTTGTATTCGATGGCGCGATTCGCAGGTTTTACTGACGAAAAAGGGGATTTCGAGGGACAGTATTTTGCATTCATGTCGGATGCTTCTGCGATTGTTGTGGGATCGTTACTTGGGACGTCATCGGTGACGGCTTACATTGAGTCGTCAACGGGTATCAGGGAGGGTGGGAGGACGGGGTTAACAGCGTTAACAGTGGGTGGGTATTTTATGTTGGCGTTTTTCTTTACGCCGTTGTTGGCGTCTATTCCAGCGTGGGCTGTGGGCCCGCCATTGATATTGGTAGGGGTTTTGATGATGAGATCAGTGATGGAGATTGATTGGGAAGATATGAAGCAAGCGATACCTGCGTTTATGACGTTGATATTGATGCCGTTAATGTACTCGATAGCGTATGGTTTGATCGGGGGGATTGGGACGTACATGGTTCTGAATTTGTGGGATTGGGGTGAGGGGGTGTTGCGTAAATATGGAATAGTTAAAGGGGGTGGAAATGATGGGAATGGTAGTTTAGGGGGGGATGGTGTAGATAAGGAAAGTAGTGTGGTGTAAAGGAGAAAAGGTGTTGAGGTTTAGGTTGGATCTTTGAGATTTTATAAACATGTAATGTGGATTATATGGTTTTATTTATTATTAATTATTAATTATTTATTATTTATTATTAATTATTAATGACTTAATGTTAATAGTTTTGGAATATTAATTTTGTTAAAGTAAAAAGTTATGTGGAATATGAGACACATGTAAGTTCACTTTTCTTGTAAAAGTGCAAGTACATATACCTTGTAAATATATTTAAATTACTAGAAAATAATGACTATAAGTTTAAATATCTACGTACACCACATTTTTCTTAGTGAAAGGCAACATATTTAGGTTGTTGTACTGTACAATAGTCCTAAATGTATTTAGAGAAATATAAAGAAAAACATATTATGTATGAATGATCCTTTATATATTTACTTTGAAACATGTAAAAATGACAGCTTGTTGGAGAACCAATGAGATTGTGACATGTGTACAAAAATCCATTTACCCCCATCTTTTTTAAAATTAACTATCTCACAAACGTCAAATCGAAAAATTATAAAAAATACACCATAAAATTCAGCGTTTTCTCCTCTTCGATTAGACATCTCACAAGTATACTTTCGACGAGTTTTTTTTCTCGTTTTCTGGGTGGGTTTTATAAATTACTAACACATGTGTTAACATGTTGCGTTTAGGGTTTATAAAACTCTAAAACCTAAATCTTACTAAAATCTAAACCCTAAACCCTGCTAAATTCTAAACCCTAAACTCTACTAAATCCTAAACCCTAACCCTAAATCAAATGTACAACCAAAAACTAACACATGTGTTAGTAATTCGTAAAACCCACAAAAAAAATGAAAAAAAAAATCTCGTCGAAAGTATACCTTGTGAGATGTCTAATCGAAGAGGAGAAAACTTTGAATTTTATGGTGCAATTTTCATAATTTTTCGATTTTCTGTTTGTGAGATAATTAATTTTTAAGATTTTGGGGTAAATGGATTTTTGTACACGTGGCGCATTTTCATTGTTACTTTCATTCTTTCAAAATATGTTAAAATATGTTGTCAAAATATGTTAAAATATGTTGTACTGTAATGATCTTTTCTCTAGTTTTAGTATTAAATAGTTAATCAAATTGATTAAAGTCATTGTGTTCCACCTTCTCCACCAAAACGAATTGACGAGTCTTTATCATTCGACCTCACACCTGTCGTTTTTCGTTCATTTATTATTAGTATCATAACATAAATTTATTCCAATTAAATCCATTATTGATTGGGGTATATATCAATATTAAATTATTATTATTATTATTATTATTATTATTATTATTATTATTATTATTATTACTACTACTACATGTATGTTGTAATTAATAACACGTTTAAGTTGTATCTTTTCAAGTATCATATCTTTTAATTAAATTAAAGTATGACAAGATGTCACGAACTTGCATGATACGAGTCTTTTCTAGTTTTCTGTACAAAAAGTTTGTATAACATATGGAGCGGGCTGGCCCAGGAGTCATAATTGTGGAACTGGACTTTATGTTTGGGCCTATTTTATCAGGATTCAATGGGCTTTAGCCCTTATATTTTAGAATAACTAGGCCGAAGTTATAATAGCTAGAAATATCTTTATAAAAAATTAATTAAAATTTTATTACGAACTTCGTATAGAGTAAAATTCTTTCTTCTTAAAGATTATGATAATCAATTGATGCGTTCTGAAAATGTTGGATTTATCGTACGTGATCTAATAAATTGTTTCAAACTTCCTATCGAACATATAAAATGTATATGATGGATGCATGTCACACATATACTCTATTTTTGACGAATCAAAATGAAAATGAATTGTAAATGTACCCAAATGTGAATTTGGATGGCTATCACCCAAATGTGAATTTGGATGGCTATCAGAAATTATAATTTTCAAATTCAATAAATACATTTGATTTATCTTATTGATAGCTCTAGGACGTTCACTATCATTTCGTTTAATAAAATATCAATGTGAATTTTTAAATAAATTATTATCATAGTAGTACCAAAGTATATGCGAAAAAATATATATGGCTTAGATTTTGAGATGCGAAAACGATAACCAAGAACAACGTGAGGGTCTAGAAAATTGGAAGGTAACGTAGAACTTCAACTTTTACCAAAAAGACCATTAAATTTTGAGGAACACATGACATGAGATGATTTGATAGTGCCAAAATCTACATGAAATCGGTTGCTCTTTTGAAATTCAGAAGCGGATGATTAGAAAGCAAATATAATAAGATTTTAATTTTACCAGAAATGGCAGGAGTAATTAAGGATTCCCTCTCCAATTACCATACAAGTGCCAAGAAGAATCAAGATTAGTAAAGCTGTATGCAAAAATTTATACTCTTTAAGCAACATTATGAAATTGCGGTATGATTTACAAAATAGAATGAAAATGAGATAAAGATTGAAACGAATTACTCGATTTCGTTATGAACAAACGGTAATCGTACAAAGATGAATAAAACTCAATCAATTACTAATAACGACCTAAGTGTAACTAACTATATAAACAAACTTAACAACCATCTTTTCGTATTTACAAACTGGCCCTCATACTTTAACTATTTACAGAAACCACCCTTTAACTTTATAATTTTCACAAACATTCACAGTTTAGAGCTATATTCTCTATCTGGAGATTGCTCCAGCTTATAGGTAGATAACGATTCATCAGCAACTTGTCGGTTCAGTAACAGGCTCACTTTAGCATGCCGGCATATAGACGAATAAAGGGTGTCACCATAGACTACACCAAGACTTAAGCCAACAACAAAGTTGTTCTCCAAGAGTCCTTCTAATTGAATTTAAACAGTAATGCGTGGTGTGAAAGAAACTCATATTTCAATTTTGTAATAAGGATAACAATGTCTAAGTTGATTGATCATTAATTACATGTATAAGTACTATTAAGTATAAAAAAGTTTTCAAATTTTTCACTAAACTATTTCTGTGTCTACAAAAATATGTACATGTAATCGGTTATTATGTTGACGTGGCATCTTAGTTACACAAACATGTTGTGGGTTATTAAAAAGTCTCACACGATCAAGATTTGAATGTAGGGTATTAAAAAGAAAAGGCCTCATATGATCGACTAACAAGGCTCTCAATTCCTAGAACTCTGATGACGTGGCTCCACACGGACCACACGTATTACTTGGATGATAGTTAATACTTAAATCCTAACTAACTACTGTAGATTAATACCCCCACCGCACTCTGTTTTATTTGTTCTCTATTTTTTGGCTCATTACACCGAGTTTCAAAATTCCGGTCTTCCCCCAAAAACCCACATTATAAATATTAATCATTCCACTTCACAAATTCACACCTTTCGATCAAACTTCACGGCATATACTAACAACTTCATCTCTTTTTTCAAGAATTGTGTAGCAGAAAACTCTTCTGCCTGCCTGCCTGCATTCATAACAAGTATTCCAATTTTCTTATTTCAATTTTAGGTTTTCTTTAAAGTTCTCGGAGATTTATATGTATGCAATAAAATAAATTTTAATTCATTCTTGATTGTCTAATTGTGGGGTTTTTTTTTAATCTTGTTTTACATCAACTGGATTGTGTTCAAAATTGGATTTTGTTACTATTTTCCTGTTCTTGGTAAATTGTTTGAATGTCTAAATGTGGTTTTTCTTTAATCTTGTTTTAACTGGACTGTGTTCCAAACTGAGTTTTGTTTACTATTTTCTTTTTCTTGGTAATTTGTTTGAATGTCTAATTGTGGGTATTTTTTTTAAATCTTGTTTTACATCAACTGGAGTGTGTTCAAAATTGAGTTTTGTTTACTATTTTCTTGTTCTCGGTAAATTGTTTGAATGTCTAATTGTGGGTATTCTTTTTTAATCTTGTTTTACATCAACTGGATTGTGTTCAAAATTGGATTTTGTTTACTATTTTCTCGTTCTTGGTAAATTGTTTGATCTAATTGTGGGTATTTTTTTGTTTTATCTTGTTTTACATCAACTGCATTGTGTTCAAAATTGGGTTTTGTTTACTATTTTCCTGTTCTTGGTAATTTGATTGTAAAGTTATTCTTGGAGATTCATATGATGTGATTGAAACTCGATTCATTCTCGAGTTAATGAAATTACTGCAGTTCTAGTTTCTTATAATGGATGTTGAAGAACTGGAACAAATCACTCCTTTTGGTATCTATACGGACATGATAGAGGACCTTGAAGGTGAGTTAGTATGGGAATACAATTTCACAATTTTTTTTTGTTTTTACATTTCAGTATGTGTGCTAATCATACTTAAATTGATGTGGATTACTAGTTCTGCAGGAGTTTGTCCAATATACTTTAAAAGACATTATTGACTCTCGATCTCCCAAATTTAAAGATGGATTGCTATTTTTATCGCACATGTACATGGCATGTGCCAACATAATTAGAGCACTACAAATCATTTGGTGGTTCTGTTGGGACGGTAGTGCAGAAAAGTCGAAGGCAATTGAGTCTGATCAAAGTACATGTAATGAACTTCTACACGGTTTTGAAGGTGAGCATGTTTATCACATAAGTAGTTTACATCTTTGAAACATTAAATGTGACTAATTATTATATATATTTAAAAACATAGAATCTGTTTCCGGGATACTAGAGATGATCGTTGAATCTGGAGATTACTATGACAATAAGACAAGAAGGATACCTTGAGAACAAGGTTAAACGACTTAGAGATGAAGCAAAACGACTTGGAATTAGTTTTTAAACTTGGCAAGTCTATCTATGGTGATTCAAACACAGATCTTGAAAGTGATGAAAAGCAGAATGAATCGATGCGAAAACTTAAAAGTGAAGCACAATTATTAAAAAAAAGAAAAAGATCGATCATGTTAATAATTCTGCCTCGGAATCCAAAAGGAAATTGGAAGATGCTCGGTTGGAACACAAGAAAGATAAAGCACTGAAGCAGAAACATCAGTTAGAGGTTGCAGAATCAGAAGACAGACTCAAGTCGTTGCAAAAAGCCTGGAGAGATGAAACTGAAAAATTAAAAACCGAGATTCATTCTGCTTTTCGTCACTTTCAAGATATGTGTTCGAATCACCGTGGATAGACTTGCCAAGTTTAAAAGCTAATTCCAAGTCGTTTTGCTTCATCTCTGAGTCGTTTAACCTTGTTCTCAAGGTATCCTTCTTGTTGAGGTTTAGGTTGGATTTTTGAGATTTATAAATGCGTATTGTGGATTATTTTGTTTTAATTATTAGTATTAAGAGTTAATCTTACTTAATTGAATACTAATTTTGGAGAAATGATAAGTTCACATAATTTCTACAAATTTTTGTCGACAAAATGAGTTGTTCCAATAAGATGAAGAGTGAGAAATATGAGAGAGAAGAAATAAATTGCTGTGATTGGTTAATTTCCATTGCCATGTCATTTTGTGAAAATACTTTTGTAAAATTTAAGTGAATGTTAAAGTTGAAAGTTATATGTGAAATTTATTTTGGGACACATAAAGTTCACTTTCTTTGTAAAAGTGTAAGTACAGATGCCATGTGAATATACTTGTATTACGAGAAAATAATGACTATGATTTCAAATTTCATCATCCACGTTTGATAAGTTCTTTACAATAATTGAAAAATAAATTTGTAAAAGGTAATAGTTCGTACACCACTATACAACATGTTTTTATCCGTACGCTATTAAATATGTTTTAGGTTGTTATAATATATATATTCTAAAGCATATTTAGTGACGCATAAAGAAAAATATATCATATATGTACGAATAATCTATAAAAGCTTTAGGGATTAGTACATGGAAATGTACTTAACTTTAGTCCAATCTCTATTGTGTGTACCCAACTTCGTTTTGTTCGATTGTGTTTATCAACCTTTCCTTTTGATCTATTTGTGTGTATCCGACTTACGTGGCACCTATTTTTGATGATGTGTCAATGACGTGTCATATGACGTGGCACATTATATGGTTGTCACGTTATCACATTAGATATTGGATAGATACAATAGACTAAAAGGAAAGATTGATACACACAATAGATCAAAACGAAGTTTGATACACACAACAAAGATTAGACTAAAATTAAATGTATTTCCCTGCACTAATCCCAAGCTTTATACATTTACTTCGAAACATGTAAAAATGTCTGTTTGTTAGTGAAAGCTTTTACATTATATTTGAATATATGTGCTATTTGGATCTTTGAATTTTATTTTATTTTTATAAATAGTTATTAGTTAGTACGGAGTATTTATTTATTATTATTACTACATGTATGTTGTAATTAATGACACGTTTATGTTGTATCTTTTCAAGCTTCATCATATCTTTTAAAGTATGATAAGATAAGATATTAAGATGTCACGAACTTACATGATATGCATCTTTTCTGTACAAAAAGATTATTATACAACATATGGAGCGGGCCGGCCCAGAATTCAATAATTGTAGAACTGGACTTTATGCTTCGGCTCATTTTATTAGGATTCAATGGGCTTTAGCCCTTATATTTTAGAATAACTAGGCCGAAGTTATAATAGCTATAGATATCTATAAAAAAATTATATTTGCATGTCAAACATATAATAACTAGTACTCAAACCTAGTACTCAAAAACTCGTGTATATACACGGTCTGTTAATTTATAATTGATTTTTATAAATACGAATTTAATGTATATAAAAAAGTTGTATCGATTTATATAGAGTTAAAAAGAATATGCAGGTTACAAAGAAAATTAATTTAGATAATATGTATATAAAGTCTATCGTTAGAGCTAATTTGAGTGGATAAAAAGTAGGTTTGTATCCAATAACATGTAAGATACGTCAAAGAGTATTGGATCATAAATGAATTTAATTATCTAATTATAAATAATGAAATCAAAAGTATAAAGTTAAAAATATAGGTTAACAATCATAAAAGTGAAGTTGTAATACATTGCGGTAATTATATCTTTTGTAAGATCGTTTTGTACATCACATTTGTCGTCTTGTTTGTATGCCGGTCATCCTTGTCATAAAGAAGAACCTTAAGTCCCTTATTGGTTTTAACATGTGAGAAACAACATACAGTTGTCCATGAGAGAAGACTGATCTAGTGGCGGATTCAGAAAATTTAGTCAATGTTAGCACGAAAAATTTAAAGCTCACTCTAGTTTACTAAATTTATTTAAACATGAGTGGTAACACTCTTAAATAATCAATAATTTTTCAACTAATTATATACTAAGCTGACTTAATTGACTGGTGCCATTTGACACCACTGTCTATAACGTGGGTCCGCCCCTGGACCGATTGTCATAAATACAATTTCACTGTTTGTAACGATTGTCCTTGGCTTTTTGTTTATTTTCATAGCGAAACATACTGCTAGCCAAAATTTATACAATAAAGTTTTTTTTTATTACAATAGTATTTTTTAAAAGTTTCTCTCACACGATAATGAAAGGTATAAGTTTTAAGACATTTTAGAACCCTAAACTTTAAATTTATAATTAAAATTAATAACGTTATCTCCATAATTTTGAACCTGCAATGGTTCCTTGTAATCCTCGATCATTTCAATAAAATAATATTTTTTAAAATTTGAAAATAATACTAACTTTTCTAAGTAATAATTCCCCAGCGATAAATTAAAGATAGATACCCTGGTATTCGATTCAAATAATGTTTTGAGTATGGAGCAATAAATAAAACGTCCTTTCGTATTTAAGTATAATTTAAAGTTTATTTTTAACTATAATTTAGTTAGAGATTTAATCTTTAAACTGGTATTTTAATAAATTATTACCATCTTATGAATCTCAAAAGGTTATATGAGTAACATTTATTACTTATGAGTTATGATATACCGATTACTCTTTTTAAATTTTAAGCTAATCAATACAAATCACGATCAAATTACAACTAATAGTTTAGTTCTCTCATTTTTTATTACTTTAAAGTTAGGGGTTTTACTTTTAACTTGAATAAAATAAAAGGACTAAATTAACCAATTAAATTTTTTAATTAGATTAAATGATGATATCATTATTGAGTTTCCTATATATAATATAATTTATTATTATAAGATATAAGATAATCATGTATTGTCACATAAATTACTAATTACCAAGTATAGTAATAATAATAATAAACAACAAGTTTCTTTACTTGCGATGGTCCAGAAAACTACAATTTAATAAAATAGCAATGTGAACTACTCCGTATTAAATAAATAAAATATTATTTTATTATTATTATTAATAGCAAGTATGCGAATAATATATGGCTTAGATTTTGAGATGCGAAAACGATAATTAAGAACGTGAGGTTCTAGAAAATTGGAAGGTAACCTAGAAATTCAACTTTATCTAAAAAGACAACATAAGAATATGAGATGATAGTGCCAAAATCAATATGAAATCTGTTGCTCCTTTTTCTTCTTCATCATCTTTAATGTTTACATCTTCTACACTACTTGATATCAAAGTATTCATATCAACAAATCCAAACAAACCCCAATTCAATCTCATCCTCACTTCAAAAAACCTAAATCCAACCCAGATTTCCTGCAAAACAACACAAAATGATGTAAATGAAGCCCCTCAAAGTCAAAATTCAACAAACCATAAAATGGAAGATTACAACACTGCTATGAAGAGAATGATGAGAAACCCTTATGAGTATCACCATGATCTGGGTCTGTTTTTTTCTATTTCTTCAAAATTTCAAAGTTTTTAACTAATTTATGTAGTATTGTGATGTAATGATTTGTGGGTATTATTTAATATCTACATTTTATCTTGATTTATTTGAGTTTGTGCAAATTGATCTGTGACAAAATATTGGACTAGTTTCAGTTTTTCTTTTTCTTTAGTTAACTGTAGATAACTCTAGTTGATAGATAAGATTCCTATGATTATCAGAGTTTTTTTTAGTGTCATTTTTATAAGATCTAGACTCTAATGTCTTGTACTATTTCAGGATATCCTTTTTGTGTTTGCCTTTTGCAAGGCTTTTTGTATCCAGAAGAATAAAGTGTAATGACTTTCTAGCATAAAGCTATTGTTTATTGACTTCCAAAAGTCAAAGTCAATAACATGAAATTGAAACTGAGGAACATAAATATATAATTTTATATAATCAGTTTGATGTCACCAACAAAACTTTATAAAGTTAACGCCTCTATTTTATTAACTACAGTAACTGCAAGGCTGCAACAAGTTTTACTAGTAAATTCAGTGACCCTTGATGAAACTTGGGGCAGTGAGTTACTGCTGACAGTCTTCTAGACAGTTATTATCTATAACAAGGATACAAGTTTTGATATAGAGTCATAGAGATTGTAACAATATTTATTGGGCCTTTTCAGGGATGAATTATAATCTGATAACTGAAAATCTGATTGTTGGCTCTCAGCCTCAAAAACCTGAAGATATCAACCATCTTAAAGAGGAACAAAACGTCGCATACATTCTTAATTTGCAGCAAGATGGGGACATTGCTTATTGGGGAATAGATTTGGAGTCTATAGTTGATCGATGTAAACAACTTGGAGTACGCCATATGAGAAGGCCTGTAAGCAAACCTTCCCTAATCTTCAACAATCAAAAGATTGCCAATTTTCATTTTTTATTTTATTCTTTGAGTCAGTCTATAAAATGAATGTTGAAGTGTCGGAAAATGTATCAAACTTTAAAGGTTTCTATTGTACAAATTGAACTTTCAACTATTGATATTATATGTATATGTTCTTCATTGGGTAAATAATGATTTTTGCTGATGTGGCATCTATATGTTGTCACATCATCAGAGCGGATGCCACATCACCGGTTTACGAGTTGTAAGGGGTCAAATAGAAATAACTGAAATTTTGAATTTGGTTAAAATTTGATACATGGGCAGACACTTGAGCCCTGAAATGAAAAACAAAAGTTCAGAATGTAAATGTTTTGTGATATGTTATGATTTGGGCAGGCAAGAGACTTTGATGGGGATTCTTTAAGGAGTATGTTACCAAAAGCGGTTTCTTCACTCGAATGGGCAATTTCAGAAGGAAAAGGAAGAGTGTATGTACATTGCACTGCAGGTTTAGGCCGGGCTCCGGCTGTTGCCATTGCTTACATGTTCTGGTTCTGTGAAATGGATGTAAGTCACCCTTTTTACGCGTGCATCATTACATTAATCGTCAATTTATTTAAAGTGCATTAACACTTTCTCAATCCTCGTTATGTAAAGTTGAATACATCATACGATACACTTACTGCAATAAGACCGTGTGGGCCTAATAAAAAGGCGATAAGAGGCGCTACTTATGATTTGGCTAAAAACGACCCAGGGAAAGAACCTTTTGAAAGTCTTCCAGAAAACGCGTTTGGAAATGTGGCTGATTGGGAGAGGAAACTGATTCAGGATCGTGTTCACCGTCTGCGTGGAACTTGAGAGTTACGATCCCTTGTAGATATATACTAATACTAATGGCAAATCGATCATGAATCAATAAGGAGAAGTTGGTCTTTGTCATAAATAAATGTTGTATTCTTGCAACCTGTTTCCATTTTATTCTCAAAACTATAGATTTATGTATTGATTTTTGAATAATCTGTGAACTCAAACATAAAAAAGATTAATCTAGGAGAATTACATTAGCAATTGCTATTTGGTTTAAAGTCTCCCTGCTACTTTCTGGCTATCCACATGTGCATGGTCCTATTCTCCTTCTTGCCAGTTCTTGGAGTTTGTTTTGGTGTTTGTACTTGTTCCTTTGCTCTTCTTTTTTTGGGTATGAGCTTTTATATATGTCTAGCTGTTCCAAAAAATCTTGGAGAATCACATAACTTCCAAATTTTGATATTATTTAGTGAAACTAGTTACCCAAAACTAAGTTTATACGACATAAACCGTGCGGCTTCTAACAGCGAAGCCGGAGGGACCTCTGACCTTGAGGACCACTGAGGTCCTCGACAAATTTTCCGTAAAAAAATATTACACAAAATTTATTGTTAGTCTCTTAATTATAACTGAAAACCCTTGTTTTTTAGTGTCATTTTTATAAGATCTAGACTCTAATGTCTTGTACTATTTCAATATCCTTTATGTGTTTGCCTTTTGCAAGGCTTTTTGTATCCAGAAGAATAAAGTGTAATGTCTTTCTAGCATAAAGCTATTGTTTATTGACTTTGAAAACTCAAAGTCAATTACATGAAATTGAAACTGAGGAACATAAATATATTATATAATCAGTTTGATGTCACCAATAAAACTTTATAAAGTTAACGCCTCTATTTTATTAACTACAGTAACTGCAAGGCTGCAACAAGTTTTACTAGTAAATTCAGTGACTCTTGATGAAACTTTGGGCAGTGAGTTATAGAGATTGTAACAAGTTTTACAGTTGTTATCTATAACAAGGATACAAGTTTTGATATAGAGTCATAGAGATTGTAACAATATTTATTGGGCCTTTACAGGGATGAATTATAATCTGATAACTATAAATCTGATTGTTGGCTCTCAGCCTAAAAAATCTGAAGATATCAACCATCTTAAAGAGGAACAAAACGTCGCATACATTCTTAATTTGCAGCAAGATGGGGACATTGCTTATTGGGGAATAGATTTGGAGCCTATAGTCGATCGATGTAAACAACTTGGAGTACGCCACATGAGAAGGCCTGTAAGCAAAGCTTCCCTAATCTTCAACAATCAAAAGATTGCCAATTTTCATTTCTTATTTTATTCTCTGAGTCGGTCTATAAAATGAATGTTAACGTGTCAGAAAACGTATCAAACTTTAAAAGTTTATATGGTATGAAATAAACTTTCAACTATCGATATTATATGTACATGTTCTTCATTGAGTAAATAATGATATTTGCTGATGTCGCACTTCACATCATCAGCGCTGATGCCACTTCACCAGGTTACATGTTGTAAGGGGTCAAATTGATATAACTGAAATTTTGAATTTGGTTAAAGTTTGATACATGCACAGACACTTGAGCCCTGAAATAAAAAACAAAAGTTTAGAATGTAAATGTTTTTTTGATATGTTACGAATTGGGTAGGCAAGAGACTTTGATGGGGATTCTTTAAGGAGTATGTTACCAAAAGCGGTTTCTTCACTCGAATGGGCAATTTTGGAAGGAAAAGGAAGAGTGTATGTACATTGCACTGCAGGTTTAGGCAGGGCTCCAGCTGTTGCCATTGCTTACATGTTCTGGTTTTGTGATATGGATGTAAGTCACCCTTTTAACGCGTGCATCATTACATTAATCGTCAATTTATTTAAAATGAATACAGCATATGATACACTTACTGCAATAAGACCTTCTGGGCCAAATAAAAAGGCGATAAGAGGCGCTACTTACGATTTGGCAAAAACCGACCCTGGGAAAGAACCTTTTGAAAGTCTTCCTGAAAACGCGTTTGGAAATGTGGCTGATTGGGAGAGGAAACTGATTCAGGATCGTGTTCACCATCTTCGTGGAACATGAAAGTTACGATCCGTTATTAGATTACATAAAATTGTCGAGTAAAAATGTTGTATTTCTACGACATGTTTCAATTTCATTACATCAAAATATAGATTTATGTATTGATTTTTGAATAATTTGTGAACTTGAACATAAAAAAGATAAATCTAGGAGAACTTCATATCTTTCATATTTTCATATTATGAACAGAAACTAACTACACAAAACTATAAGTAAGTCTATATAAGATAAACCACGCCAACTTCTAACAACGAAGCTGGAGGGAATTAAACTTGCGTTCCCTTTTTATTAACAAAATACAACATGTAAACCTTTTATTGTGTAACATCATCTTATGTTCCCTTTATCGATCCTTGTTGTATTTCATGTTACCTTTAATGAAATTTGCCCATTCATATATGGCAAACAGTTAAGTATGAACAGCTATTAACTAGAAACAAAAAGACGAAATATATGAGTAATGAAAAAAAAAAACTCAAATGAGTGATTAAACCATAAGAATTCCAAACAAGCATAACCCAATGTTGTTGTTTGTGGAACTATGCTAGCATTAGGGATGAACTGAAAACACAAAAACTAAAAACAAAAAAAAAATGTGGCTAATTAATTATGGAAGAGATATATCGATCAAAAGCTGTAGAAAGACGTTGCAAACTGATAAACATTCGGCCATTGATATGATGCAGGAACGTAACTTATAATGCGAGGAGAAGTAAAATCATGAAGTTTATGGTAAGTCTTTGACTCCAAAATTTAACCTCGTGATTTTCTTAGGTGTTTCCACCACCAAGAAGGAATCATCATCATTATCATCATCTTGTTTTTCTCCCAACACAAGAGATAATACATCAAACTCATGTGCAACACCAGGCTTAAGATGAGGTGGGATCACGCTTTCATGGAACAATGATCCACCAAATTCTTCAAGATCAACATGGTATTTCTCAGACCAATTTGAGTAGTCCCTCTTCAATTCATAAATTTTTAACTTGGTAATGAGAGGACAATAAATTTCAACAAGTAGCAAGTGATCACGGGACTCAAATATATAGTCAATGTAGTTTTTGTAAGATAAACCACGACAAGCAAAAGGCGTTTTTATCTCATTGCTCATCTCTTGATCCAAATTAAAATACACAATAAATCCAACACGATCAATCGAATGAATGGCATTGTTCCAATAAACACCGCTACTAAACTTGATTTTCGAGTCTCTATGGATTCTAAGTTTATAAGAAAGCTTGCAAGTGGTAGTTTGTGAGGTATATATATGTATCTGATTATATAAGTCATAATAACCCAATCCATTGTAATAACAAGGAGGATAAACGTGAATTATTTTGTAATGAGTTGATTTTGAAGGATCAAAAGCTATGCTCATACCTATTTCATATTTTCCAGGGCTGGGAAGCGTAGTGAATTGGTACTTTCTAAAATAATTTATCAATCTCTCTTTACTATTACTGGAGAGTCACAAATATGTTAAAAAAATTTAGATTATCCTTTTCTAATCTAATCTCACCCTTCATTGGTTTAGTCAAACTAATTACATCCACTAATTTACATTAAAATGAATGTTTAGCAAATATCTATATTATGGAGAGGCTAAGAGACTAAATTAACCTCTCTTATTTAATTAGTCAACATAAACATTTGTTTGAAATTAAAATGACTAAAATTAAGGCCCTTAATTCTGTGTACATAATACAATGGACAACAATCAATTTAAATTAGATACAAGTTTTTAAAACGTGGAGGAAAGTGAGGTTTGTGACACGTGACGCGTTCTTATTGGTTCTTCAATTCTCACGAAATTCTGTAGTCGTTTGAACCTCACTCTATATTTATACAAAGGGTAAGGTTTAAATGTATATAAATGTGTTATTGTTGGAAATTTTAATAATGTTTGAATGAAAATTGATTAATCTTTGATACAAGTTAATGTGGTATTTGTTATGCCATTAGTTACAACTGAATGTGGTCTTTCATATTTTACATAACTTATGAAATTAAGTGGCATTTGATGATCATTATATCAAAATTTTCAATTTTCTCTCATGACCTTATAATAATAGATAACTCTTTTCTTTTGAATTAGAGGAAAAAAGGAGAGATGATTCATTGGCTCTATAGAAACACACACAAGTTCACATATTTATTTTGTAAGCTTTGAGATTTATTCTAATCACCTTGGGATCATTTGGTTAAGCTAGATTTGAACAGGTGGGTGAGCTTACAACAACAACTATGACAACCTTTTCAGACATGTGGTTCAAGTCTGGCAGTACTATTGCTTCGGCCGTTGTACCCTGAGAAACAAACGACATGTAGACGGCGAATCTGTTTTAAGGGAACCGTGTCAAACACGGAGCTCGGCTCATCATTCGTTGATATCCTTTATTTCTTCTTGTTTCTTTTGTTTTATTACATTCTGTTATATAAATGGTATATGAATTACTTTTTGTTATACGGTTTGTAATTTGTATCGTATTACAATTCGTTATAATAATGAAACTTTATTCGGGTACTAAATTTTATTTCCTACAGTTACAAAATTCATTTTCTCCATGATTATAAAAATTAAATATCTCATAAATAGTAAGTCAAAAAATTATAAAAGTAGCACAATAAAATTCACCATTTTTTCCTCTTCGATTAGACATTTCACAAGGTATACTTTCGACGACTTTTTTTTCTTCTTCCGTTTTCGGTGGGTTTTGTAAACAACTATCACATGTGATACTAACGACTATCACACTTGATACCAACGACTATCACTTGTGATACCAACCATTATCACATATGATACTAATATTGTACAATTTGTAAAACCCATAAAAAAAAGTCGTCGAAAGTATATCACGTGAAATGTATAATCGAAGACAAAGAAAAGAACTAATTTATACGGTGTAGTTTTATAATTTTTCAATGACTCATTCTTAAGATATATAATTTTAAAAACGTGAGGTGTAAAAAAATTGATAAAAGTATTTGGTTAAGATTTGAGGTTAGGTTATTAAAAATAAAAGGAAAATCATACGAATAACAATTTCATCTAAAACCCTCACTCCCTCCAACTATTGATGACGTGGCCCCAAGCTTATTACGTGGATACTGATTATTATTATTTTATAGTTAAATCCTAAGATATTACAGTTTATATACTCAAAAAATCAAAACCTAAACAAAGAACCAAATGTGTTTTACAATCCTATCAGACCTTAAAAAATGTTGCCTTATCTGTTTCGAATACAATTGTTTAGTTTTTGAATGTGTTTTTGCAATTCATCATTATTCTTCTCCAGTGTCATACTGCGTGACTCTAAACCCTACAGGGGTGGAACCAGGATCAAATATCACTGTTTGCACAAATTTTACATTTAATATTAACTAAAATAAATCAATTAAAAATTTACAGTTTCAATAAAGCACAGAGGTCATATCATTTTTAATCGACTATAGGGAATTATAGAAGTAATTTAAGTTTATTAGATTGAAAAATTTAAAAATGGGACCGCATGTAAAAGGTAGCACAATTTTTTCACATAATACATTTGCTCAAATCTTTTTTTAATCAAATAAAACAGGTTATAAAAAGAATTTGAGTTTATTAAATCATAGTTTTAAAAACGGGATCGGTTTTATTAAGAATTAAAGGATATATAGTTTCAAATATAGTATATCCAAGAGTATAAAAAAACATTACACTATGCACGATAAATTGACCAGTGGCACGGGTCTCCCTCACCACCATAGTAGTTCCGCCCATGAATCCCCGTGAGTAGTGAGTTAAAATCCCGTTCTTGGCTCCTAATGAGTCGATATTTGTCTTTAGCTCATGTTTGTCAGCCTTCAGGTTAGCTATTTGTTCCTGCATTTTCAAACACTGCTTTCGTTTGTCAGTCAATTCCTTATCTGGAATATTCTTTTCAGCCATATGTATGCTTCCAATATCCGAAATCAAACACTTGTACTTCTTAGTAAGAAGTTCTACTTGATCTTCACTGACTCTTTCTTCCGTAAGATACTCTTCTTGCTGCTTTAGTTGTGACTCCAAAATCACGATTATATTCGCCATTTAAGTATTATTTCTTAATACGGTATGGAGTGGTAAATTTAACTGAGTCTGAATTACTGAGTTTCGATTCTCAATTACCGAGTTTCTGTTCTCAAGTCTTTTAATGTCTTTCTCAAGATAAGAGATCTTCGTCATCAGTTAACTGTTATTCACCTCTAAATTGCCGACTTTCTCTTCGGAACATTCAAGCTTGTGACTTTTTTTCACCAGTTCATCTTTATCCACATTACGTAATTTATGCAAAGCTTTCAGTTCAGTTTTTAAGTTTTCAACTTTATTCCTCTCGGCATTTTCTGACAACTTGACTATGTTTTCCAATACTTCTACCTCATACTTGTGCTCCAGCTTAAGTGCTTTAACATCCGTCTTGTATTCCAAACGAACATCTTTTAGTTTGTTTTCGGATTATGAGGCAAACTTTATAGCGGAATCTACCCTTTTCTCGAGTGCTTTTACTTCCCTTCTAAGTTCTTGCTTTTTCTATTCTCCTCTTCTTGAATTTCAAGATTGGTCATTACATCATCATAGTTGTGCAGGCCAATGTCAAAAACTAGCTCCAAATCCACATGCTTGCTACCTAGGTCATTCATTGTCACTGTCAATATATGCTTCCATTCATTGTAACCTTTGGCTTTTTTCATCTCCTCGAGTATACCATAAACATGTCTGTTCAGCCCTATGTATACAAATATCATGAGCTAGTACACATAATTAGATCATAAAACAATCATTAAATAAAATAGTTATGTGATAGGATGCTCACTCTTGAAACCCTCTAGAAGTACCATAGATGTACTATGACCAAACCTAATGTCCTCTGGTAGTTCTGACCAACACTTGTTTTTAGAACCGTTCCAATAAAACTACCATGATATTTGCCCAACTTTTAATTTCTCAACGGATGCTTTATGCATTGACCATACATAATGCAACCCTTTCTTCACTTTGTCTTTCTATCAGGTTGATCTTCGTATTCTATTAAGTACATTAACTCTTGTTGTAAAAGAAATTTTATACCTATCAATTTAAGTTCAAATTAGTGCAGAAATGTAAAAAAGAAAGAAAGAAAGAAAGTGAAATTAAAATGCCTTACGTTCAAGATGATTCATCATTTGTGTGTATATATCATATGGTATCACATGACTCCACACCATTTTAACAAACCTACCGAAGTATTTGAAACGTCCCAAATTTTTTTTTTTATATATCTTATATCAATAAACACTTCATATATTATATTCAACAAAACGATCAACATTGTTTAACAAATCATATATATATTGTTTACACAAACTGTTTAGCTTTCTCAAAGCTTTACTTTTTCAGAGCATGATCTATGAGATAATTTAACTCACTATACACATATAGTAAGCTCCATCACTAGCAGTCGTCGGGTCGTTTGCCCCCACTCCCACCTTTAATCCCTTTGGATGTACCTATCAACACAACACACAACATACGTAAGCTCAACACTTAGTAAGTAAAGGAAATGTAAATTAATTCAACATCATTTCCTGTCATCACATCTCAGTGATTCCACATGGCTCCTCAAGCCTAACTCTTTTGAGTTTATTATATTCTCAAGGGCTACTCAAGCCAGGCATCTCAAGCCTTAGTGCTCAATCATTCACTCAGTAAAATGGCACACACAACAATTATTATACACTCAGTGGCACAATTGTTCACTCGGCAATTGGCATACTCATTTATACTCATTAGTACAATTGTTTACTAAGACAATTGGCATACTCATTTAGATACTCATTTATTACTCAAGATAACAATTACTTAATCACACACATGATCTAAGTAATTGTCATTTCAAGGAAATCACGTAACGCAATCATATTGTTTTAAATTAAATAATTAAACTCTTTACTTTCCTGTTACTTACCTCGAGAATGACGTTCAGATATTTATGAATTGCTACCCGAAATACCTGTCGAGGCGACCGTATGTAATTAACTCTGTTTATAAATATTATTAAAATATTAATTCAAACCCTGTGACACTACCCCCTAGTGTCGCTACTCATCATGGCGACACTAATATAGTGTCGCACAACACATTATTGCGACACAATCTGCGACAGTAGCTCTTAGTGTCGCTATAGCAACAGTATTAATTAGCAGTGGAAACTAGCGACACAAGCTGCGACACTAATCTTTTGTGTCGCTAAAGCAACAGTTTTAATTCGCAACACCCCCACTACATTAGCTTAGTGTCGCAATGTCGAGCAGGACAGCAGTATGTCTTGAATAATTACAAGTTTCTGGGTACTTCTTTGAACCTCTAAATCACCCCAAGACTTTGTTTATGATTCTAATATATGTTTTACTCAATATTTCAACCAATTTTACTTCTTAAAAACACACCCCTTTTTACTCACAACTTTAACATTTCAATACTCATCATTTCAACCTAATAACACCTTCAAAGATAAAAAGAAACTCAAATTCTTACCTGAGATGCCTAGAATTTCAAGAGAGCACTTTTAATAATCAATTTCCTTAGCAAAACTTAACCTTTCTTTTGTTTTCTCTCTCTAAAACATCAAGAACTCACACACACACAATACCTCTATTTTCTCTGTATTTTCTGGAAGGTTTTTGGAACAGGGAGTGGGGTTTTACCCCATTTTGTTGCCTCAAATTACACATTTAACCCTTGCAAACCGTCATTACCCAGCTTCCTGCGACACTAGCCTTGTGTCGCACGGGCTCTGTGTCGCTACCTGCGACACTAACCTAGTGTCGCATAACAGAAATCAATTAAATAAACTTTAAATTTTTTGAGATTTCGGATGTTACAGTATTGTTGTCATGTAGTTAGTGAACCGTGTTAAGCAAACAACATATAGCAGCATAGATATTAATTAAATTCTAAGGCCGTCATTCAAAGGATTTATGTATTTTCAAACAATTACCAAGAATAAAATTATAAAACAAAAACCCATTTATACCTAAGTACCAGTTTCATTAACTCAATCCAGTTGATATTTAACTAAATTATCAGAAACCCATGATCAGACATTCAAGAATGGATCAACATTCGATCACATCATATTAATCTCAAAGAATTACCGTTAAAATCAAATCACATTTTCAAACAATTACCAAGAACACAATTATCAAACAAAACCCATACTAACTCAATTAAGAAAACCCCAAATAAAAATAAGTTATTTGGAATACTCACAATTCTGGTTCGCATATAACAGAGCCTTTTATGATCAAGCACGTTGAATTCAATTAATGAAATGGGGTTTGTTATGAATGCAGGTAGAAGAGTTTTTCTGTAACAAAATTCTTGAAAATAGAGAGATGAATTTGTGAATTTTATGAATTTGTGTATGTAGCGAAAATACACAAAAGTGATCGAAAGTTGTGAATTTTAAGCGGAAAGACTAATATTTAATATATGGGTTTGTGGGGGAAAATTGAATTTTGAAATTCAGTTTTAATTAGTAGAAATAACATAATGGTGTGGGGTGTATCGTTAGGATTTAATTATAAAAAAATAATAATCAGTATCCACGTAATAAGCTTGGGGCCACGTCATCAATAGCTGGAGAGAGTGAGGGTTTTAGATGAAATTGTTATTCGTATCAGGGCACTGCTAATGGTTTAGTCGGTTGGGGCTGTCGGTTTGACCGATAAAATCGACGTCATTGACACGGTTACGTCAGTTCGGTCGTCGGTCGGGTTTCGTCGGATATCCGACGAAGCTTCGGTTTTTTTTTCTTTTCTTTTCTAACGGCTAGTTTTTTTTTCCCAAACAAATGGCTAGTTTTCAAATATATTTTTTTTATTTTTTTTATTTTACCTATTAATCCATACACAATTATTCTTATATATATACACACTTCAAACAACTATAATTCACACCAAAAACAACTACTACACTCATATAATTACACACTCATTTCATACACAAAAACTACACAACACTTCACCCATTTTATACACAAAAACTACATACTACCATACTCATTTCATACACAAAATGTCTAACAACCAAAACAAAAAAACATCTCCATCAAATGTATCACAAGATATGTGGAACAATTTGATAAACACTCAAATTCCAACCACAAATTCATCATGCGAATCTTCGTCCGCTCAATCAAACTTTCCAACATCGTCTCAAACGCCTCCACAATTCGGGTTTGCACAATACGTACCCCTTACAAACCCTTACTCTCAAGGTTGGTACCAATCACATGGATTCCAACAAACACAACAACACCCACAAAATCCATACTTCGTGAACCAACACCAACAAACAAATTTCATCATTTCCGACACCAACACCCATGTCGAAGAAAGTGAAGACAAATTCGAAGTTGAAACCCAACAAGACAAAAAACAAAAAAGAAAACAAGTTCGGTGGACCGACCAGGATGCACGATTTTAGCCGAACGTTGGGTACATTTTTCTAGAAAATGGCGTACAAGGAAACTCGCAAACCGACGCGAGTTTTTGGAGAAAAGTACAAAAGGACTTTAATTCCTTAGTCGCCGAAAAACGTAATATTAATCAACTTACGGGCAAATGGAACAAAATTGCACACGACATGAAAAAGTTCAACGCAATCTACAAAAACTATTTCGAGATTCACCCTCAAAGCGGTGCGCGAGATGAAGACGTGTTAAAAGCCTCCCGAAAGCACTTCAAGGAACAAAACGATAAACGTAAATTCATTTACGAGCAATGTTGGAATGTACTAAAACATTACCCGAAATTTTTTATGGAGCCGGAGGTAATGAACAACAAACGTACATTTCAAGCCGACTTGGAACCCGTCAATCTAGAAGATGGTGACTCCCAACCGATCAATGCAAATCTTGCGGCTAACATGCAAAGGTTGTTTCAGAACGACCCACTACATCGTCCACCCGGTCGCAAGTCTCAAAAAAGTTCGGGTTCATCGGACGCGGCTACTTCATCAAGAAGTTTAAAAGACGAAAAGATTGAAGCCCTTGAGGAAGTTAAAAAAACCGTTCGCCTCCAACAAAACGCAATAAAAACGATTACAGAAAATTCGACGAAAAAATTAGCTTTCAAAGCTTTGAATTTTCTTTGTAAAAAAATACCAAAGCGTGCTTCAAAACAGGTACTAAAAATGATCAAATCCGCTCGGAAAAATATAGTAAGCACGTTTGGTCCAATGTTTCCGATAGAAGATGAAGATTCGGACGAACACGAAGCCGATACCGAAAACGAAGAATAGAGTTCCGATTAGATTACTTTTTAATTATTTAGTGTGTTTTTTATTATTGTAATGTTTTTCTATTTTTAGGAAATGTAATGTTTTTCTTTTTTTAGGAAATGTAATGTTTTTTTTTAGGAAATGTAATGTTTTTTTTAATTATTGTAATGTTTTTATTTTAACGAAATGTGTTTTATTTTAATTATTGTGTGTTAAATATGTAAATTAAAAAGTGACCGAAAAACTAACCGTGACCATTGGCACGGGTCAGTCAGTTTCAGTCAGTTTTGAGAAAAGCTGACGTGGCGCTGAGTTGGCAGAAACTGACCGGTCAGTTTTTTACAACCATTGGGAGTGGTCTTATTTTCCTTTTCTTTTTAATAACCTAATCTCAAATCTTAATCAAATACTTCTATCAATTTTTTTATACCTAAACTGATTACATGGGTACATTTTATATAATGAGTGAGTTTCAAATGAGAATAGATGAGCTAATAAAAATACGTCTCGTGTCACAAAAGTCATTTTTTCACGTTTTTAAAATTATATATCTTAAAAATGGCTCTTGAAAAATTATAAAACTGCACCATAAAAATCAGTACTCCCTATTTTTTTCTCTTCGATTATACATTTTACGTGATATACTTTCGATGACTTTTTTATGAGTTTTACAAATTGTACAATATTAGTATTATATGTGATAGTCGTTGGTATCAAGTGTGATAGTCGTTAGTATCACATGTGATAGTTGTTTACAAAACCAACCGAAAATACAAAAAAAAAAAAAAAAATCGTCGAAAGTATACCTTGTGAGATGTCTAATTGAAGAGGAAAAAATACTAATTTTCATAATACTACTTTTATAATTTTTTGACTTACCGTTTGTGAGATATTTAAATTTTATAATCACGAAAAGAATAAATTTTGTAACACATATGTACTAATTTTAACCTTTCCCCGTGTATAAACATAACAAAGAAAGCAAATGAAGAATTACAATTGTCAATTGGCAATATCCATTACCCTCATGCAACAAATACTTGTAAAAATATATTCATACGGACCAAGCTACTTATTAAGCTGACGTCATGCCGTCATGGTCCCACAAAAAAATGTAATCATGAAATCCGGCTAAACTTTATATTTCGCAGCATATCTTTACAAAAATCCTTAGAACTAAAATCCCTAGACCTATAGTTTAATGAATAAATTAACTCTTCGTTTAATGAATAAATTTACTTTGCGTTACAAAATAAATACCTATTAAAAATAATTGTCCATCTGCAAAAAATAATTATTAAAAATTATAAAACTTCTAATTTATCCACATTTATTACTTGAAATCATTTTTTAAATAAATTTAGTCAAACATGACTTGAGTATAAGGTTAAAATTGACATTTAATCAACATATTTTAATTTAAAATAAAATTGTTGGGCAACAATTTTTATAGGACCGAAAGAGTACAAATTTGTATTGAAAGCCGTGAAACATAGATATTTGAATTATGATAGTTGTATTATCTAGAGGTTATTGCTCAATAACTAATTTCGCATTCATATAAAAGTTGGTTTATGTTCCGATTGAGCATTTGCACGAACCATTTATATATTAATGTTATATTAAAAATGAACTTCTATATTAATTGACATTAACATTAACATTTTTATAACAATGAAAAAATCGACATAGACTGTGCATTTGCACGAACCAAATAGATTTGCTTTACTAGTATGTTAGTGACGATGTATGATATTTTTATTTAAGAATAGCATATATAATATTTAAAAGTTAAATTGGATGTATACGATATTTTTAAATTACTAAAAGTTCTTGGTAACTAAAAATATGGAAGACATAAATATTTTGATCAAATTTTCAAATAGTAAAAGACGTACTTGATGAAATTTACAAACCATAAGAAGTTAGGAACGAGTGGGCGGTGTTAATAATTTGCAATAGGGACGTAACGTGTAATATGGCCAAACCGCAGGGGCAGCTATATATATGCTTTCAAAACTCTTTCTATTAGCGAGTAGTTTTGTAATCTTTAACTTCTCTCCAAGTTATTTGAATTTTAACATCAACTATCATATGCTACGAATAAGCCCATATTATCCAAGCCCTTTTTACACGAGCCCATATCATTCTTTATCTTCCTCTCAGTTGGCTGCCGACAAATTTGGTTCCAGCGAACACCTTCCAACTGAAATCCTATCAAGATTACCGGTAAGATCGTTGTTTCGGTTTAAGTCTATAAACAAACACGGGATATACTAGTAAATTTATAGGGCACAGTATAATGTTTTTTTATACTCTTAGAATATACTATATTAGAATATACTATATTTAAAATTATATATCATTTAAATTTTAATACAACCGATCCCGTTTTTAAAATTATGATTTAATAAACTCAAATTCTTTTTTATAACCTATTTTATTTAATTAAAAAAGATTTAAGCACATGTATTTTGTGAAAAAATTTGTGCTGCCTGTTACATGCGGTTTCATTTTTAAAATTTTCCAATCTAATAAACTTAAATTACTTCTATAATTCTCTGTAGTCGATTAAAAAGGATTTGACCTATGTGCTTTGTTGAAACTGTACATTTTTAATTGATTTATTTTAGTTAACAATAAATGCAAATTTTGTGCAACTAGTGATATTTGATCATGGTTCTGCCCCTGTAGGGATTAGAGTCACGCATTATGGCACTGGAGAAGAATAATGATAAATTGCAAAAACACGTTCAAAAACTAAACAATCGTATTCGAAACAGATAAGGCAGCATTTTTTAAGGTCCGATAGGATAGTAAAACACATTTGGTTCGTTGTTTAGGTTTTGATGTTTTTGAGTATATAAATCTGTAATATCTTATTTGGCTTTTTAGAGTTACTGATGTGTTGGAGTGTCTTTTATAATTTGTAATCACATTTCATATGTGTGGCTTACAATTTAAGAGCAGGAAAGAATAATGAAAAGGAAATTGAAGTTGTTGTCAAATGACCATATATAAAAAAAATATGGAGTTTAACACATGACATCCCAGGGGAAAGAAGCTGGTTGCACAATCAAAATGAAATTTGTAGCTCCCTTTTATCATTCTTCTTCTTCTTCTTCTTCTCCTTCTTCTTCTTCTTCTTCTTCTTCGTCGTCGTCGTCTTAAATGTTTGCGTCTTCTTCACCACTTGATTTCAGAGTTTTTACATCAAACCTTAACAAAAAACAACCCCAATATCAATCTCAGACTCACATCAAACCTTACTCGAAATCTTTTTGGACCTTAATGTCTCTTTTCGGACAATTTGCCTCTAACTCCGTTACTTGGCTGAATATAACTTAAGTTGAACAAAAGTAACTTTATAAACTACATTGCCATGGGAAACCATTACAAGTATCAACAAACCACAAAATTGGAAATGATGAGAAACCATTATAAGTATCACCATGATCGTGGTCTGTTTTGTTTATCCTCGGTAAAAATTTCATTTTTTTATATGATACATGTAATGATTTGTGGGTATTATTTAACATGCATGTGTGTCTAAAAATATGTCTAACAAAGCGACCTTGAGGCATGATAAAACTAACAGTTGATTAGAGTGTGTTTTCGTATGTCATTTTTAATAATTAAATTCTAGAGTATTGTATTTTTGGGGACTCTTCTTTATTCATAAGGTTAGCCGGTTAGGGGTTCATATCGGTTGATAAGGTGTTATTGTGTTAATAATATGTGTTTAAAGTAAGAACCTTTTTTTTCTACAAGCTACTTTATTAATGACAAATATAGTTACACGTAAAACATACCTCTAACTGGATTTGAACCCACAGCTTTTTATTCAGTATGGCGCCTCTGGTCCCACCACGCATCCTTGTTTTAGTATGATATATGTTGCAACATGTTTTGCAATTGCTTATATGTTCTGGTTTTGTGACATGGATGTAAGTTACCTATTTGTTGCACATCAATTGTCAATTAATTTAAGTGTGTTAACAATTTCTCAACTCTTGTTTCGTAATAAGTAGAATACTACATATAAAATGGTTACAGCAAAAAGACCGTGTGGGTCAGGTACTACTTCTGATTTGGCTAAAAACGACCCTGGAAAAGAACATTTTGAAAGTCTTCCTGAAAACACGTTTGGTCGTGTTCACCATCTTCGTGGAACTTAGAGAGCTACGTAAAATCCTTTACAAACACATGATTAAAACGGCGAATAAATCATTGATCAATAAGAGAAGTTGGTTTTTGTCATAAATAAATGTTGTATTTCTGCATCCTGTTTCTATTTCATTCCAAAAACTATAGATCTATGTATTGATTTTTGAATAATTAATTTGTGAACTCAAACATTGAAAAAAAGATTAATCTAGGAGAACTTCATATCTTCCATATCTTGATATTATGAACAGAAACTAACTGCACAAAACTATAGGTTTATACAACATAAACCATGCCAACTTCTAACAATGAAGCCGGAGGGACCTTGAGAACCACATGGGGCCCTCGACAGTTTCTTCGTAAGAAATTATACCCAAAATTAATAGCTAATCTCTTCATAACCGACGACCCTTGTTTTGCTTTCACATGCGAATGCCCGAGTATAAACGCAGTCCCACTTTGTTGACCTGCCAATAGATCTTCGAGTTCTTGTCTCATTTGAACCTCAGCCGGACTTTCTGACTCGTCATTATCATCAATGGCAAACCGCACTCGTCTCTCTTTGGGTGTACTCATCTCAATTATGTCACCTATGCTCTCAACTGTTTGAAACCCGAAAGATACACTTACTTGATTCATGTTCTCATCTGCCTCAAAAACTGGCATTCTTAAAAATTCTGTGTTTCCTACTACCGCTAGTCTATGCTCACCCGATGACCGATCTGATGCGGACACTTGATCCTCGATACCTGCACGGACCCACAATGTAAGCAACAATAGTTGTCTAAAAGGGTCGAGTATCTTGTCAAAATAGGTTCAGGTTGAGACATGACAGTTCAGATTGGCCCAAAACATTTCTTATACATGATTAAGGTTGCTGATTCGTACACCCACACTTTTTCTCCATACACCACTGAATATGCTTTATGTTGTTGTACTGTACACATAAAGTATATTTAGTGGTGTAGCGAGAAAACAAGTGTGTACAGATATGATTACAAAATTATTGTTTTCAGTAATAACATATTTTTATTTTTTATTCAAAAAACTGATTCATATGGGAGACTATCTAACCGTTTGACTAAAGCATAATAAACCAAATACACCAGTAGAATGGATTGAAATTTTTGTCTCGAATTATAAAACAAACAGTTACCCTGATCACTACTTGCTCGTGCGCGGCACCAATCGTAGTGGATAAAATCCGCAAGCCGTTGAACAAGATCAGACTCAAACGAGTCCACATCCTGGTGCACATCTCGATACCCATAACGCACTATGCACCTGTAAGATCGATGAGACGCGGGACCCACACGACCCAGTAGGTACCTTTCGGCTGGAGGTACAAAAGGGACAGGCACCGATTTTACACAGACAAATACCAGGATACGGTGAAAAGCAGGAAGATTGGTGACAAACCGTGAGAAGTTTGCAGGAATACCTGAGGTTAGATCAGTAAACACGAGCCCAATCCCGGGGACCCTACAAATACCCAAAGTGGGACCCAATGCTAGTAGCCACTCTAAAGAGACCTTATTGTGAAGATCATATTCGTATTTTTTGATGGTGGCGTAGTGCCAAACGAACATTACAGTAACTAGAAGGAGGGCTAATAGGATCGGTAGCCATGCACCTTCACGAAATTTGACTAGTGAAGCTGAGAAGTAGAGTAATTCTATGGACCCGAAGAAAAGTAGAAAAAAGAGAGCGATAATTGGGGGTTTATGCCAACAAAGAACGATTACTAAAGACGTAAGGCAAGTTGTCACTAGCATTACTGCCATTACAGCCAACCCTGCAATGAGATCAAAATTTATTAATTCTTAACTCAAGAACAATTTTACCGATTATGAAAATGTAGAAAAATGGGTTGGGTAACTGGTCAAAAACACTTTTTGTCCTTTTTTTCGTAAATATTAAATGTCCTAATTATAAGTATAATTACAAAACTAACATTATTTCAATAATGATGTAGGGATATTTTTTCGAGAGTCAAGTATTAAAAATCCCTTTTAGCTATCATTCTGTATTTTAACTCTCTGGCCCATTTTAGATAAAACATAACCTGAATCAACTCGTTTAGGATTACGGTTTGTGGCAAGTACCTGATGCATTTCCCATGTGCTTGATGTCTCTGAAACCAATGGTGACAGCAATACATAGAATCATGAGCATCCAGTTGATCTCAGGTATGTAGATTTGACCATGAATCTTGTCGGAGGTATGCACAACTTTGACTCTTGGGAAACAACTGAGTGATTGACTTTGATTGATGATTGAGAATGTTCCACTTATGATTGCTTGGCTTCCCACAACTGAAGCAAGAATGGCTATTACAAGCACGGGCCACCTCAAGCTTTCTGTATCACGTGTCATACCGTAAAATTGCTTGATAATTTACATCTTGACCATGTAATAGTCAAACAAATAGTCAAATACCTGGTACTGAAACGTAATAGCCGATTGAATTGGTGTTCTGGTGATGTTTTGATAAGTACGCTGCTTGACCCATGTAAGCAAGTAAGAGTGCAGGATAAACCAGAAATGTGAATGCAATCTGTACGGGCAAAATGGGGAAATAAAAAAATTCCCATAAATATCAAGCACCAAATTTTAAAGATGCCCATTGAAAGCCCATTCAATTGTACCTGAATTGCAGCATAAGAGAAGTGACCAAGGTCTGCAAACATTGCTTCGGAGCCTGCAAGTGCAGTTGATCATTTGTCACATAACTTTGACTTTTCGGGTCAAACATATTCCTACATTAATTAATAGCTAGACATTAATTTTGTTACCCATCAAAATTGATTTTTATCCAACTGTAGTACTTGTTAGTGACTTGCATATAGTTATTAGAAAGTTTCAAGAATTGATATAACTTGTTTTTAACTTTAACATTAAAGATAAATGCATATGACCAACTGTAATGAAGCCAATAAATTTGATACCAAACGCTAAAAAGACTTCAACTTTTTACCTGTTATGCACAGTAAAATTCCTCCCAAAGACATCCATCCTTGTTTCTTTGTCTTCCTGAAGAACTTTAACATGTAATAGGGTGAAAGAGCTTGATAAACATGTGGATTCCACCGAATTATATTATATACACCAAGAGCACTGATGCATATCAGCCACAATAACACAATTGGAGCAAAAAAGGAACCAACTCGATGTGTGCCATAGTGTTGTAGCGCGAATAGACACACTAATATAAAGCAAGTAATCGGGATCACTGCATCTGTAAATATAGATTATCTTAAAACACATTTTCAAAGTTATGGAATAATACAGTTGATTTTAAAATCCAATTCGTAAAGGAGGGAGCAGCTTTAACTTACACTGATGATGGTCTTTAGACATGGATAACTCAAGACCAGAAACTGCAGAAAAAACTACAAAAAAAAAAAAAAAAAAAAAAAAAAAGATACTAATCATTTTTGAATTTCAGAAGTGGATTAGAAAGCAAATTTAACGAGATTTTTAAATTTACCAGAAATGGCAGGAGTAAGGATTCCATCTCCAATTACCATACAAGTGCCAAGAAGAACCAAGATTAGTAAAGCTGTATGCAAAAATTTATACTTTTCAAGCAACATTCTCACTTTAGAGCTATATTCTCTATCTGGAGATTGCTCCAGCTTATATGTAGATAACGATTCATCAGCAACTTGTCGGTTCGGTAAGAGGCTCACTTTAGCATGCCGGCATATCGACGAATAGAGTGCAAAAGTACCACCTAACGATTATAATCAAATTTGAGAAAATCTAACTTATACTTTTAATTAATTGAAATATTATAAGAACTTACCTTCACCATTATCATCGGCTCGAAGAACTATGAATACGTATTTGAAAAGCGGGACGAGTGTTAAAGTCCAGAAAATGAACGAGAGTACACCGAAAATCTCTTCGTTTGTTTCTGAGTGATGAATGTCTTCGGCAAATGTGCTTTTGTAAACATAAAGTGGAGAAATGCTGAGGTCACCATAGACCACACCAAGACTTTGATAAGCCAACAGCAAAGTCGTTCTCCAAGAGTCCTTCTAGATAAAATTTAACAAACACATTTTAATAATTAAAATTTATAAAATTAAGTAATGAATTTAAACAGGAAATGAAGAAAAAATGGAACTTCAATGGAGACCTTAGAATTGGCCCAACATTTTCCATGATCAAGATCCATGTTTCAGTGAGAAGCAATTGCAACTTTTCCTTTAAGTGCTAACTGCAGATCCGAGATAAAACAAAAGACATTAAAAAAATTAAATTAAATTAACTTCTTATTGATACCAATAAATCTTGAACTTAAACAGGAAACGTCAAATGAAAGAAACTCGGATTTCTACTTCACACTAGCATTTTGAGAATCAAGAAAGTGTGACCCATTTGTTAATAGTCCCCATAATGGTATCCCTTACCTTTTTTTCAAGGAACTTGATAAAACAATACAATTCCCACTCATTAAAAAGTGAAAAGGACACCATGATTTTACAGAATAGACGATAACGTTGAATGAAAAAAGTATAAAGATTGAACCTTTTTTCTTTTAACCATTAAAGAAAAGATTTAATCTTGTTAGAAATGGAACCCATTCCTCACCCAGTTCCAATGTGCTCCTACTTTTGCAAACACCCTTAATTGAACTAAATTGAAATAAATGAATGGGTTAAAGATTAAGTACAATTTTGAAAGGCTTTAAATTTACTAATTTCAAAAAAAATCATAGTTATTCAAGTGTAACTGTGATTACCATGCAAAGCCAAGAATAATTAAGAAAGAGATCACAATCACATGACTCAACAACAATTGTAATATGATATTATCAGATCAATCACACCAAAATTGAGCCCACAAGATTCAAAGCTATTTTGAGGACCACTTTGCTCTCTCACTCACTTAGGCATGCTCAACATTCATGATAGATACCAAACTTTCACCAACCTATTCAAGCACACAATAAAGATTTTGGTAGAACAGTCTAGAATTAGGCAGGAATTTTTCCAAAATCCACATTCAAATTAAACCAAATCATACTAAAATTAAATCTAACATTACATGTGATCAAGTAATTACCTTTAATTGATACTTTTTATTAGGCATACCCAAATCGAGATTGAAAAAAGTTTACATATTTTTCACAAGAAAGAAATATATGAGAGGGAAGTTAATAAGTTATGGTTTATGGGAGTTATGGCAGTAGGGAAGCAAGGCCACGTGACAAGAACATGGACCCTCTCTTTCAAATCGTGACTTAATTTTTACCAAAATATCTCCTTTATTTTTTCTCCTAACTTTAACTTGTTTGGTATTCACGGCTTCAACATTTAAAGCTTGATCTTGTTTGTTTTCAAGAAACCCAAAATGCGTGAAAATGAAAGTGGGGATCACCTATATGTCGCGTTCTTAGCCATTATTGAGATTTTAAAGCAATCAATAAATCATTTTAGGCAGAATAATACAAACCCATCAAAAAAGCACCAATCTTTATCAACTAATAATGATTTAAATGAACTTTAACATACCAAAAAGATTACCACTTTAACAACCTACTCTGTATATGTACAAGAAACACAAATCCAATAATAGATGTCACATTTTTCAGCCATTAATTTGAGAAGAATAAAATAACCTCATGAAAAATGCACTAATCCTTACAAATGACGGTACATGTGAGCAAGAAAAGCAAATCCCAGAAAAAGATTCACATTTTGAGCCATTAATTCACTCATTATGCAATGACAGAAAGCAATTTCAGTAGCATAAAAACAAACCCATCAAAAAAGCCTCAATCTTTATCAACTGCAATCATTAAAATCAACTTTTAGATCACAAAAAGTTTGCAACTTTAAGAACTTACTTTGTATGTATAACCAAAGAACCCAAATCCCAGAAGAAATCTCACATTTTTCAGCCATGAATGCACTAAAAAGGATCTGCAGTCCCTTCAGGCTTCAGTGCAGTTACTTTTTCCTTGATTTACAAACCCCATGAATCCACCATTTTAGATCTTGAAAGAAAATAGTGATGTGTGAGTGTGTTTGCATAAAGAAATAGATGGGCGGGAATAGTGAAGGTGGGATTTTAGGTAAATCGTAGTAGTATAACAAGTTCAATTGAGTTTTGAATAGATTAATGCAATAATGGGGAATTAAAATATTGTTTCAGATGGGGAATAGGAATATTTTAGTGTCGGAAAACAGACGAACGAATGTCTATAGTTTTTTAGTATCGTCTTTATGCAGATTGGTGGATGTTGACGATGGGTATGCTCTTTTACATAAATAATTAATAATTAATAAATTAAATAAATATAGTACTAATCAGTTGACAGAGAATTTATTAAGGTATAACATTTTATTTTTTCGAAAGAACGGGAATATCAATAAATTACGTCATATGTTCAAAAGGTCATTTATCCTCGGTATTTTAAAAATTAATTATCTCAGTGACGACGGCAAATCTAAAAATTATAAAAATTGTACCATAAAATTCAGATTTTTCTCCTCTTCGATTAGAAATCTCACAAGTTATACTTTTGACGAGTTTTGTTTTGTGGGTTTATAAATTATTAATACATGTGTTAATGTTTGGTTGTACATTTGATTTAGTGTTACGGTTAAGGTATAGAGTTTAGATTTTAGCAGGGTTTAGGGTTTAGCGTTTAGGTTTTAACAGGGTTTAGGGTTTTGTTAAGCGTTTAGGGTTTAGGGTTTTGTAAAGCGTTTAGGGTTTAGGGTTTAGGGTTGTGAACCCTAAACCCCAAACCTTAAACCCTAAACCCTAAACCCTAAACGCAATATGTTAAAACGTGTGTTAGTAATTTGTAAAGCCCACCAAAGAAAAAAAAACTCGTCGAACGTATACTTTGTAAGATGTCTAATTTAAGAGGAGAAAACGCTGAATTTTATGGTGCAATTTTTATAAATTTTAGATTTGGCGTTTGTGAGATAATTAATTTTTCAAAAAGATTGGGTAAATGAGTTTTTGTACAAATTGCACAATCTCATTCGTTCTTCCGTACTTTAAAATTTTATTGTACTCTAATGATTACGAAAGATTTATTATACTCTAATGATTACATCTCTAGTCTCTAGTTACTAACTATGAAGTACCAATCATATCTAGTTATTTTTATTTATTTTTTTTTAAGAAAAAGAAAAAAAATATATTTAGCCGAAAGGAATAGGCAGTAACGTATAATAAGTTTCAAATTAGGATCCTGTCACTTTTTTTAATGGATTGTGTTTGTTGATGAAAAGGATTAAAGTCGGCTAACTAATTTATTAATTAATCTATTTAAGTTTTTCTTGATGTAAGGGTGTGTTTGTTAATATTTAATAGTATAAAATGACAAAAATAATATAAAATGAAAAAGTTGGTTCAAATGAGTACAACAACTTTGTGTGAGAATAGAGAAATCAATCTCAACCATACATTTCCATCAATACCCATTTCTCCCATTTTTTTAAAAACTAAATATCTCACAAACGACAAGTCGAAAAATTATGAAAATTGCACCATATTTTTCAACGTCTTCTCCTCTTCGATTTAAGATCTCAAAAACTATACTTTCGACGAGTTTTTTTTTATTTTTTGGTAGGTTTTACAAATTAGTAACACATTTGTTACGAATTAGTTGTACATTTGATTTGCGGTTAGAGTTAGGGTTTAAGATTTAGCATGATTTAGAGTTTAGGGTTTAGGTTTTAGCAAGGGTGAGGATTTAGGGTTTAGTATGATTTAGGGTTTAGGATTTTATAAAGCGTTTAGGGTTTAGGGTTTAGGATTTAGGGGTTAGGGTTTAGGGGTATTAATATTATTTTTGTCATTTTAGGGTTTAGGGTTTAGGCACCCGAAACCCTAAACCCTAACCCCTAACCCTAAACGCAACACTAACACATGTGTTACTAATTTGTAAACCCACCAAAAAATGAAAAAAAAAAACTCGTCGAAAGTATAGCTTG
Source organism: Gnaphalium uliginosum (assembly GCA_963930675.1). Lineage (NCBI taxonomy): Eukaryota > Viridiplantae > Streptophyta > Magnoliopsida > Asterales > Asteraceae > Gnaphalium > Gnaphalium uliginosum. The sequence continues at coordinate 2,228,698 of OZ005682.1, read as the reverse complement.
TGAGATTTTAAATCGAAGAGGAGAAAACGCTGAATTTTATGGTGCAATTTTCATAATTTTTCGACTTGTCGTTTGTGAGATATTTAATTTTTAAAAAGATGGAGAAAAGTGGGTTTTGTGACACGTGGCGAATTTTTATTGGTTTTCCTATTCTCAACACTTTTTCATTCTCATTTGAACCTCACCCTAAAGGGGTATACAGATTTTACAGATATTTATAAGGTATAAAGATTTTTTAAAGCTAATTTAAGTACTTATGTTTTAGAGTTTATTTTTTCAATAAACTGCTAACAAGCTCTTTCATTTTTGTGTGTCAAATAAGAGTTAGCTTGAGCTTTTCAAAAAAAAGTTTAAACTAACATAAACTCTTATAAGTTTGTCATCCAAACACACTTTAAGTAAAATTTGACTATTATTTAATGATACCAAGATTTAGTATTTTTCTTGGAAAGATATGCAGTATTCATGCATTTTCTTTTAATTAAGAAAAATCTTATACAATTCATTTGATGATTAATAAGACACATAAAAATAAAAATATAGAAAATATAACAAGTAATATAGAAAATATTCTCTTGTTATTAAGGAATGAATAGCATAAGCATACTCTTTTAAGGCGTTAAAGCCCAAGTAAAAGCTAATGTCAAAACTCAAAAGTTGCATCTTAAAATGGGTTTGGCTTTTAGCATCAATTTGGATTATATTCCGCAAAATTGAAAATCTTACAATCATGTAACTTTATATAAAGTTTTTGAGTCCACATCTATAAATCTAAAATGTCTCGTAGCGATTATCGATCAATCACTAATATAAACTACAAAATTCTAAGGTATTTTCTTATGATTTTGATTATTTGCATTATGATTTTGAATTATTTATACACAACCACTTGTCAATAATTTGGCTCCTCAGTACTCACCCTAAACTGTAGATAACAATGAAAAATGCTACAAAAAGTGTACAAATAAATCCTCATTGGTATTTTTTTTTTTAAAAAAAAAGTTGCAATAGAATGTTTGATTATCGACTAGCAGCTCAAAGTTTTATTTAAATGGGTAATAACACAAGTTAATAATAATAAAAATTAAGAAATATCATCTTTTACTTTACCTCATAATAATTAATAATTAATAAAAAGATTAAGTAAAATTGTCAATCTCTATTTACTACTACTATATATATATATATATATATATATATATATATATATATATATATATATATATATATATATATTTACGAAAGTCCAAATAAAATGAAAATATCATCTTGGAATGAAATGCTTTGGACTGGATTCGACAGGCCTAGGCCCAAATCAAAAACGTACATGGGCCGATTATCCATCTATTCAAATGAAATATATCATTGATTTTTATATTCAATATACATACGTTAATTTGTATTTGTAAATGTATATCGCTATATCTACTTAATTAATAATTTTCAATATCTTAACTAAATAGATTAGATATATATGTGAATGTTTGAAGTTTGTGCTTAATATAAACTTTTTTTAATCTTTTTATGAGAATTAAATTGAAAATGGACTTTTTTAAAAACATTTTTTTTGTGTATGGAAACTTTACTTATTAGGGACATTTTTTTGTGCTTACATACGTTACTAGCTAGCTAGACTCACTACTATTTTTTATATATTACAGAGTACAATTTTAAGTATTTAAGATATGGATTAAATGCGTCTAAGAGTTAATTAATCACATCATTAATTGATAATAATGAGTAAATAAATGTAGAAAAAAAGGATGGCTATCGAACAAAAGAGTGATGCGGTGGGTCAGGGTCATGGTCATGGTCATACATAGTGGTTGAATAAATAAAACTTTAATTAAGAGGCATTCTCACATTACGACTTACTTTTACGCTTCTACCACGACTTTTATTTATATTTATTTATATATTCTACAACAAGTACATTATATAATAAAAATTTTGTTCTTATGAAAGATTGGAAAGATGTGTATGGGTATACGATGTATAATTAATATCCATTTTTGTAAATCAGTTTAGTGGTAATAAAAGTTTTTCTTGGCATTAAAATTGGTTGTTAACGCGTGATTCAAAATTTCAATTTTTAACTCGTGACTCAAAATTTCGATTTATAACTCGTGACTCGACTCGATTAAAAGTCAATATTTCACAATAAACATATATATTTATAAGTATATGTTTATTATTGTTTAAAAATTATGTTTTTAACTGAAGTAAAACACGATGAGAGTCGTCGTTTACTGACAATCAACACAAATGCTTAATTTAAAATAGAGTATAAGTCATTTCTTTTTTTATTTTGTCATTTCTTTTTTCTATTACATTTAATTAAAAATTTTCTGAGTTTCTGACTCGTAAGAGTTGCACAAGGCTCAAAAGAGTCACACACAACTTAGAAAAGTCAATAAACGACTTCTAAAAGTCAAAGTCATTTAATAACCGGGGTCCAAGTCGCCTCGTTTTTTAGATTTTTTACTCGACTCGTAAGAATCATAAGAGTTTAACAACAAAACCTAATACACTAATACTCCTTAATGTAACTAAAAAATAAAAAGATGGAGTATTTAGAAAATTCAAAAGTAAAAATAGAATTTAGATTTTTGGGCGTATGACATACGTACGACCTTTAAGTGGGTCAAGTCAATTATTGACTATGAGTATTTTTATTATAAGTTGGTCAATGTAATTCCAAGTTGCAAGTAAGCACGACTTCGGCTATTAATTAAACTCGCAAATATAGATTGTTGTATTTTCTTAACATAATGATTTTTGTATTAAACAACTATTTAAGTATCATGTCATAACCTTGCTGTTTTTTTTGGAAAATGGATGGAAACATTATTGTTTTTGTTATGATAATTTTGATTTTCGAGCATCCATACTTATCAAATGAGCCCGTTAACTACTTTTATGCACGATTTAGGCCGGTAAGGTGTAGATTAATAAATAATTCATAAGCTATATTTAGAAATAATGAGATATACTAACGGGAAGATTCGTCGAGTCGCGTGTGTAGCAAGTTACGAGTAGTACGTACGTGCTAGCTAGCTGTTTGGTATTTTGGGCCAATTTTCCCATCATTAAATTCGACGAGGAGCACCGATTTTTCTTTTTTCTTTTATTTGTTTTTCAATTTCAATTTTTAAATATGCTAAATTTATCTATTACTAGCTTTTAGCAAGATGAGTATAAACATTAGCATCTTAAGATGTTTTCAGAACAACAATTTATAAAGCTAGTCCGCCAAAACAACGATCATAAAAGAACTGATAAAACCCTAATTAAAAGGTTGAGATCTTATTAATCCTAAAAATTGATTAAAAAAGATGATAATAATAATAATAATAATAATATAGTGAATTTAGGATATTGCACCGACTACTAGCTAATAGGCAGCTTCCTTCAGTTGCGGCAGTAGTTCTCTATAGACCAAATGTCCTTACGACGAAATTTTGTCTCGCTACGTACGCATGTTTGACGGTGACTTTAAGTAAGTCGTTCCAATTTAGAAAACCATAATATAATCAACCATAATTTGTTCCACTTCCTAATTGAGCTATACTATCGGACTCAAAAAGTACGTACTCTAATCAGGAAAATAATTAGTATCATGATTGGTGTACTAATTTTTATTCGTTTTGATGATGTTCGGTGTACTAATTTTTAACTTGTTGCATCAAATTAAAGTTTAACCATCAAGGGTTGAAGATTATTATTATTTGTTAGTAACACTACTCACTATCGTAACAGTTAACACTGAAGGAGCGAACTGTCAGCTCAGCGTCTTTTCAGCACCTTTTTTCAAAATTACTGAACTTTTCTGAACCTCAGATTTATCGATAATATATTTATTATTCACACTAAACAAATCAAAAAGTAAAAATAAATTAAGATCTCCCACACGACAGTTGCACAAAGACGTGGCCTAAAGATTGAGTGGTGCCTATGGCTTCTTTGGAAGGACTCACGCAAAACGGAGAATTAGTCCTTAGTCCCGTAAGGACCGGTATAGTAAACTTCAAATAGTTATCGATACTAGCTTACATTATACAGAGTAATTTAATATATATATATATATATATATATATATATATATATATATATATATATATATATTAAATTATATATAGAAAACCCATTGATGATGTCATCAATTAAGAATTTTCAATTAGTCAATTAAGTCTCCCAATTTTATAAAATTTTAAAAATAAAACCCCTTAAATTTTCGAATTTAAATAACGTTTTGATTTTCAATTTTCAATTATTTAAAACAAATAAAAAGTAAACATAAAAATAAAAAGTGGTTGATAGAAATTTAACAATCATACTAAATTAACGTTTTGAATTGTTTTATTTATTCTTTAGTTACTAAATAATAATATTTAGTTATTAATATCCCATATAATTTTAAAAACGTCGCTTGCTACTTACAATTCGAATACAATTACAATCACAATAAGATTTAAACGAAAGAAAATAACATTAAATAAATTAAACTACAACTACAAAATTTAATTTATGAAAACTTATATAACTAAAAATATTTTAATTTATCACATATCATACAAGGATTGTATCAATTTTTATGTAAAAAATACAAATTCATCGAGCTGTATGTATACACGGGTTTTAGGGCTAGAATATATATATATATATATATATATATATATATATATATATATATATATATATATATATATATATTATATAACTAGGTTAAAAAACCGTGTATACACGGACTATATAAGAAATCTTAAATATAATATAGTGAACACCTATACGATGTCATTAATTTATAAATTTTTAATTATTCAATTGAGTCCTCCAATTTTATCTAATTTTACAAATAAAACCTTTAAAATTATCAATTTTTAATATAAGGATTTAAAGTTTAAAAATATATAGAATATGACAACATATGTCGACACTTTATACGTTTGATTTTAAATATAAAGTTAAACTGATAAAATAATATTTTTTTTTGTCGACATCTTAACTTGGTAAAATGAGAAATAAGTAATTTTAACATTAAACCAAGGACACCCATAAGGTTTGACCAAAAACTTTTATTATATAGTTATGATTATTCACTTTATTAAACCATTATTACTTCAAACTATTTATTTGTTTATGTATGATTAGATACCTTTACAATTAAATGTATTTTGATTTAGATAAAATTCTTAGCGCCATTGAAAATTTACGATCTATGCTCTCAATTTCAATATAGACTACCTAAAAATATTCTAAATCCAAACAATATTAAATATCTCTTAACTAATAAAAATGTTATAACATATCACATAGTATATAAAGATTCTTTTAATAATTTTTAAAAATAATTACAAATTTATCAAACCGTGTATATACACGGGTTTTATGGCTAGTATATATATATCGGGGAAGGTTCAAATGAAAATCAACTAAAAAGTTGAAAACTTGTGAGCACTACTAGTTTACGTATTTGTGCACATGTGATTAACTTCATTCATATGCGAACATTGATGTACGTTTAACTGATAAATAAAAAATTCAAAAAAAATTCTAAAATTATATTGAAAAATATAAAAATACAAATACGTGTTCACATGTGAACGATCATGTGAACAAATCGGTTCAAATGTGTTTTACGACGTGATTTTTAGAGTGTTTAGCATTTTTTTTCTTTCTAAATCTATCGTATATGAATGTTCACATATGAATGAAGCGAATCACATGTGAACAAATACGTTATCTAGTAGTTCTCACAAGTTCTCAATTTTATGTGGTTCTCATTTGAACCTCCCTACACACACACACACACACACACACACACACACATATATATATATATATATATATACAGAGAGAGAGAGAGACCGGATCTATAGAGAAGGACTATTTTTTGGAAAAGAATGAAGTTACACATCCATCAACGATGAATGTTAGCGAATTCCATTAATATTCATCATATGATATTATAAGTTATAAAAAATAATTTATTGATGAAGATTAGTAGTTATAACATTGATTTCAATTAATATTTATTGGTAAAAATATGTTTTTATACGTTTTAATTAAAAAAAACTGATAATATCCACTTCGGTTAACATTCGCTAATGATAAACGTTAGAAAATTCTATTAATATTCGTCATATGATATTATAAGTTATAAAAAGTAGTTTATCTATGAATATTAGCAGGTATAACATCGGTTTTGATTAATATTTCTTGATAGAAATATGTGTTTTTACGTTTACTTATTATTCATCGCGAATGAATAGTTAGCTTTCCTACCTCCCTTAAAAAATTATTTGTTTTTTAATCTCTACCATATATATACTAAATACAACCAGGCATGAAATCAAGAATATAAATTACAAAAATGTTATTAAAGAATTTTCATTAAAAATGTGACTACCAATTCTACCATATCTAACGATGAAAAAGCGCGTAGTAGTACTCATTCCCCTTTCACTTTCCTACACATTTGACTTTTTCAAACTTTTAAAATTATATTATTATATATCTAACAACATCCGCCTTTTCAACACCTCCACTATATCCATCTTCTTTCTATTACATATATTTCTCTACTTATTATATAATTTTCTCTCAAGTATCAACTCATATCCTTGCATCACAATCCACCCAAACCCTAAACATTTCACAATTTCACAAACTGCCCGATGTCGAAAAACGTTCACCTTCCGGTGCTTCTGGTCATGTTCGTCGTGATTTCACCGTATGCTTTTGCAACCGCTAGACCGCTCAAACCTGAAGATCAGCTAAACCTATCAGTTCATCCGGAAAAAGTTAGTTTGGATTCTAATAAGCAACAGGTTCCATGTGAAATCAGTTCCTCAAACGGAAAAATTCGGTTGATGAAGAGATTTGAAGCAGGAAATTACGAAAGTTTGTATCTAAACGCTCTTCCGAAAGGATCGCCAGTGCCGCCGTCTGGTCCCAGCGGGAGAACAAACGAAGTGAACAACTAACAGGTTGTTAATCGATCAATTAGTCACAAGATTTAATTTCATATAAAAAGAAATATATACCTGTAATTAGGAAATACTTATATGATACTTAGATTAGATATATAAACGCATTTCATCAAGTGACTTTGATTTGCCAAGTGTTTAAAGCTTCTCGTTTATCGAATTCGTTTGTTCAATTCGTTATTCCTTAATTAATAACATTTTTAGTAAGATGTACATAATTTTTTAAGATATATATTACTTTTGTATATATGTTATTTCACTGATTATTGTTATCATGATATATTATTATTAATTTCGGTAAATTTAATTCATATAAACTTGTTTGTTCGATGAAGTTACTCGATGATACAATCATGCAAACATAAATAACAGAAAATCGCATCATGGACTTGCACAATATGCATTAAGGAATGGTACATTCTCGTTCAATAATTTAGTTAAATCAGTTTAGCGTGTTTGAAATTTGGGACACATAATTTAGTTAAGCCTGTATAGCGTGTTTGAATTTAGGAGCATAACGTGATTAAATAAGAAGCTAGCTGTTCTAAAGTGTAGATTATTATAGTTTAGCTCAATATATAATTATAATTTTATTTATTATTTATAAATATATAAGTTACAGGTGACATATTAAGTTGATTTTGCTGTTGAAACATGGATATATATTTAAATAAAGTAATCTTTTGGTGACAAGTTAGTTACTTCAAAACTATGTCATCTTTTACCCTTTTTTAGATTAAATAAATTGTAGGCCTTGAAAATTGAAAGACAAGGCCCGCAAGCTAGATGGGCCTGACCCTAAAAACTTCCTTGTGTTATCCTTTCTGTTCATTTTGATGTCTTAGATACCAATTAATTATTTATATACACTTACGTAAAATAAAGAAATTAAATAAAAATGATTTAGTGAAAAAAAAAATAATGCTAATAAAAGTCTCACATTTAAATCTTGTATGTCGAGAGGGTAAAAAATATTAGGATTATCAAAGGACGTAAATCCTTCTATCCCAATAGGCCTTTTTGCAAGAAGATTGGGTTTTCAAAAATAAAAAATAAAAAAGATTGTGGCTGTCAAGTGTTTGATCTCCTCTCTCAGTTAAGAGGTTTGAAAAGATTCGGTTCGGAATTATTAGAAGAATTCTTTACGGAAGAAGAACATTTTTTTTTCTTGATCTTTACAAGAGTTTCTTCTATTTTTCATATATCATATCGACCCATATATATAGATTTTAAGTCATAATAAAATAATCGATCAATATATTTTTCATATTTTGTAATTTTATCTTTAGGAGAATGATAACCATATAGGCCTAAGTGCTATGATTTAGATTTTTATATTTAAAATCGGTTGAATTTAAATATAGAGTATTTATTCATGGTAACAGTAAATTATATTAATTTAATTATGGCAGGCTTAACTAGTTAACTATAGTATTGTAAGGGGCCCAAATTTTATATATGTCCAATATGCATGTATGTGTATTTATAAGTATCACACGCCCACTAATCAAACAAAGTTTCAGCCCACTAACTAAATGTAAGTCACAAACTCTTTCATGCGGTTAAATTAACTTTCATAAATAATAAATTCATACATAATAAAAATGATACGATATTATTTTTTGCTGTCTGCCTGTCTTAACAAAAACTAAAATTAAAAAAAGCCAATTTCCAGCCATCCTCTATAGTTCCATCTATGTATTCTATTACTTCTAAATTTGATTTGATTATGAATATTTTATTTTGTCTTATAACTTTGATTTAATTTAATTTTATTAGTGTTTATTTATCGTTGATATTTTTATGGTTATGATAGGAATAGTTTTTATTTTCTTCGCAACTTTTGCTTATAATAGTTTTATAGTAGTGATGGAACTTTTTATTAATTGTATTTATAATACGTACATATATATACTCGCGTATAAATGGCCTTTTTTCTATCCTCGCATCAGACTAAAATTTTATTTATCTATAATCTTGTTTAAGAGATGAAACTATAATTCTATTACATAGAAACTAACACTTTTTTTTTTTTTACATTCATGTGTTTTTGTAAGTTTCTAGTATGTAAATACTTGACTTTTTTTTAACATAATTAATTAATAAATATATAATAATAGAACGAATAACAAAATATAACGTAGATAACCCAAGCATATTTCATGGTTCCTTAAACCCATATTTATTAAATAAACAATATCCAGTATCAATTTTATTGTCATTGATATTTTCCTAAAATCATGAATCAAATACACCCTAAGGATTACATGTACAAACTCATAATGCAACCAAAAAACAAAAGAAACTCTAAAAGCTTAATAGACTCAAGCCCGTCCACGTAATCGGGCCGAGCCTCGCTAATATACTAATCTAACTATACTCTAAGTCTATATGGGTCAATTAATTAAACCAGAAAGGATACAAAATTGAAAGAAAGTGACATTAAAAGTAGGACTAGTCGTTGGGGTCAATTTTGTAATAAATTAACATAGTATTCCTAGTAGTGTTTCAAGGTTCCCTACAAAAATATTTGGACCATTAAAGTTTTCTGATAGATACAATTAATTAAGTACATATACTTTATTTTTTTAATTCTAATATTTTATTTTATATCCAATGATGGAACCGTCCAAAATACTCGCAAAATCACATACAAATGATTTATCTATTCACCAAATTAAGTGGAAACCAAATTGTTTGATAGTACGCAAATAATTACACTATTTGTGCTATATTTTCCAATCGAAAATAAGACCAAATGGGTAATGACATGCCATATTTATAGTTTGCAGTTTCTTTTTATCATACTATATGAATATGAATGATATGATATATGATATGATGATTTCATTATGTCGTCAAGTTTTTTCAACCAACAGATGTTTATATCCGAATGAATCCCTATTTACTAGGTAAAATAATGCTTACTTTAACCTGTTTCGGTCGACTTATAAATGGAATTTATAATTAAGAAAATAAAAACGTGAAATGATGAAAATAAAAACAAAAAAATGATTATGGAAAAAAGAACGGCTGCCATGAAGTGAGGAGTCCATCACGTCAATTTGTGCTGCCACTTATTGGTTTTTTATAACACTTTCATTATTATTATTATTATTTGGATCCAATAATTGAAGCTGGGTTTTAAATTTAATTTTGGCGGGTAGTTACTTGGTGGGCCATCCTTACCAACGACCACCATAACTTTTGTGGGGCTGCCACTCATGAACACCGCACACGAACCCCTTCCGTAGTGTCTTCATGTCCTTCTATTCTATCAGTCTCCCAAACTTCATTACACATGTTCCTAATCATTTTATGTTTCTTATTTATTTATTTTACAGTTTTGTATATTGATATATTTTCAATATTTCATTTAAAAAATCACATATTTTTACACACAAAAGTTTTCAACGTCGTTTATGGATAATGGGATAACATATATACAGTTAAGTGAACGAATTGAAATCTAGGTACGGCTACAAATAATGAAAGTTTACACTCTGAGTCTCTCAATGTATACTATTTACATATCACTATATCAGTCATCATTTTAACACTAAGAGCACTTAAAGTTAGATGTATTTTATAGCCTTTTCATTTGTAATTACTATTAGGATATGATTCAATTTACTAAAATAGAGCGATTTGGAAAATTAAGTTAAACTTGAGGAAGATTTTAATCCGATGGACAAGTTATGCGTCGCCTATTTATATAGGAGTTAGATGTATATTTACTTTTTATTTATTTTACTAAAAGATAGGTTGATCAATGTTTAGGGTTTAAGATGATGAGGTCGAGATAAAAAGAGAGAGTTTATAAGAGTTGTCTCCCTCCGTCCCATGTGGTGCTTTCGGTGATTCAATAATTATGACGCAAATTCCGTTATTGTAATCAACCGTTGAAAGTGGTGTGAGGATATTCAAAAGTGTCAAGAGTTGAGCGTCTCTAATTTTGAAAGTGGATGTTAAGTGGCATACGTGTCCAATTACTCTCGCTTGAGAGGTTTTCCACGCAAAATTTGTGCGTGTAGTGTTTTTTGTGTTTTGTATATTTTATTATTGACTTATACAAAGTTATGTGATTTATTGTGGTGGTGATCGATCTCAACAAGCGATACCTTCTTCAGGTCGATCCCAACAATTACACAATGTAAAACTAATGACATCCCAACAATTACACAATGTAAAACTAATGACATTAAATTTGGCTTCAATGATGTGAATATCAACAAATTTTGATGCTTTTTGAGATGGTCTTCTCATACTATAGCTCAATTTAAGCCACTGTCACCCATATTCCAAAATTGGTTGTATAATGTGTGCATATAAATGTTACTACTTACTAGTGTTGTGTTATTTTATTTTAATTGAAATTGACTTTTGACTTTTGACTGGATATCAATATCCGATACTTTTCAATAAATCAAAATAGCTAGCTCTCGATTCTATATTTCTACATTTGTATCACATATCGGCACATATAAATTGTTTTTTATTTATACGAACACGTACTAAAATTTCTTCCACGGTTAATAGTCTAAAACACGACATTTAAGATCGTAAATCGTATTGTGAAAAATAAAAATAAATAAATAAATAAATTTAAGGGTATCCAAATCCAAATGAAAATACAAAAAAAAGTACAAAGTGGTGTCATCTCAATTTGTCATTTTTAGAGGTTGGTGTGGATCGGAGTAGTGTTATTTATTATGTTTTCAAGCTCGTTCAATCGCTTGGTCCGTTGAATTCTTACTTCAATTTTAATAAGTGGATCTTGGCTTAATCACTTTGATTTCCAATAATTACAAATTTATTTATAAACCACCCGTAATAATCATGTTATCTACTAGATTTCTGTCGTAAATATAAATAAATAACATGGCTCCAAAAAGAGCCCTTTCTTTAATTAGACGTTCGTTTATGTACTTTTACTTGTTTCTTGTGATGGGAAAATGCATAAAAAAGTAGATAAGTTACTTTTTTTTTTTTTAATTCAAAAAAAGAAAAACAAAAGAATAAAAGTTATTTTTGACTTGCAGACACAAAACCCACATGTGATAGTTAATTAATAACATTACTAAACTCGTCTATTGATGGATTTGATTTGTATATATTTGTCGATGGTTACATTTGAATTTATTAAACAAATAAATAAAAAAATCGTAAAAGGTTTTGATATTTTTGGAGTGGTTGAGAACACTCAACGGTGGTTATTATTCCTCAATTTTTCATAATTTTTTTTTTCTATAAGTTTTAATTGACGGCTGAAAAAAGTTTGTGTACTTTATTTGTCTTCAAGTTCTTAACAATGTTAACTTTTGTTCTTTTTCCTGTTCTTAATGTTACTACGTTTTTTTTAATATATATTTTATCTTCATCATCATCATCATATCAAATATATATATATATATATATATATATATATATATATATATATATATATATATATTATATACTAAAGGAGTATAAAAGAAAGCTCCAGAATTTATCACGTAAGCACGAATGACACGTGTCAACGTATTAATTTCAGTTAATAAATTATTTTATTAATATTATATTATTATTTTATTATTTTTTAATAATTAATAAATATAAATACTAATATGAAAAGAAGGAAAAATAAATATAATTAATAAATTATTTAATTAATATTATTATTTTATTATTAATAATAATTAATTAGAAAATAAAATATCATTAAACAATTTGATATATATTTTATTACGATCTTATATTTAGTGTAATAACATGGACTTTGTATAATATATTTATCATTTTACGATTAACATCTCACATTGTTTTTATACTACGTACTCATTATAAAAATTTGGAAAGTACATTTTACGATTCATTATATATTCATTATAATAACTGTTTTTATCATTGTTTTTAAATTGCCGTACATCGCACGGGCTTAAAACTAGTATGTATATATATATATATATATATATATATTACATTCGAAAGTAAAAATAACAATGGGACCATCATCTAATTGATCCAACTATCCAAGTTGCAATTTGTGGATTAATTAGTAATTAGTAATTAGTAATTGCATTAATAATAAGGTAGAATATGCTTTAGCAAAATTACTTGCAACTACTTCTTCCAAGTTCCACTTGTTAAGGGTGTGTTTGTCAAGGGGCTATTGAGGGCTTTTAAAGCTATAAAATTCTAGCAATAAACTTCAACCAAAAGATTTGCTTGGTAACACAACAATTAGGCTTCTTGAAGAAGAAAAAAAAACTTCTAAAAGTCCTTAAAAAGAAAAGTTATGTAAATAGCTTTTGTAAAAAGAAGTCTCGGGTTCAGCTCCAATACCATCTACTTCAAGAATATCGATTACCTAAACAATATGTTAAGTAGCGAATCATAAAAATTGAATATCGTTTGTGTGCCAAAACAGTTTGTTCTGCCAATTTTAACCCAACGGACCATTAATTTAGTCCTAAATTAACCATATTTGAAATGTCCATTAATAAAATAATTTACTAAAATTTTCATTCTCCCATAAGTTGTAACCTTTTTACAAAAATGATCGAATCACTATAAATGCATGTCCTTTTAATGGTAAATTACACATTTCACTACTAAAATTGTACGGATTAATAATTGCGGAATCTTAAAATTCTCTACCTTGTATCCGGTGAATACTTTTAAGATATAGAAAAAATTAATGGTGTAAAAAATAATCAAATCCGAATAATTAACGTGAACTCGAACTTGAATAACCCGAATTCAAAGCTTATACGGCCCCCCGAATCTGAATAAGTCGAATTCGAATAATCCGAATCTTATTTGAATCGGGTTATGGATAAAAATTTAGAATTCGAGTAACCCGAATAACCACACAAATTTATTTAATATACAAGTTTAACTATTTTGAGGTTTTTTCAAATTATTTTGCTTTGAACCCTTAATCTACATCAATATTCACATGTGATTTGTAACAACCCGTCCTACATCGGAAAGAGATAAGAAATTGGAGTGCCTTATAAGTCTAAGGTTGTGGCTAACAGATATCTTCCACCGTGATTTTTAGTTGAAACCTGATGGTATCCGGTTAGTCATGGCTTTCGACTTTGCGGGGGTTTTACATGATTGAATCATTAAACATATGAAAATCCCTAAAATATAAAAGTTCTCGCAGTTCTGTACCTTTTTTAGTTCTCATTTGAACCTTATATATATATAAGTTATTATATATATATATATATATATATATATATATATATATATATATATATATATATATATGAATACATCTATCTATGTGTAATATATACATATAAATTACTTATAATAATTTATATAAACTATTAATGTCACTTTATAAAGTTTAAATTTTATTCACGATGTGAAAATCTAGAATATCATCTTATTCGGGTTTAAGTACATAATTCGAACGTAACCTTAAATAACCCGAACCCGAATGCCCAAACTTATTTAAATCAAATTACGAATTAGATTATAAACCTGAATAACCTGAAACCCGATTAAATTAGCCACGTAAAACCCCCAGATAAAATACATCAATTTTTGACCACATGCCCGAATGTTATATTTTTTAATTAAAAAAGATCCCTTTAGAGTTCAGAAAGTCACTCACACTATTGGATCGTCGACTGTCGACATTTTTTAGTATTAAAACTATATTCTTTTGATCTTTTCATCCTCCCATATATAAGGGACATACATACATACATATATATATATACATACATATATATATATATATATCCAAACACATATTTTCTTACTATATTATATTGCAAATATAATGAAAATTATTTCAAAACCTTTTTTTTTTCTCACATCACTCTTACTACTAATGAAGCCTACTAAAAGAACTTCGAGCCTACTTTACTTTAAGGTTTAACCATTTGAAACGTTCCTTGAATTAATTAATTAAGCACGTTATACCATTTATAGTTCTTAGCTTCAACTTCAAACTTTATAATTAAGTTAATTGTATTTCACGAAATACCATGACTACTCGGTTGACGTATAGATTCCCTCAAACTTGAAAATTGATTAAACCACGAAACACTAAAAGAGCTACTGATCGATATTGCACTTTTTGCACATGAATAATTGTATATATAATCCTTAAACCAAGATTAACTTAACTGACACTTAAACCAACTTGACCTTAAATTTTGAAGTAACTCGAACACTAATACATGAGTACGTCACCTTGTGAAAAATCTCGTGTGAAAATTCCTTTTTCTAGTCATTATTTTGACACCAAGTGGGTTAGCCACATAGACTTGGTCCGGTTAAAACTCTTTCAAGAAAAATTGACGTGACCACTTGATGATTAAAAACTCAATATATATATATACACACCCAACTTAAAACAATGTTTTTAATATATATATATATGTCCATTTACAAACAAAAAATCATTACTTATAATATTTCCATTATAATTATATATGTCCAACAAATACCCGACGTATATCCCTATTGGATACTAGACTAAAACAATACGTCACTTTCTTGTATCAGAGTATGTAGCTTCCAAAATTCTATAAAATCATCCATTAACCATACTTCATTTCACACACACTACCACAACACACTGATCAACTGTGTGTACGTAGTTCATTCACTAACCACTATCACATGGCTTCCTCTACCACCCCTCTGATCATTCCCCACAATGACCCCGAAAACCGGAAACAACTTTCTGGATCATCGGAAGGTCGTCGTTTATCCCTGGCCAAAGTTCTTTCCGGGATCTTTGTTTCTGTACTTGTAATTTGTGGTTTGGTTGCTGTATTCAACAACCAAGCAGTAAAACAGGCGCCACAGGTGGTGGAAAACAACGTTCATGGTGGAGATAATATTAAATCTTCTTCTGAAACGACGTTTGAAATTGAGGATTTGCCAATAATCGAGTTGAAATCACGGTTTCCTGGAATTTCGGATCCTAATGCTGAAGTATGGCAACGCTCTGCGTACCATTTTCAGCCTGATAAAAATTTTATTAGCGGTACGATAATTATTTGTAATACACTAATTAAATTATAAAATTTTCATTAATACAGCCGGCCTTCACAAAATAAATTTTCATTAATTTGTTTATTATATATATAAAAAATGTCTTTATAAACTTAATGTAATGAAATTGAAATTGAAATAAAGTCAAATGAGATGATACTAAAATAAATTCCTTAATTAATAAAAATGATGGTTTATTTATAGTAGTTCTATAATGGATGAAAACATAATATAATAGAAAGACTTAAAGTACAATTTTTATTAATGTAATACAGTATGATTTTCAATGTTTCTTTCAACTGATCTTGTCATTTTGTCATGTTGGCGACATATTGTTGATGATGATATTGACGATTCCGGCTATCAGATCCTGATGGTAAGCTTTCAACATCATCTGAACATAATTATGTTTATCACAATTTATTACTCTAATTTATATCTGTATACTTTTATTCCTTATTGTTTTTTGTTAGTAATTATTAAGAAAACTAATAATTACTCCGAGAAAATAGATAATTTATTTTATAATACAACTAAGTAAAAAGAGAAAAGAACACTAATGTAGATTTAGATATCATGAATATTGTTAACTAAATATAAGCCCACTTACTTGTTATATGAAAAAACAGTTTCTACTTGTGTTTGTGTGTAGCATCTCATATGTTTTGAACCTTTTTTTTCTACTAGCATTATTGAAATTCAATTATGAAACCTATAATAGTATTGTTTGGGAAAACTTGTTAAAATGATAGCTAGTGGTTGTGGGTTTAAGTATCGTGGAAGTCATTGTGTAAATATTCGTGGTTGTACATACACGATGTGTGAGTTAGTTGTAGGGCTCGCCATTCTTTAAAAAAAAAGAAAAAAAGCTTAGATATGAAACCAAATTACTATTAAAAAATGAAAGATCTTTTTAGAGAGATATTTAAAGAACTATTTTTTAAAAAATAATACTCTGTAACCTATCATTGTCGAATTTCTATTTAAAGCAATATGTTCTTTTAAGAAATATAAATAAAATTGTTTCTGAAAACTTTTGTTATTACGAAAGCTTAAATATTTTTTGAAAAAGGCACACAAAATTACCATTAAAACTCAGTAAAAATACAAAGTACAACGAGAAACACAACAATCGAAAAACTGACCCCAAACTAACTCACTATCACGCTAAAAGATGTAAGATGAAAGCTTAAATATGTTAATGAAATACTCCGTAGTAGGGCAATAAAGGAGATAGAGTAATTAATAAACAAAATAAATAAGAAAAGAAAAGACAAGACAGAATTGTTGTTGGTGATTTAATAGTATGATGTTCAATTATTGTACGGACAAAAATTAAGGATGTTAGGAATGATTCCTAAAATACAAGGAAATGATTGAATGTGATGCAGGCCCAATGTATCACATGGGATGGTATCATCTTTTCTATCAGTACAACCCAGATTCTGCCATCTGGGGCAACATCACATGGGGCCACTCAGTATCCAGAGACATGATCAACTGGTTCCATCTCCCTTTCGCCATGGTCCCGGACCACTGGTACGATATCGAAGGCGTTATGACCGGGTCCGCCACAGTCCTCCCTAATGGTCAAATCATTATGCTTTACACAGGCAACGCTTATGATTTATCTCAATTACAATGCTTAGCGTACGCCGTCAACTCATCTGATCCACTCCTTTTAGAATGGAAAAAATACGAGGGCAACCCTATTTTGTTCCCACCACCTGGGGTAGGATTAAAGGATTTTCGAGACCCATCCACGTTATGGTTGGGTCCCGATGGTGAATATAGAATGGTAATGGGGTCAAAGCACAACGAGACAATTGGTTGTGCTTTGATTTACCATACTACTAATTTTACACATTTTGAACTTAAAGAGGAGGTACTTCATGCGGTAGAACATACTGGTATGTGGGAATGTGTGGATCTTTACCCGGTATCGACTGAACACACAAACGGGCTAGCCATGGGGGATCACGATCCCAATGTTAAATATGTGTTGAAACAAAGTGGAGATGAAGATCGACATGATTGGTATGCGATTGGGTCTTATGACGTGGTTGCTGATAAGTGGTATCCAGATGACCCAGAAAATGATGTGGGTATTGGGTTGAGATACGATTTTGGGAAATTTTATGCGTCTAAGACGTTTTATGACCAACATAAGAAGCGAAGGGTCCTTTGGGGTTACGTTGGAGAAACCGACCCCCAAACATATGACCTTAAGAAAGGATGGGCTAACATTTTGGTATGTAACTTTAAACTGCAAATAATCTCATTTTTAAGCACGGCCATATGAAATAATAATAATAAAAAAAGCTCCTTTTTGTTTACAGAATATGCCAAGATCGATCGTTTTGGATACAAAAACGCAATCAAATTTGATTCAATGGCCAATTGAGGAAACAGAAAAATTGAGATCTAAAAAGTATGATGAATTTAAAGACGTGGAGCTCCAACCTGGATCACTCATTCCCCTCGAGATAGGCACGGCCACACAGGTGACTAGACGATCGTTGTATTTGGTTTTTCATTATTATGTTATCATTACATACTTGTTGAAAATGCTAAACTGACCCTCCAGAGAACTCAAAAACTTATATGTATTTTTTCTTTATTTTTTGCAGTTGGATATAGTTGCAACATTTGAAGTTGATCAAAAGAAGTTAGAATCGACACTTGAAGCAGATGTTTTGTTCAATTGCACGACTAGTGAAGGTTCAGTGGGGAGAGGTGTGTTGGGACCATTTGGGGTAGTGGTTCTAGCTGATGCTGAACGCTCTGAGCAACTTCCTGTTTACTTTTATATCGCAAAAGATACAGATGGATCCTCAAAAACTTACTTTTGTGCCGATGAAACAAGGTTTCTAGCCGATGCCAAAATATTTATTTCACTCGATGAGTATTTCTATATAGTTAAAAATTGATCATTCTTGAATATAAACTTATGCAGATCTTCAAAGGATCAGCAGGTAGGGAAATGGGTATACGGAAGCAGTGTTCCTGTTTTAGAAGGCGAAAATTTCAACATGAGGCTACTGGTATGTGACAAAAAAATAATTATAATACATTAATTTAATTTTTATTATCTGCATAGCGCTGAGATACTTTTAGTCCAGTAACATTAATATAAATGTGGACATGTGGTATGATATCTTATAGGTTGATCATTCGATAGTTGAGGGTTTTGCACAAGGCGGAAGAACGGTTGTGACATCAAGAGTGTATCCGACAAAGGCTATATACGGTGCTGCTAAGTTGTTTTTGTTCAACAATGCGACCGGAATCAGTGTGAAGGCGTCTATAAAGATATGGAAAATGGCAGAAGCACAACTTGATCCTTTCCCTCTTCCTGGATGGGCTTCTTGATTATTTAGAGTTGAGATCCTTGTATTTTATGATACTATTGTGAGGTATAGTGGCATGATGCTTGGTTGGTGGGGGTGTTTTGGTAATTTAATGTACCTTGTTGCTGTACTTCTCTTTGTGAGGTTACTAATTCAATTATTGTTCCTGTTTGCAACCGTTTCTAAGCGAAATAAAATGTTAGCTTATTTTCGTCCCTCGGGCTGTTTGTGATTTTAAAGTGTTTACCCACTTAAGAAATAATAAGTGCAACAATTTATTTTTAAGTATTTATTTATTCTTCTTCAAATAAGCATAAACACTTTTATCAAAGCTACTCAACATTTTGTTCATGGTCTATTATAATATCATTTACCTTTGTAAATCACTCAATTGTGCATTTTCATAATGAGTGTTGAGACTGGAAGATTTAGAATCAAAAACAAAAAAATCAATTATAATACACATCCAAACACCCCCCTTATATACAAAGATACTCCATCTTATAAAGATTTGGCTGTTTCACTGTTTGTGTTTGTGAACCAAACAAGTCCACTAAAACATACCAACAACATTGATTGTTTCTAAAGTACAATTCAGGGTACATGTCAACCCAAATTCTAAAGAAAGAAAGAAATAACAAATTTATACCAAAACTTGAAGGAATTGATGTTCATGTACAAAACAACATTTTTCGATAGTTTCAATCCCTCTAATTGGGGAATGAAAAATGTAATCTATTAACAACAATAATTCTATCTTTTGTTTCTTCCTAAGAACTGTATCAACATTCAAACTCTTTCTTTAAATTGGAATCCTCCTCCCAAGACTCTACATATTCTTGATTCAAATCAATCAATAATCTGTGTTGTAAACAGGGTTGAGACGTTGAATCATCAGAAACTCTCTGTGATGTTGTTGACCCATGAGATACAATGTGAGACGCTGTAGATTCATTAGAAATCCTGTTGTCACTCGATGTTGACACAACACTTGGAGGTAAAGCAGAAAAATTTATAATCCGTTCAATGTTGGATTTTTGTTCATGTTTCACTTCATGAACAGCCTGATGAATTAGTTTGGTACTGCGTTTTTTCAAATGTGTGTGCCAATGATTCTTGATTTCGTTATCACTTCTTCCTGGTAATAGTGCAGCAATCGCTGACCATCTGCAATCGCGCAGAAATTCTTATAACAAATAACAATTTGCCAAACAAATTGTTCATTCACAACTATTGACGTAAACGTTTACCCTAATTCATTTCTTTATCACAAATATATGTTTAGATTGATCTAATCAGAAAATGCAGTACTATTCAAAATAGGATTAAAATCACATACCTGTTTCCCATATCCTGATGAAATTTGATAATGACATCTTCTTCTTCCTTGCTAAAATTCCCCCGTTTTACGCTGGGTCTAAGATAATTCATCCATCTCAATCTACAACTCTTGCCACACCTTGCTAAACCTAATTACAAAAGTAAATACCTTCAGATTCCCCAAATCATATCAGGCTATCAGCAACTCAACAGATCAAACCAAAATCTATATATACATACAAATCATAACTCTATACCTAATTTCAAATCAAAACATTAATTTCCTCATTCAGTTCATCAAATCAACGAATTTAACAAAATAGCAGGAACTACAGATACCGCTAGGTCAAAGTTCGGTTCCTAAAACAATCTAATCGAAATTAATTAATGAAAAAATTGATGATTATTGATGATATATACCTGCATATTTAGGGAGTTCACGCCAATTCCAGTGACCATAGCGTTCAATGTAATCACGTAACTTATTATCTTCTTCTTCACTCCAAGCTCCCTTTTTCATGCCATTTTTGTCGATACAAGGTGCCCTCACCATTTTCTTCTTCAGATCTCTCTTCTTTTTTCTTCTCTTTCATCATGAGTCCAACTCTAGGTTTGTTAGCAATCAGCATTCATTATTTTATTTTATTTTTTATGTTACAGTCTTACCACCTCATCTTTATTTCGTATGCAAATTGTTCCCTTTTAGATATGACGATTTTGCGATTTAGCCCTTCATATTTTGTAGTTTGTGGCGGCTGGTCCCTCTCTTAGCCACCATAACTCGGTTATGTATTTTAATCATGATATTGACACATTCACGATTAATATGAATCAAGCTTTACTAATTAAATCTCGCTTTGCATTATAAAGTTTGGACCACTTTAATTTAATCGTGTTAGTAACTTAATTTATATTATTTCACTTAATGAAGGGTTTTTTTATTTTTTAATTTTATAACAAAACTTGATTTAGTGCTACCTAAAAATAAAACTTCATCCTTTCGTATATTAGCTAGCCATGTTAAATTGTACGGGCGGGTGAAGAAACTTTTTTTTCTTTCCATTTTTCATTGATCTATAAAAGCTTTTTTTATTACATATTTAAAAGTATATTTCACTAGATAATAAATTAATATATAACTTATACACACATTATCTCGTTATAATTTAAGAAACGTGATTTAAATAAGCTAAGAAAATATCATGATGTACACCCTAACTTAGTTTACTCAATAACAAAAACCTTCTTGATGGTAATTTCCTAAAAAAATGCTCAAAAAGGTGAACATATAAACTAATGATGATTTGAAAGATGTTTTTTGTATGTACAAGTTTTCCAAGTCCACTTTGTTGGTCTTGGTCATGTAGATGAGAAGATGAGAAATGGCCAAATGGGCACTACCCATAAAGACTAAAGTTTTATGTTGAATAATACAAAGGATGATGAATGGAAATAATTTATAGTTTGTTTGCCCAGATGTAAATATGTGATTCTTGAAGGTATCTAAATGTAAGTTAGCCGCGATTTTGTGGTGACCCTCATTATTTAATTTCTGTACCGGCCAGACGGATTTGATTCACCCAACACTTCCACTCCATTAATTAATTTATTAATATATGCCATTTTTTGTTTTTTAGAGTTGTTGAATAAAAAGCTCATTAGTCATACCATACTCTACCTAACCTTTATAATTATTTATTTATTAACATGATGATGATGATGATGATGATGATGATGATGATGAATTACAACACTCCTACTACTACTATTTGTCATTGTTAGATTTGAACCTTATATGCTTTCCACACACATAAAAAGTAAAAAAAAAAGAAGGTAAAAATAAAAAGACTCGACTATATTTTGAATTAATTGTGTTGATGATCGACTCAAAGATGATTGATTTCGGTTTACAGGTAAGGACCGTATTTTGTGCCTTAGACCACTTGCTATGGGGTGGTGGGGCGGCGTTCTACTCCACGATATCACGGTGCAGGTAATGAAGACATTCTCCGCTGGCGTCGTGGTGGATTTCACAAGGCGGGGTGGGTGGGGTGAAGTGGGTCCACCGTCATTTTTTATTCCTTTTCTATTTTCTTTTTCAAATAAAACAAAAAAAAAACCTTTTGCCCGTTTGAATATATATATATATATATATATATATATATATATATATATATAAACGGTTATAGTTTATCAGCTATATTAAAAAGAAGAAAAAAATTTCACCATCTTTTTCAACGATAAATACATACTACATTTTCTATACAATTCACACAAACTATATTTTCAAGTATTGTAATTTTTTATTATTAACGAATATATTTAAAGTATGTGTTTTATTTAAATATTGAATTGTACATGATTAAAATATATTATCTATTTATTTTTGTTACTAAAAAATGAAAAATAAAATAAAATTATATGGTCATATGTGGGTTCAATTCACTATCACATAGTTTGATATGATTTCTCACCCTATGATGTTATCCCACCATAGCATGTGATGCTGATGTGACACCCACCATCTCACCACTAAGCTCATTAACATTGCAACTGGTCTTAAATCGTAGTAACTTCTCACTAACTCGTTTGTCAAGTTTTTAATTTCTACAAGAAGTGGGAGTTTGTATGAAAAATGAAATTATATGCTAGTAAACGTGTGATAATCATGTGTATTTCAAACGTTTTCAAAGTTTTTATAACGTGTACAATGAACTCATATGGATTTAATGAGTTGTTCAACTCAAATTACTGTTGTTTGAAAATTTCAATCATTTATGAGAAAGAGTTAGAAGTAAATATGGGTGTTTAGGGAAACTTTTTCTCTTTATTACTAGTAATATTAACAGTAATAATAAATAATAAATATACATCAAATAAAAAATCATTAATTAAGACAATCGTATTAGCGTGAACTTTCAAGTATAAGATTGTAAGTTCAAATTTTATATTTGAGATAAATCTACATATTCATGAATGAATAAATGTATAAAATTGATATTTTTCTCAAAAAATATTAAATGTTTTCCTTTGAAAGCCATATAATCCGTTTTTTATTTCTGACCCACAATATTACAATAATTAACGAACAAGGGGCTATTGAGGAAACGTACAGAATCACCAAAAGGCTTTAGAAATCGGTGTTTTTAGACATGCATGATGATACCTACCTATAAACAGATCTTATAAAACCATTTAAACAATACTTATTGAGGAAAACGATAGTTGACTTTCCGAATTTATTGCAAACAATCTTATGTAATGTATGTTCTTGATTTGATTTGGATATTCACAATTTAGTATGTTAACCAAACATGTTAGTTTGATTTGAAAAAAATTTCAAGCAATTCTAATTGTCAAATTACTATATCCTAATCATTTTTTTTAAGTCAAAATAATAATAATAATAATATATGTTATAAAAGCTAGCAAGATGATAGAAATTACAAGGATTATAAACGATATTTATGACCACACTAAATATGATTCTAGAATAAACTACAAAGAGTATAAACTTACTTCCAACTAAAACTACCCCTTTAATACACAATAAATTACAATGAGCGTAAAACTCCTCGAAATTTCAAATCACACGGTTCAAAATACACAATCAGACCGAGTGGTGCTTGTGTTAGATGTAGAGACGATTGACGAAGAAACAACCCACGATTATAAGACTGCCACATGTTAAAACAACTAACCACAACCTAAAACCCACATGGAACTACTTACAATACCAATCGCCAACTAGAAGTCGTGACCTAAAATCACCTGAAAACAACAAACCACCTCTCTCTCTCTCTCTCTATATATATATATATCCACATACGAGTGAATTACTAGATAAAATAAACTTAAGAGGTTTTATCCTAGTACCATTTTGAACACCTATGCCATACTACTCATTGTTAACTAAAGTAATATTAATTAGAAAAAAACTCCTTTAATATGAAACGAAAATAACACTCATCTTGATGTCGTAAACATAATTCAAGACATGCATGCATATGTGTGGATGCTTGTGCCTATGGTCTTAATTATAAACGCAATCTTAATTACAGGGCTCAAGTTAATTGGTCTTTCATTTCTAAAACTAGGTTAGTAACGTTTATTTGACCAGGCCACTTGAATTCTTTCCTAATACTTAAACACATGTTGGGCATGTAGAATAGAAGTTTACATAAAAAGTGTAGCCAAAGCTTGTGGACCGTCAATACATGCTTTTACTTTCATTCGTTAAATAGAAATGATTAAATATGTGTTGTTACACATTTATTGGTTTGTCATATATGATACGGCATATACACATAAAGCAAATAATAATAATAAATATAAATATTTGAAAATAATAATAAAATCAACGGTCAAAAATATTTGCTCGTGTGATAATTAATATTTTACAATTTAGTTTGTAGGTCCATTTCATTTTCTAAGGTTGGTAAACCGTAAATGCCTCATTCGTTTTGGTTATATTTTTTTAATTGTAAAATAAAGTTGAATTTAAATTTAAATGTTGTCGTCAATTATTCTGATTTTTTTTACATATAACTAAGAAGAAGAAGCATGTCTTCGCATGTAGAAATTTTTTAATGAAATTTACAGTTGAATCGATTATTTTGTTGAAATTAACTTCTAAAAGTTACTGTAAATAATTTAGTTAACTAAAACTGTTACAATGGTAAAAAGAAATAAATAAATTAGTACCAATAATTGATGTACGAGGAGACAAAAACGACAACTGAAGCAGCAAGCTACAAGAACCGTTCAATCGGTTACTATTGTTGATTTTTTTTTTCTTTCTAAAAGTTAAAAAGCTCAATAGGAAGAAAACTAAAATTGTTGCAATTGTTGCAATGTTACAACAATTAATTGATTAATTTGCACAAATAATTGATGTACTATCCAGGAGACATAGTTGACAACTGAAGGAGCAAGCGACGGTTCTTACTTTCTCCGTTTCAATATAATTGTTCATCTTTTATTTTGAATTATCTCAAATTAATTGTTCACTACTGAAAATAGATAAAGAAGGTTAATCGAGATTACTATATTACTCTGACTCGAAATTATTATTAAAAATTTTAACAAAATTATTAATTAATTAGTTAATGGTTTTTAAATATGGACATCTAGAGTTTTTAAACTCGTGTTTAATAAATTGACACTTGATGGCCCCAAAAAGGAAATATAAATATAAAATATAGATTTAAAATAATCGTAGGGACCTACCGATTAAATATAGACCGTTATTCTCTTTTAACTAATAATACATTCTCATTTTTTTAAACAAAAAGCACTTTCCAAACATCACTTTAGAAACATATGAACGGACCATATCAAATTCTTAACAAAAATCACTTTCAACTAATTGTTAATAATGTTAAAGATTAAAAACTCAAGTCATAACCATTAACTAAAACAATAAAAATTCATGTAACCCAAAAATATCTACTTATATTTGTACGTAGTGCACCAAACCAAATATAGTGAGGGACGCTAGTCACTGAAGTGAGTGAAGTCACTTGGCCCATTTCTAGTAACCATGAAAACCACAAGTGACATTGAACATGCACCCAACCAGATTCCCTTACTAGACCACCCTGAACCACCTTCAGCTGTGGTTAAAAAACAGTTGTTCATCAGGGTTCTGTCTAGTATCACCATAGTCTCTCTGTTTTTTGTTTTGGCTTTCGTACTCATCGTACTTAACCAGCAAAATTCCAATTATGCCGCCAACAATTCGGAACCTGCGGCGAATAAACCTTCACTGCAACACTCGCAATCTGATCGTTTGATGTGGGAACGAACAGCTTTTCATTTTCAACCGGCAAAAAACTTCATCTACGGTACAAATATAATTTTTCAGTTTTCAGATCAAAAATTACTATTTTCGGAAATTTCTTGTCTAATTTGCATTTCTTTGTTTCATGGTTACCGATTATGCTGCTTGGTGGATTCTATGCTTCAGATCCCAATGGTATGTTTTTCATCATCTTATTAGTATGTCTTAATTTGCATCTTTTTTTTTTTCTTTCTGTCATTAGAAAAAGATTCGAAACTAAAATAATTTAACCTTAACAACACACAATTTACCATTAACATTAACATTAATTTTTCTATAGATGTCCGTATTTGTATATTGGACGATTAAATTAGGACGGAGATAATATTTTATATATATAATAAGTATATGACATGATCTACTTTCTTGAACCATCTTACTATCTTAGTACTTACGATTAAATGATAATAACCTAAAAGTTCCATTTGATTAAATTATTGGTGGGTTCGATTTTTCCATTTTAGGTCCATTATTTCACATGGGTTGGTACCATCTGTTCTATCAATACAACCCTTACGCGCCCGTTTGGGGCAATATGTCATGGGGTCACGCCGTGTCCAAAAACATGATCAACTGGTTTGAGCTTCCAGTTGCTTTGACTCCAACCCATTGGTACGATATTGAGGGCGTTTTATCCGGGTCCAGCACAGTCCTCCCCAACGGGCAAATTTTTGCATTGTATACGGGAAACACTAACGATTTTGCCCAATTACAATGTAAAGCAGTACCCGTTAACTTATCTGACCCACTTCTTGTTGAGTGGGTCAAATACGAAGATAACCCAATCTTGTATACTCCACCAGGAATTGGGTTAGTAGACTATCGAGACCCGTCAACAGTCTGGATGGGTCCCGATGGAAAAAATCGGATGATCATGGGAACTAAACGAGGAACTACGGGAATGGTACTTGTTTACTATACCACTGATTTCACTAACTATGAGTTGTCGGATGAGCCATTGCACTTGGTCCCAAATACCGATATGTGGGAATGTGTCGACTTTTACCCGGTTTCGATAACAAACGATAGTGCACTTGATATGGCGGCCTATGGGTCGGGTATCAAACACGTAATTAAAGAAAGTTGGGAGGGACATGGAATGGATTGGTATTCAATTGGGACTTATGATGCAACAACCGATAAATGGACTCCCGATAATCCTGAATTAGATGTGGGTATTGGGTTGAGAGTTGATTATGGAAGATTTTTTGCATCGAAGAGTCTTTACGACCCTTTGAAGAAAAGGCGAGTTACTTGGGGTTATGTTGGAGAATCAGATAGTCCTGACCAGGACCTCTCTAGAGGATGGGCTACAATTTACGTACGTTTCTTTTTCGTTCTTTTTCGTATCTGGTTTTTTTTAAAATGACGTAAGTTATATATCGATGTTTTGATTCTGATTTTCGTATATGTGATAGAATGTTGGAAGAACCGTGGTGCTAGATAGAAAGACAGGAACCCATCTACTTCATTGGCCCGTTGAGGAAATCGAGACTTTGAGATCCAAAGTTCGTGAATTCAAAGAGATCGAGCTGAAGCCTGGTTCGATCATTCCACTCGAAATAGGCTTGGCTACTCAGGTACAAACCTTGAAATTTGTGTGTCTAAAATTGAATTAAATAAGAACTTAAGAAAATAACATTTGGACATTTTTGCCTTTTGCAGTTGGACATAGTTGCAACATTTGAGGTGGATCAAGACGCGTTAGAAGCAACAAGTGAAACTAACGATGAATACGGTTGCACCACAAGCTCGGGTGCAGCCCAAAGAGGTCGGTTGGGACCATTTGGGGTTGCGGTTCTTGCAGATGGAACCCTTTCCGAGTTAACTCCAGTGTACTTCTACATAGCTAAAAGTACCAATGGAGTTGTAGCAACACATTTTTGTACCGATAAACTAAGGTAACAAAAACACCAACTTTCATAGTCACATAATCACATTTCACATAAAAATGCAACAATATTTAATTATATAATAATAATAATAATATTTTTTTTGTTGAAAAAATTCAGGTCATCACTTGATTATGATGGTGAGAGAGTGGTATATGGGAGCACTGTCCCTGTGCTTGATGATGAAGAAATGACAATGAGATTATTGGTAAGTATAATTTATTTAATTATTAGTAGTTTTAAACATATGTGAAAATAAAAAAATGATTATTATTTTTATGAATTTTATTTAATATGTAAATTAGGTGGATCATTCGGTGGTAGAGGGGTTTGCACAAGGAGGAAGGACGGTAATAACATCAAGAGTGTATCCAACAAAAGCAATATACGAAGGAGCCAAAGTGTTTTTGTTCAACAATGCAACGGGAACCAGTGTCAAGGCGTCTATCAAGATTTGGCATATGGCTACTGCCCAAGTTCAACCTTACCCTTTTTAATTATTTTTTATTTTATTATTTTTATCATCCTACTACTTATTTTATTTCTCTTCTTTTATTTTTGTTTTACTACTAGTTTTATATTTTATTTGTCATCTTCAGAGATTAAAAAAGCATGTATTATTTCGATGGTTTTAGTTCCTTTGTTGTGTTTGTATTAGTAAACTTCTATTGTTGTATGTTTATTAATTAATCTTAGTTTAAAATAACGTTTAAATTACAGCTTAAACTGAAAAATAGTTATTATTCTTGTTTTGAAAGAACCAAGTAAAAGAAATTGAAGATTAAAATTATCATGAACTTTTCTAATAAAAAACTTACAAGTACATATATACATAAGACTTAGTTTAAAACTTAAAAAGAAAAATATATATCTTATTAAGTAACAAAATATTATTTAGTATGTTATTATTATTTTTGGAAGGAAAAACAAAAACAAAATGAAGTTCTTAAATAAACGGATCCAAATCCGGATTATAAACATAACAAAACCCGTCAAAATGACCCAAACACTCGTTTTCTTCCCGCCATGATATCCTTCTATTCAACAACCTTATCCTCTTTCTCCACCAAAACCCTAACCCCCAATTCAAAACCCCAAAACCCTAACCACAAATCATTCAATTCCCACCCAATCGCCGCCGTTACTTCCACGTGTCAATATGAAACCGAAAGAGGCTTCCAATTCGACACCGGTGACATGTTCTTCCGCCACGAAAGCGCCACGGGCCGTGATCTCGGTGTTCTCGCAGCCGCTCTACACCGAAAATCAGCCAATAGCTTACGAGTTCTCGATGCGATGTGCGGTTGCGGAATTCGATCAATGCGTTACTTAGCTGAAGCGAAAGCTGATTTCGTATTAGCTAATGATGCAAATGAGGATTGTAATGGTGTTATTGTATCGAATTTATCGAGGGTTTCAAGTGCGGATGAAGGGAGGTGGAATGTGAGTCATTCGGTTGCTAATCGGCTTTTGGCGGAACGATATGTGCAGAGGGATTATTTTGATTTAATTGATATTGATTCGTTTGGGAGTGATTCTAGTTGCTTTAGGGGTGCATTTGATACTGTAGCGTTGGGCGGGTTGCTTTACGTTACATCGACGGATGGGTTTTCGTCTGGTGGTCATCGCCCTGATCAGTGAGTTTAACATTTGTAATTGTATAGTTCATTTCAGTTCGAATGCTTACTGAAAACTTTATGGCATCTTTTATGTATGTTTCAGTACTTTAGCTGCATATGGGGCGTATATTCGCCCGCTTCCCTATTCAAATGAAATGGGTTTACGGATGCTTATAGGTGGTGCAGTTCGTGAGGCTTCTGTGTTGGGGTATCACGTAACACCACTATTCTCGTACTATTCGTACCATGGGCCCATCTTCAGAGTATTGCTACGTGTTAACCGAGGAAAGCCACCTCATGGCATGTACTATTGGTTACAGTTTATGAGTTTACTTTAGTTCACGTAAAGTTATACAAAGTCAAGTAATTGAGTGAAAGGCAGATTGCCCGAAAAGAGAACATAAGGTCCAAAATAATTCAATTAGGGTTATATGTTAATTTCTCTCCATAAAATGACTCAATTGTTGAAAACGACTCAATGTTACTGATAACATGTGTTTACCAGTAAAGAAATTAGCATATGCACATGATTGACAAATATTGGATCTTATGTTACCTTTATGGGCAATTAATGTTTTTTATTTAGTTTTTGATAGTTTTGCGTAACAGGCACTATGGGTTTATTTGCTACTGCGATTCTTGTGGTCACTCTCAAGCTATTTCGTGGGACCAACTTGGTCAAATGAAATGTCCTTGTGGATCAGATGTATGGTCTCTCCTTCTAACCTTCTTTCTTCATAACATCACACTTGCTTTGATTTGTGTTGATTGTATTTATGTGTCTGTTCCTGTAAAACGTGTTATGCTGTTATTATCTGCTATGCGTGCAAGATGGTCTAAAACTGTCTTTATCCTACAGGTACCTGATTCACTTGTTGTTTCTGGGCCACTGTGGACAGGGCCGCTTCATTGTACCGCCTATCTTACAGAAATGCTTACTTTGGCAGGGGAATGGGGATGGTTGGATGATGGGTCAAAAAATGAGTTGGATAAGTTATTACGCCGGATGATTGATGAAAGTGATCCTAATTTATCATTTGGTTACATCCAACATGATGAGGTTCATACTATTATATTGTCTTTCGATGCTCTAATAGTTGTTGAGTGCATTTTCTC
Source organism: Gnaphalium uliginosum (assembly GCA_963930675.1). Lineage (NCBI taxonomy): Eukaryota > Viridiplantae > Streptophyta > Magnoliopsida > Asterales > Asteraceae > Gnaphalium > Gnaphalium uliginosum. The sequence goes on along the minus strand of OZ005682.1, from coordinate 2,197,561 downwards.
CAGTTACTGAGTATTATGTTAATTACTATATGTAACAGTTAGCAAGTCGTGCAAAGGTTAATTCTCCTCCTGTCTTGACACTAATGAGTGCCATCCGGAAGGTACTTGCTCTGAGATCTAAATTTAATTCACTTTCGTACTTTTAAATTACTTCCAGCCAATGTTGCAAAACTTTGACTGGACACAAAGATCACTTAACTATGCATAACCCGTATGCCGCTGGTACGACATTGTAATGTTGATATAACCCTGTAATTATAAATATTACTTTTTTAACTGATTTCTTCATATTGTTATGGTTTCTATTGTAGGAAGGATACGTTGTTTGTAGATCGCACATTTCCAACAATGCAATCAAGACAAATTGTCCCATGTCTGAGTGTATTAGGATTGCAAAGGAAATTCAACGACACTGAGTAAATTAAAGATGACAACGACACTTGCTGTTTCTGTGAGCTGGTTTTAGTTGCACAGATCGTCCCTTTTGGTGGTTGATCGTTGGCAAAGCCTAAATTTTGGTGCTTCTAGAGGAACCAACTGGAAACAGGCGGTCTATTTTTAATTGATTAACATTCTTAGGGAAGATGGGGAATATAAATGTGTATAAGATATGCTCATTGCACCTTGAAGTGTAAATTAGTTTAGTATAGAGATTTAATTGTACTTACTTTTTCACCTTACTTTTAAAGAAGTGTTCGGCTAATTTAAGTTTGTTTTTTATTATTGGAAACTTCTCTGGATTACAGATTCTTTGTGTGGCAAGGACCTTGCCACAGAACAAACAGTCAACCGAATATTTATCCTGTTGCTGGAACCAAAGTCGTTAAGATCGAGATCTAGATCTGAACAACCTTGGTTGGGACACATGTCGTTGCAAGAGATTCTGACTCAAGTAAAATGTGGGCCTGCTTTGTCGTCGCAAAAAAAGAATCTCGCTGAAGTCAACTATACGAAGACATCGCGATGACAAAATTTAGTAAACCAGTCATCTAGTTACATCACAAAATTTATTACTTTTACATGTTCATATAAATTTCACATATTCATATTTGTGGTTCATTTCAAAAAGGAAAGAAAAAGATTACTTACAAGCCATTCACTATAACCTTGATGGCTTTCTGATTTTAACACTTCGGTGCTTCGGAAGGAACCAACTGGGAACTGGAAGTCTATTCGTAAGTGATAAACATTCCAGAGCCAGGGAAGAGTTACTGATCGGGAATGTAAAGGCTTGTAAGATATACTCGCTGCACCTTGCTTTTATGTTACATTGCAAGTGTAATGGAGCCTAGGTTTAGGGTTGGTGGTGACAGATAAATTAGATAATATTGCAATTGCAGGAAACAAAAAATACTCCGGCAATTACTTAGGTGTATTGCAGAATTTCTATAAAGATAATTCTCGGATTGAATTTTTGCTACCAGCCTACTTTGAGGGCATTTCATCAACTCGAATGTTGGCAATGACAGCCTAAAATTTACAAATAACAAATAAGGAAGTAGAGTTTGTGAAATGGACATGTCTTGTAATGATTCAAAATATAGTTTTTTGTACTGGTTGTTGTTAACGATTTTGACCCCTTCTCATACAATTATTTTCATTTGACTCATTCGACCCGTCAAAGATGAAATATGACCCAAATCGACCAACTTATCAGTAAATAGGTATAAATTGACCCCTCTAAAGACAAATATCATTGGTCTAGAATCTCATTATCCAGTATCAACAGGAATAGTTGGTATAGAAAGAGGAAAATAGGTTACAAGCAGCAGAATAACCAAAAACCAACAAGACACGGGTTCATTCATGTTCTGCATAAAAAACAAGGGCTTGGTCCCAGGGTAAAATGGGGCTTCCTTATTACATGTTCAAACTCTGAAGGACCACAACACTGGTGTTAGGATTCTTCGTTTTAAGGGCATTCTTTCTCGTAGACTTCATTGGCATACTTCCAGTTGATGACTTTCCAGATATTCTTCAAATAATCTGGTCTAACGTTTTTGTACTGCATCAACACAACAAAAAGATTAAGACATATATACATGATTATCAAAGTGGAATAATCCAACCAAGAAATTGACAAATGATTTAGGGGCATTTAAATTTTCTGCATATATGAAGCATGACCTGCTAGCAGCATATCTATCTACAACAGGTCTGAAAGCTGACACGTTATTACCCACACATACAGACTACGAAAGTTTATATCATCACCTGCAAGTAGTATGCATGCTCCCAAACATCTATGCCGAGTAGAGGAACTAAACTTGCACCTTTCGTGACCAGTGGATCCTGCAGCACAAGTATGACACATTAAACAACGTATTGAGCTACATGTGAATCAAAATTCTAGAGACTTATATTAACCAACAAACTATAAACAATTAGATATGCAACCACAAACCAAGAAAAAGAAGAAGATATAGATACTGTGGAATACATATGCAACCATTCTTTTTAAAGGCAAACGAATTATATTAACCAACAAACTATAAACAAGTACAAACAATCCAAAGATGAATTAGGACATGCCCTAATCATCAACATATGCAACCATTGTTTTTTCTAGAGCGAGTTTGATTTAAAAGATGCAAAACATCAAACAATCAGTTATATCTTGGAGTCTACACCTGGTTTGCAGTTGTTTCAACAACAAGCCGTTTCAATTCCTTATCCACTGCAAGCCACTGTAAAAATATATTAAATTTGACGTAAACAGTATTAAAAAAAAAAAAGAAAACAACGAAAAAAAGTTTCAATGATGAGAACTGATAATAGAACATACCACCCATCCAGAGCCCTGTACGGCAGCACCTTCAGCATTCATCTTGGCAATCAACTTTTCCATAGAGCCAAAGTGCTGGTCAATAGCCCAGCCTAAAGAACCATGTGGTGGCTCACCACCCCCTGCCTGCAAAAAAAGAAAAAAAAATATCCACCTTTCAGTCAAGTTAAGAGTAGTATGCTCGAAATTATCACTCAATTACCAGGAAACAGGCTTACACTAGTGGGAGCGAGATTCTTCCAGAAAATTGAGTGATTCACATGACCTGAACAGAAAAGGTAATGCACTATCATTACAACCACTTTAGCATATAAACTAAGAGATGTGGCAGGAACAATAGATCCAAAGCAAAAAATGATCATATTCAGACAAACACCGATATCTTTTACTTATACAATTTGCAATACATGGAGTCATGGAGCAAAACAAATTCTGTTACTTCAGAAGATGTCGAATATCTATTGAAAGGCAGCCCTGAGCTACTACTGAATTGCTTACTTTAGAATATCATATTACACGCACACACACTTCGGCGGAATATACAAGACACTCATCAATCATCAAGTTAAACCTACACTAGCAGACACTCCCTCAAGTTTGATCCACAATCAGATTGATAATTGATATATATGAACTTCCAAAAACTATATGACTTTTATTAACTTTTCGTGTTCATAATGCATATCATTAACTATCCAAACAGACTTATCGCGATGCTAACAGGGTAAGTTGGTTAAACAACACTCTTCTAATTGTCATTACATAGTCTTATATTGAGTCACATTCTAGCATGTATTCGATGAAATCAGTAATATCACATAAAATGCATCAAATCATAATTTTCCCCTCGAAAACGTACAAATTAGCATTAATTTAACATAAAAAATATAAAATGTAGCATTAAATTCAAAAGTTTTGCATACAAGTTAAAAGAATCCAGAGTATAGCATAAAATCAGAAAAATATCGCATAAAGTCAAAAAATATGATCTATAATTTCGTATTAAAATAAATATATTAAAAGTGTGAATATATCTGACCTCCGCCGTTGAACTTAATGGCGCTCTGTAATTTAACAGCAGTGGATGCATCACCCTTAGCGATGGCGTCATCAAGTTGTTCGAGAGCTTTATTGTAGTTAGTGATGTAAGCTTGATGATGTTTCTGATGATGAATCTGCATAATCTCACCGCTAATTGCTGGTTCAAGTGCGCCATAATCGTAGGAGAGATCTGGAAGTGTAAATGTTTGTAGTCCACGGATTTGTTGGTGAAATCGACCTAGGGTTTTGGCACTTGCTAGGGTTCGAAGAGCCATTTTTTGTTGTGTTAAATTTTGGTATCGGAAATGGTTGCTTAAGTTGCCAAATGGAATCTGTGTGCAGTGTGCACCACGAAGTTTATAGCACTCTGATAAATCTTGCAAGACCACACTGGTTTTGTTTTTCTAATTTTACTTGCTTTATGTTTTTTTATATTTGATTAAAAATACAATTTTCATTATTATGATTGTGTACATGTTAAAAAATTTCAATAGTAATATAAACGGAAAATAATTTGTTTCGTTAACAACACTTTACAATAGGTAGAAGGTCTACGATATATAATTAAAAAATTATTTAGGTTTAAATGGGTAACAGCATATAAGATCGGTTTCCGTCGGTTAAAACCGACAGAATCGATACCGATGACACCGAGTCTTCGGTTCGGTTCGTCAGTTTTTTCCGTTAGAAATCGACGCCCCATCGGTTTGAAATGTGTGTGGATCCCGCGCGAGTTAATCGTTTTTCCAACGGTTATAAATCAAATCGTTTTTTATTTTTGTTTTTTTTTCTTAATTTTTTAAAAAATACTACTTTTTCACTATAAATAAACACTATTTTTTACCCATTATTCACACTACAGTTAATACAATTTTTATTTCTTTTACACATTCCACACACCACAATTCTCACTACTTTTAACAATTTCATACATTACAATTCACACAACTTTTACACATTACATACACCTCCATTTCGAACACAAAAACACTACACAATGTCTAAAAACAACAAATCCAAATTCAAAATCAAAAACAAAAAGAAAGATCAAGAAAATGTAGCTAAAGATATGTGGTAAAAGATGTTGAACAATCCGAACAGTGGAGCGACGAGGAGGCAAGAATATTGGTCGAACGGTGGATACATTGTTCCGAAAATGACGTTCAAGGAAACTCTCAATCAAACGAGAGTTTTTGGAATAAAGTCCACAAAGGTTAAAATTCCATTGCGCCCGTTAGATGTATCCTTAGTTCACTTACGGGCAAGTGGGATAAAATTGCACACGACGTCAAAGTATTCTAAGGCATATACAAACGCTTCGTCGAGATTTGCCCTTAAAGCTGTCACACCCCCAAAATTAGTATAATAATAATTAAGGCGGAAGCTCGAGGCGTGACTCGATCAATCGACAATAAATCGAGAGCGTATGACTATTGCAGAACATAATATTAAGATGCCATAATTTATTGTTATTACAAAAGCTACGACTTATCAAGTCGTAGGAGTAGTAGTGTTATCAAAATGACAAGCGTCTTAGTGATTTCCAATTTAAGCAGGGATTTCGTAAATATGACTACAAAGTTTATAGTTATACAAAAGACATCCCATTGTTACAAAAGTGGCATCCTAATCGTCATGGGTGGGCGTAGTTCCAACATGCATGCAATTCTTACGTTGCTGCTAATTCCCTGAAAAACATATTTAAAACGTCAACAAATTGTTGAGTGAATTCACAGGTTTAGTATACTTTCAGTAAACCAAGTTACGAGTAAATCGTTGGAGTTCATCCAATATAAATCGTTGGAAAAACGTTTCCAATGTATAATTCGTTAGAAAACTTTAGTAGTAATCTAATATATCGTTTGTTAGAAAACCCGAAGGTGATCTAATGTATAATTCGTTATCGTTTGCTAGAAAACACATCAGTTCGTAGTATTCGTTGGAAAATATTCCAGTGTATAGTATGTGGGAAAAACATAGACGGTGATCCCCCAAAGGCTAGCTAGGCCTAATGAGTTAAAGTACGACCTCTAGTCCTATAACCAAACCACGACATGTTGTGTTGTTTGCCTCGGACCGGTTAAATATACACTCCTTGTTGTGTGACATAAAGTCGGGGGTTGGCATGACCAACAAATAGTGGGAGGGATGTCATCTCGATAGTACTATCCCTATATTCAGTGGCTAGAGTAACCTAGCTAATGGTTATAGTTTGTATGCAAGTGGACTTCTATGCACTGTCACAACTGTAAACATAGATTCGTACAAAGATTCGTTGTCATGTTTCCAAGTATAGTATGAAATTCGTTCATAAGTAAACAAGTTTTCAATCATCGTATGAAAAGCAGTTCATATGTTTTCCACCCCTAGTTTAAAAACAGTAAAACAGTAAAATAGGGCTGTGAACTCACCTTGTGAGCTTCATATGAGAGCTAGCGAAAGCGTTTGCCCAAAGAAAGTCTCTTAGCGCCCTAAACGCAAGAGATCGTTTATATAAGTAGATGGCTAACTGTCAATTTATGCTAGTTGTTCACTCGTTTCGAAAGATCATTGTGTTTAAAAATGCGTACGATCCGTTGGTGATGTTTTCGTAATAATTCTTAATGATATTATTTTTATGTTCGTTTCATTGTATATATATATATATATATATATATATATAGTTGGTTCGTTATATATATATATATATATATATATATATGAGTATCGCTTTCGTTTTCGTTTAAGTGTAAATGTAAAAGTGTCGTTTTTCGTTTGTGTTATATTTATATATTTTCGTTTGAGTTTTATAATAAAATGCTAAAAACTCTATTCCGGCTAGAAACTTAGTATTTAAATGATCGGTCAAGTTTATCATATTCGGGCTTCGTTTGTTGACTTGGTAAAACCTACTCGTTTTGACCTGAAACCTTTACACCACACTTATAAATGTTTTAGTACTCGTAAGAAGTAAGCTTTATGATTTTTGGCAACTCGAAAGTGTTTGTAATTAAACGCGTGGACAAAAACAGTCCCTGATCAGTTTTTGGTTCCAAAATACCCTCTCTTGTGATGTCGTTTTGACTAGTCAAACGTTCGATTTAAATTACGAAATTTTTACCACTTATTCCCACATGTGTTAGCTTTCCAGAAAAGTAAATTACACAATTTTTGGATATGTTTAAGGGGTTCAAAATAATATATAAAGACACAAAGGTCCAACAGCTACTTTTCCGGACAGTTGTCGAAAAAGTCATTTGTTTACCAAGCTACACTTATCTTCACGAAACGAGTAAATATAACTTTTAAAGCTAACAGAAAATGTGATTTTTAGGAAAAAGATTCATGATTTTTGGACGTGTAGAATAAAAATTATAACCACACAAAGTAAGGTCCAGATCTGTCTCCAGAAGACAGATTTGACACTCGTTCTCGTAAAATCGATTTGGGTATCAAAACTTGTCCAAAAATTACGAAACCAGTTGGATTCGAAAGATAACTTCTTGAACTTCATTTTAGACTCAAGATTCGACGTTTTTGGTTTTGTTTTGAGCACGTTATCACGTGTTGAAGTCGGACAAACTTTCTGTCCAGTGGGTTTCTTGTACTTTTTGTTTTGGAGCATGTTTTTGGACGAGATCTTGAATGAGTGAAGCACTAACATGTTTTTACATGAAATACATGAAAAAAAGGAAGATGAAGAGTTCTTACAAAGGGTTATGTGAAGATCTAGAAGGAGAAGATGATGGTGATGCTAGTGTCTTGTTTTCCTTGCTTGTTTCTCTTGAAAACAATAGGAGATCTTGTGAATTTTGTAGATGGTTGAGTGGTGGATTATGGTGGTGGTGTGGCTGCCATTTGGGAGAGGAGAGGGAGGGAGGAGAGGAGAGTGTTGAGTGTGAGTGTGTGTAAGTGTTTGTGTGTTCAAGTTATCAAAGAAATAGAGGGGGGAGGGGGGGAACAAAGTCAAAGGAAGACATGGCCAAGTTAATTTTTATCCCCTTGATTAGTTGCTAATCACTAGATATTTTCGTCATTAGGTGCTTAATCTCGTTTAGTGTTTAATCGGTTACACATTAGTTAGTTTATTTTTAGTTAACGGTAATTAAACGTTAAATATTAGTGAAGTATTACTCTAAATGCTTAGTTTCGTGTTTTCATAGAGTTCGTTTCGTTTGGTTGTTAAGTTTGATTCGCGAGTTCTCGTTGCATTTGTTACCTTTAATACAAAACGTATAAATGTAACTGTAGAGACGTTATGCTTTAAAGTTTATAGCATAATAATATACATGTAAATAACTACTTTTTAATTATAAAATAGCTTTACGTTATTTATAAAATTGTTATCACCAACGATCGTATTTTTATCGGACTCTATTCGATTGTTTTGCGTAATTATAAATAATTAAGTATTTCGTAATACGTCAAGTATTAAAATTTGTGGGCTCGTGTTAGGACTTATCTCATTAAAATAGTTTAGTTTTCGTTAAGTGGGGAATTAGCGTAAGAATGCATGTGATTAGTGTACGGAAGTATACCGTAATTTGAGGAGTGTCACATTCTCCTACCCCGTTAGAGGAAATTTCGTCCAAACCGAAACAAATATTTTATAAATCCATGGATCTCTTCAGACACGCAAGTCCAATTGCTGGCGTGAAGTAACAAATATTTTGATAATTTAATCCATAATAAAACACAATTGGTGGTGCAAAGAAAAAAAAAAGTGCTCACACTTCATAACATAACTGATAACACAATAATACAGTCCAAACCGATATTATTATATATATGTATAATTGGAAGCGAGACACGACCCATTTAGTGTAATTTTCCACCCAGTTTCCGGACAAGCACAACAGCTTGACTAGTTTCGAATCGTCTATGTACACACATAATATGACATAACAAACTACTCCGTAGTTAATTAGATGTTCATCTCTAGTAGGCATGTTCATAACAACAACTACAAAAGGTTAAGACAAATATATGTGGCTTCTTCAAAGCAAAGATCTAACTCTTTCAGTTTAGTGTGTTCTGATCGAGCATTGAGCTATGTGCATAAAATTCGTACGTTCTTGCAACTTCCAACCCAATGTTTCGTTCCTCGAATAATGCTTTTATGTTGACTAATTTCACCCGATAAACATTAGCTTTCCAACTTCTTGTTTTCAAATCTTCTTCCCCTGATTTCAGTTTAGATACCCAATTGTCGTTTTTCATGAACCTCAGAATTTTCAATGCATATAGCTCTGGTTTCAGAGTTCAGCAACAGACCGACTGACCGGCTTCTGCTTTTGGAGACTTCATCTCTAAAATTCAGCTGACACACCATCTTTTTACTTTGATCAGCTTCTCACTGGTCAATGTTTCTACTATCCCTCCTTGATTTCCAACAATCTTGTTGCATCACGTGCATGGTTAAGTGCTTCACCTTTAGCATCACAGGTCATGGCTCCAGACTTGGAGATGAGAAAACAGCATACAACCTACAAAAAACATTTGTTGGCCCAACACTAAGGATCATTAAAAAATTATTAAGACCAACGGTACACAAAACATGTAATGTTGTAAAAGACCTTTCCCGAAAACATGTCGAGTAAGACACTAAGACATGTCTTGTTATTATCCTTACCAATCTGCGAAATCCATGTATACAATTCCTTGCTTCAACATTTAACTTCTCTGCCAGAATCAAATAATAATGTGGAAAGGTTTCCAGAAAACAGGAAACTATAGAAACCATATCATTTTTTGGAGCTGCACTTACAAGGATCCCCAAAAAATAAAATAAATAAATAGTAGTAATAGTAATAATAGTAATAAAACAATATAGGGTCCATTGAGACGAGACTAACGCATAGCAAGTTCAGCGTGTGTTCTCTCATCAATAGTGTATCAAAATGCACATTTCAAGTTCACTCTCAATTGCATCCACTAAATTCTCCACCTGACTACGAAAAAAAAAAGGTCGCCAATAATTATTACAAAGAGGGCCAGTATAATGGAGTTGGAGGCTTTAAGCCATTATAGAGAACCGAGAAGCGAGAAAATAGTAGCTAAATAGGAAACTGTTTGAATTCATATATCAGAATGGCATCATAAAAAACATAGTTTTGAGTAGAATCTCATAAGGTTTTATAAAATCATATGAGAATGTATGTAATCTAATCTAATCTAATCTAAATAATGATCGAACAGTGACCATGACCCCTTATGTCTTCACTGCAAGATTCCAGTTTACAAACTTTAGCCAAACCTACTACTAAACAAATGCAAGGGATCGATGTCAAACCTTACTGTGGGAATTCTGGTATAAACATTGGTGATTAACCCTCGATAGGAATTGTACGGTGATAGATGAGTCGAAAGTTACTTCAATTGTGATAAACGCATATAACATCCTTATTTATGTCCATGACTCCATTCAAAGACTTGAATTTGAATCATTATCATACTAACATTGTTTCTAACAGGAGCAAGAATGTATTTTCGGGTCTACACAACCTAACCTGACCCAGGCTTTCAACTCGTACTAAAAATTACCCGTTTCAACCCGAAACCTTTTGACCAATTACCGAACCCACCCATTTTGTCACACCACTGCTTTGGAGTACAAGTAGGTGCAGGAGACAGCAGGCACATACCCTTCAAGCTATTAATATCTCTCTTGAGCAAAGTAGACAATGATCAACTTCAATTGCACTGTTTGCCCGGTCAATGAGCATTTTTTACCGGCTTTGCAGAAAATGTTATATGACAATGTTAGTTAAGAATGAATTAAACAATGTATGAAATATCCTCATACGAAAGGAGATAATCATATAAAACTGCGAGGAAAGCTAGCCAATTTAGAGAGCCTGAAAAATAGATGTTACAAAGAAGAGTTGTGAAATACATTGTCTGGCTAATTTGATCCAAAGAAATAGCTGACCATGAAACAAAAATCGTAACAGAAAAATAAAAAAGCAGCCTTAGTGGTTATTTTGAAGACATTAACATACTCTGGTAATGCATAAAAAGTAACAAATATCAGGATAATAAATTGAATGGAAATTCATATAAGCCACTTGTATATGCTCCCTGAATGACTGAATTGCCTACCAATCTGTCATAAACGCGGCAATGCTAATTATAAATTCAAATCGATAACTAAGATCCACAAAACTAACCATAATTCACAGAAATAGTACTGAATCATTACAAATAAGATAATTAGATAAACCAAATAAAAGATAATTCAAATACAAAATTAAATGTTTAGGTACACTCCATTCTGCCACAAAAGTATCCACAGTAAAAAAGTAAGCCCAAATGCCCAAAAATCACCATCACTAGGTAAAACTTTCAATTCAATCCATATACTAGTTTTAAAATGCAACATCACATCTTACTTCTATCAAAAAGAACCTATGGTTTCAATGTAACGATGAACTGCAAAACCAAACACACTTCGCATGTCAAATTCACTTTCCTTCGTATCAAATAACAACTTAAAACTCTTGTCCACAACATTGTACCTTATGATCTTCCCAGAAATTTTCAGCAACATGAACGTATCTCTTTCTTCTTCAACTCTAACTACATCAAACCCGCCAACTTTACAAGAGTTCGACTTAGAGTATGTGCTCCATAGCTCATCAAGCTCCACTTGGTACTTGATAAACCACCCTGAATGATGGCTAAAAAACTCATACACATTCAGGTGTAAAGGTCTACCAGGATCTACAATTTCCACCAAATGCAAATGTCCTTTAGATTCCCCAACGTAAATTGGGTCCATTTCACGCAATGGCAACGGTAATAGTTGCATTTGTTCGACGTCAAGCTTAAAAGACCAGTAAGGATTAAGATGAGTGGGAGGCCAGTGAATAGTTCCATTCCAATAAACTCCAAGGAAGAAACGCGTAAAGAAAGGTGCAGAAAAAGAGTCAACTGAAATCTTCCATTTCCCTGTATCATGAGAGTAGATTTGCATCTGAAAACAAAGACGGTGGATCCTGCACTACCATCTTTTGGATACAAACAAGTTTGAAGTGAACACAATCTGTTGGATGAAATGCTAGACACATAAAGCAAATTAATATGTACGCATTTGGACCTCCGATGATTGGTGGGATGACCGTAAATTGCTTGGTGGTGGGATTTAATACGACGTATTTACAGTTTTTTCCACCTCACCAGTGCAAAGCAGCAACCCGTTACATGATTGCAGAATTCTCATACCACGGATACCAGGGAACAAATCGAGACTACGCATAGGAGGAGGGCTTTTGTCTTCACCATCAAAAGGAACATATGAATCACCAACAAAAAGACCAGGGGAGACCAAACGTTTGTCATACATGAGGGTGAAACAACGATGACTCAAAAGCGATAGCCAGTGTTTGGATACGGATTTGAAACGAAGGATGGAAGCAGTGGGACGCCGGCGTAGGATTTCAGTTAGGAGGTACTCGTTGGAACCGATCAATTCTCCAGATTGTATGGGTTCATCATCAGACTCTGCCAAGGTGTTTTGGATATTCGCGAGTTTAACTCTGAGGTCCACCATTTTTTGAAAACAGTTCCCTCCCTCAACTGCATAATGAATTATTCCAAAATTAACCTTCAAAAATTCTAAAGTGATTTTGATCCATATGTTGTACCAAAAACAACTAACGATAAGTACAATTGACACTATACATAAGCAATTACGCATATTCTTCATAAGCAGTTAGGCATAATTCATAAACATCTGGATCATATAGGACATTATTCATAATAAACTTATGAATCACAAAATTGTGTATTAGGATATCTGTAATACATCAAATATCTACTGTAACGATGAAATGTAAGCCAAAATAAGCACAAGAAGGTTACTGTAGAAGTAACAATTAAACTAACAGTAACAGAATGAACTTATTGTAAATGAAAAGGATAACAAGATAAAACTACTAATACTTTGAAAATGAACTTACCGATAGGGAAAACAAAAAACAAAACCAAGATGAGACGGAATTATGGTGAGTGGACGTACCGTTTGATAATATTTATTTCTAGGGTTTGGGGAGATCTGGAAGTGTGAATGTTTGTAGTCCACGAATTTGTGGATGAAATCGAATTAGGGTTTTGGCACTGGTTAGGGTTCGAAGAGCCATTTTGTTGTGTTGATTTTTGTATATTTTGGTAGCAGAGAAGGGTTTGGTTTTCTTACTCCTGGTTTTCAATGAACGAGTTTATAACAGGCGCTTTTTCTAGAACGTGGAATTATTATTTCTTTTTCTAGAATGCGAGCGACACCGGAATAAGCGGTTTTTTTAATTGAAAGGGGCTATACTAATTGCAAGAAGTCCTTAAACTATGAGACTTATTACATAAATAGCGAATTGACCTTCACATTTTCACACTAGTCCTAATCACACCCTCAATAGAATTGGATTCGTAAAACTTGACAATTAAAGTCTAGTTAGGATATTCACCCTCCATTAAGTTGAATTCGTAAAAAGTAAATTATACACATGCTATTAATTTTGTAGTTTTACGACAAACATATACACTCTAACAAAAGTGTTAGTTCAAATGTTTAATAACAACACGAATACGAGTCTATTAACATATTTTTACCAATCAAATTTAAAGAAATACTAGATACTAGACTATTACACTAACGAGAGTATCAAAAGCCTAAACTCCTCTTCAAACTTTTCTACTTCTTATAAAAGGCAATAAGAGGTGTAAGATGATTTTCATTTTTTCCTGATCATTAGTAATTAGTAATATTTATTAAAATACGTTAGATGTAATTATGTGTTACACCATTTAGCCTTCTCATGTTGGTGATCGCCAAAGTGTCGGTTTATTTTTGTTTTTATTTTTGTTAAAAGTTAAAATATGAGGACTATTATTGCATAATGATAAATTAAAAGGTACTGAAGTGGAATATAACAAAGAAAAAAATATGCCAGTTCTTCCAAAATGTCGATGAAATAAAACACGCCGAACGCATCAAATTCAACGCACAGAAAAATTGAAATAAAAAATAAATAAATAGAAGAGAACACCATGAATCAAGGTTTTTAGGTTCTCCATTTTGTCTTTACACTCTTCCAATTCGTACTATATACGTACAGTTTTCTTGTTTGTTCACAGTAACAAATTTCTGGTTGATTTTGAATTTTTTTGGTCAACTGATTTTGTTTTTTTCGCAGTGAAATTTTGACATTTTGATGGAAGAATCACAAGAGGTACGCGATCCCGGTGAACGGGATGGTAATAGTACGTGTTCAACATCTGGTTACCGTTTATTTGATCGTCAAACTACTATTCATCAGTTGATGGGCGGCGGAAAGGGTACAATTTCTTTTGTATTAATTCTGTACTTAAAACCTAGTACTGTAGTATTTCCCAATTAATGCATAAATTGTATTGATTAATAATTCTATATGCAATTAAGTTTGTTGTATGCAATAGACATAGTAAACTTTATACTGTTTATGAATGTAGTTGATTTATTGAGATATATTTAGTTTTGGTTTGTATCATTGTATGTGTGTATCTAAATGAATATAATGCAAAATTTACAGTAGAACATTGACGTTTATTACGAAGTACTTTTTAGTGTTTAGTTATTACTGATGTGTTTTAGTGAAATTATGATTTTGATTTGTGTTTTCTTTTTCTTTTTGATTCGTAGCTGCTGATGTTTTGTTGTGGAAGAGGCAGCGTATTTCGTGGGGAATCATTATTGTTGCAACTTTTGCGTGGTTAATATTTGAGCGATCAGGATTATCGTTCTTAACAATTTGTTCTAACGTTCTTCTGTTCTTGATTGTATTGCGATTTCTACATGTCAGTTATGCTTCTTTAAGGGATAAGTATGTGTCATCTAACCTTTGTATATTGTACTTTTTGAATGATAGTTTTTAGTAATAAGTTAATAAGATGCAATTTGCTTAATATAGTTTGTTTTAAAATTGGATAGACAGATACAGACATTGCCGGAATTGATATTGTCGGAGGAGATGGTCAATTATGCTGCTGCATCTTTTCGTATCAAAGTGAACTATATATTACTTATGGCGCATGATATTACACTTGGAAAGGACTTCAGGCTCTTTTTCATGGTTTGTGATTATAAATCTAAACTCTGTAACAAACTTGCTTTTCCTTATTTGTACTTTTAGTGTGCTGGCAATTGATGAAATACATTTCTTTGTAATTTATAGTCGTACTTTTATATCAGTAACTTTAGTACTCCTTGGTTATGTTACTTCAAAGACCCTTACTTGCTACTAAACCTACTTAGCAGGTGTTGGATGTGTGTTTTTGAAAAGGATTATCAGATATTAGACAGTCAGCTATAGGAGAACGGATTGTATAAGGGTAGTTACTGGATTTGCTTCTGCTGTTAGATGTTGTACAGCTAGGCAGACTGATGTTTCAGTGGTTGCTAAATATGATTACTAAAGGAACCAATAAATAAATTGAAATAAAATGATACTGTCAGTTTTGATAACAAAAATCCAAACGCCGTCTGAATGCTCTTGTGATTTAACTTTTGCTCATTGGAATGAAAGAGAATATAACCAAATGTTTTTACTAAACGTGCAGGTAGTGGGATTCCTGTGGCTGTTATCTGTCCTCGGGAGTTTAATATCTTTCTTCACACTTGCTTATATAGGTATGAGCGTCAATCTCCATGGCATAAACTGATTTTACTGTTGATGATTATTCCGTATAAGTTCTTGATGTGAATGTGTTGTGGTGTATGCATGCTTCTGCTAGCATCAACCCCATTGGGACTTCCATCAGTACATTGTATTTTGACTGTTAAATAGACTAATTTTGCAGTATTTTTTGTATATTGGACGGGTAAATGCAGACTCGAAAATTTGAGAGAAGGGTAAACTAGAATAGTCATTAGTGTAGGATGAATATGTTAATGTAATGGAAATATAGAAACATGGTGTATCTTAGCTTGAGAATCATGGTGAGTGAAGAGGTTTGGAAGGGTTGAACACCTTACATCATGGTTTTGACTTTAGCAAGAATTCTTGTCTTAGAGAGTAAGGCTATAAACCCCTGATGGACATATGGCAAGAATCCATACATATGTAAAAGTCAATGTCATTTACTCATTTGGCATATGTGTATTACGAGGATAAAACATCACTCTTTCTTGAAACTGAAGGATTAATATAATTTGTGGTGTAGCTCCCCTTTACTGTGTTGAAAGTAAGCTAATTCTGTTTTTGTTAGCATTAGCTTTTTGGTGGCTGTGATCAGTATTGTCCATATCAAAACTAGCTATGAAGTTTATCGACTTTACTGATTAGCTTCTGCATTCATGCATCCGTAAGTTACTGTCACATATTTTTATGTCAATTATCCACTAGTAGTCCCTCCAAAATATACGTACAATTGTAAATACCGAGTACCTTCTCTTTAGCCCAACTGGAATTTCTTGGAAGATATAAATTTTATGGATTTTTCTAATGACAGCCCTAAGGGCTATGTTTAAGTTATTCGGATCTTTGTTATCTGGGATGCTATATATATTAGCATCTCAGAATTGCTTTGAATTTGTCATCTCAGAATTATAATATCATGGAAGCAACTAAAATAAGAGAATATGGGGTCTCAGTTTTATTTCCTAACGTGTTTTGGGTTTAAAATATGATGTCAGGAACGATTCTGTCGGTGACCCTACCTGCATTGTACAATAGATATGAAGGGCAAGTTGATCGTTGTGCTGGTTTAATCCATAGAAGCTTTTCGAGACATTACAAGATAGTGGATGAGAATGTTATGAACAGACTCCCGCGTAATGTACCCAAGGACAAAAATATGTAAACATACTTCCAGCTCAAATAGGTTATGCAATAACCGTATATTCATTAGCTGAGCCTTGCATTTTATTTTCAATGAGTGTAAGCCTTAAACTGCATCCTTGTATATTCAAATACCGTGCTTTGCATATTGATGATCGATGATTAAAAATATAGGGAAACGTTGTGAACTATTTTGGTTCATGTGATTATTTGTTCTCCCATAAAAACATGTAGAAGATCCTGTCTTTTGGTAATTTAGCTTTGCATTTAGGCTTAACCACGGGTTTAGCCATTTGAATGTCAGGTTTTGGTTAACTGACTAATGGTAGTTTTTGAGCCGTTTTGAACCGTATCCAGTTTCCGGATTTCACTTCGTGTATTAATGCTTGAAGTTCAAAAAGGACCAAATTGTTGCAAAATTTCAGAAAATTGACCCAATTGAACAGAAAATTTGACCCGATAAATGAGATAATCTGTTCAAGGTGGAGTTATATTTGAATAGAGATGACTAACAGACGGATTGGGTAAAAGTCAATACAGGGTTATTGAGCTATATTAATTTTTGGTTGAATTGACCACACAATTTCCCTCATTTTTCTGATAATGGTAAAGTTGACCAATAACCTTGCTGGGCTGCTCCTATTTGTGGGGTGAG
Source organism: Gnaphalium uliginosum (assembly GCA_963930675.1). Lineage (NCBI taxonomy): Eukaryota > Viridiplantae > Streptophyta > Magnoliopsida > Asterales > Asteraceae > Gnaphalium > Gnaphalium uliginosum. The sequence goes on along the minus strand of OZ005682.1, from coordinate 2,180,289 downwards.
GACCCTTTTGTGAAATATTGATTTGTTGGTCTCTGCATAATGACCAGAAAGGTCTACATGTTGGTATATGCATTTATGGTGAATTGGTGCATGTGTTTTTTTTTGGGTACAGTAATCATACATTGCTTCACAATTAGTTAAGATGGCTACGAGTTGCAGTTGGTCGTAACTCATTAACTGTAACAAGCCTTGCTGTTAATTATTAAGTTACGTCGTCAACGTATGAGTTTTTTAACCGATACCAGTACTTTTAAAACTTATTTAAGTCAATGGGTACATTTAAAAATATTTGTCATTTACTTATTATTCTCTTTTTTTATATTTAATTGAAATTGTAAAAATCTAATAATATATACATGGGCCCTTAAGAAACCCTCACGTAATTACACGACTATCGGTCTTCTCTCCTCCCAGCAGCCACCGTCATCTGTCTTCCACTCTCTGGTAATCCATATTCATCCTTTGACATCGCCACCTACCGTACCCAATCTACAATACCGACTTTCTCAGTATCAACTACTCGATCTATTGGTACAATTTCATATAAGCTTTAAACTGTTAACATAAGCTCTATATGTGGGTTGTTTCATAATTTTTCAACATTATTTGCTTCTTTTCTTTGCACCACTTACGGTAGGCTTTATTTTTATTATAAAATTGTTATTTTACAGTAGGCTTTAAACATGATATTCAAGCTTTATTTTGATGTTTTTAACAGGTTTCAAAGAATTCTATTGTTATGGCACCAAAGTGTGTTATACTATTGTGTCATTGGGGTGGAAATATATGTGATGAGCCAGAAGATGTGAGTTATAATAATCCTCCTGGTAAAGCTATCAAAGTTCAACGTGGAATACAATTCCGTGAACTTATCAAGCAAGTCCATGCTGTGACATCTATTAATAAGCAACAGTATCGTATCAAAGTGATATGCAGATATCCATCACTTGTTGGAAAATTGATAAAAATATATTCCTCTCCCTATCACAGACAATGATGATATTGACATCATGTTTCATACATTTGAGAGTCTCCATCAACAATTAAGTAGCATTGATTTATACTTGGAGGTTGAAGCCAATGAACTACAACGAGAGTCGGGAATTGCATTACGGTATATTTACAGACATATTTAGTTTCTAGAGTTTACGGTACATATCTACCTATTATATTTTCATTGATTCTGTTTGTAATTGTTACTTACAGACTCAATAATTGATTGACTTGTTTTTAGTTTCTATCGATTACTATACATATCTACCTATATCATTTTTACTGATTATATTTGTTGTTGATACATATAGAACTCAGAAATCAATTTTGATAGAAAGGACCAACACATATGTACATTCTAATGTCGTGTCAGACATGATTCTGAATGAGGACTTTAACATAATCTCTCAAATTGTCGTTGTCAACAATGAAATGAATAGTGTAGTTGAAGCAGATGACGATGACTATGTGAATGATGAAACTATAGATGGACAGAAAACTAGAGATACATATGATACTCGGGATGGAGATGCACCCGGTGATGGAGATACACCCGGTGATGGAGATGAAACTAGAGATGATGATGAACCTGAAGCACCAACTGAAAATAGAGATGGAATGGATCGTGACATTCAAGTACCTCGATGTTTTACAAATATGGATGGAATCGATATGGCCACTGTTGATTATTGGACGATGTCACGTTCAGAATGTAAAAATGATCTAACTCGAGAATTGGGAAAAAGTTCTTTCAAGGATAAGGAAGAACTTATAAGGGCTATAAAACTCTACACTATTCAGAAGCATAAACAATATGAAGTGACTGAAACATGTCCCACTATTTGGAAAGTAAGATGTAAACTATACTTACAATCTGGTTGTAAGTGGCAACTTCGTGCTTGTAAACGTAAAGTTAGTGGATACTTTGAAATTACAAAGTATATTGGTCCCCACACTTGTTTGCACAGCAAGATTACTCAAGATCATCCAAACCTAGATGCAAGTTTGATTGCTCAAGAAACTCGACATCTTATAAAAGAGCAACCATTTATTAGTATCTCTGCTTTAAGATCTGAGATAATTGATAAATTTGGTTATACTCCTTCGTACATGAAGGTTTGGGCCGGAAAACAGAAGGCAATTGAACATATATTTGGTAATTGGGAAGAATCTTATAATGCTTTACCCAAATTTCTAGAATCACTTAAGCATTTTAATCCGGGGACTATAGTTGAATGGTGCGTTGCGAGACAACCTAATGTGGAATATGTGAAGTTTAGGCGTGTTTTTTGGACTTTTTCTCCCTCTATCGAGGGTTTTAAGCATTGTCGACCCGTGATAAGCATTGATGCTACCCATTTATATGGGAAGTATAAGGGGAAGATGATGATTGCAATGGGAGTGGATGGTAACAATTAAATATTGCCGCTTGCATTTTCTATCGTTGAAAATGAATCTTACAATAGTTGGTACTGGTTTTTATGTCATGTTAAGAAGCATGTAGTGAAAGAACGTGAAGGAATTTGTCTACTCTCTGATCGTCATCCAGGAATTCTAAAGATGGTTAATGAGCAAAGATCTCCTTGGTTGGAGTCTTATGGGTTTCACAGTTATTATTTATTGTATTTCATCAATAACTTTCATATAGATTTAACACCTTAAATTTGATTTTTTTACAAGTATTGTTTACAACATTTTGTCAACAACTTTCACGATAAGTTTCGCAACTCAAACTTGAAACTATTAGCTTATCGTCGGGGAGTCAGAATCAAGTTCGTAAGTTTAACTCCATTATGGAGGAAATTGGGAAACTAAATCGTGAAGCTCGCCAATGGCTCGAAGGGCACCCACTTTCGAGATGGACGCTTTCACATGATGGTGGAAAGCGCTACGGGATGCTCACAACAAATATGTCTGAGATTTTTAACAGTGTACTTAAGGGTGCCCGATTTTTACCTATCACGGCATGTGTTCAACTTACATTTTATAGGGTAGTGCACTACTTTAATGTTAGGCGTTCTCTCGGAAATGTTGCTCAAGCTAATGAAAATTTGTACACTCCCCATGTTATTGCAAAACAATCAGCTTCAATGTCAAAAGCTGGTGGCCATACCTTGAAATCCTTTAACCGCGAGAAAGGAATATTCGAGGTGATAACTCAACGAGGAAAAAATGTTCAAGTTGTTAATTTGGAGGACAAAACTTGTTCGTGTGGAAAGTGGGAGATTAATAAGTATTCTTTTTTTAATGTATTGAGTGCATGTGCTTATCTTTCTCTAAACAGCTGGCAATATGTGCAGAGATATTACTCAATTAGAGATTATACTACTACGTGGGCATCTCAATTTTATCCACTTTCTCATGAAGCTTACTGGCCTCAGTCATCTATAAAATTGCTTCCAAATTCTGATTTGAAACGAACAGAAAAAGGCCGTCCTAAGTCAACAAGGCTACATAATGGAATGGACATCAAAGAGGGCAAGAAGGCTAACCAACGTGGAATTTGCAAACAAAGTGGTCATAATCGGAAAAAATGTCCTTCTAAGCCTAGAAGAATGCCCGAATGTCTCTAATTCGCTTGTTATCAAGGTAAAAATAATTTGCTTGTTAACAGGTTAAACGGGCGGGTCACATGAATTTTATTTAACTCAACAGTAGCATAATGTGAGGATCTAATTTAGAGTTCATGTATGTTTGTCAGTAATATGATAATGACTTCATTAAGTTTTTCATTTTTAATAGTAAAGTTATATTGTTTGGTTAGTTGTTAGAAGATATGGATTATTAATTTGGAACTTTGAAGCATATTGACAAAGTGTTTTTTTAATTTTTTTGCATGTTAATTTTCAATCTGAGATGACCCAATAGTCCAGGATTTGATGATTCAAGACTTTCCATTTTAGTTTAGTCACTTAGTTTTCTTGGTGGAAGAATTGTGATGAAATGTTTAAACTTTCTTTGTCTTTTCGATGTACCTGTTATTAGTGAAAATACTGTATGGATTTTATGTTACTCATATTTAATGTAATTCCATTGTCTGTTTTTTATTATGTTATCCAAAATTTGATTAAAGTAAAATTTGGATGTCATGAAAGTAATTTAACGAGAATAGTTAAAGAAATTTTAAAGTGACAATGATGAAATAGTTTAAAATTTGACAGTTATAATGTTTTGTAAATACTTGTGAAAGTACAAGCATCTTCTAATTATTTTTTAAAAGTACCATGATCAACTAATTAACTCGTCCATGTATGGATAAGATTCGACTAGTCCTTTAAGGTACCGATTATTGGATATTGGATAAATGTCATGATTTTCATGTAAAACAACTAAGCAAGATTCAATTATGCAGTTACTTTATGATAATATAATGCATAATAAAGGAAAAGGTTGAGGAGTGATGTTTAAAGCATGAAATCCATTTGAGGCTTTCAACACCTCACGTGTTGCTGGTGTGTGTGTTTGTGGGTGAAATTTTATCACATCTTTCTAATCATATCTACTTTTAAATCTATGCAACCTCTCAACGTGATGTGGGGTGAACCGTGAACCAAACGTGCACCTACACGTCTTTCTAATCATCATGTTTAAAAGTGAAGAAAAAAAATGCATTCCAACGTAAATACTCCATTAAATTTTCGTCTTTACCAATTTGTGAAATTTCATCACCAGTTTTACTTATGCTATGTCGTTTTATAGTGTAACTTTAAGTTTATTGGTAGTCTTGTCACTTGTGGTCTTATAGTCATAGTCATCTTTAAAAATACATGTCATTCATTTATGTAAATCATCCGTCAAAACAATTTTTTTTCTCAGAAAAACAGTCTCACTAAATTAATTTTTCAGTCACCACGTTATAAATCCATTTTGGGTTTGCAATACAATACCAAGTCAAGTTATAACAAACATAGCACATGATATGTTTCCTTTCTATGCTAGAAGTTTCCTTTGTGGGTATGTTTGAGAAGCGCTTATGGTAGCTTCTTAGTTTGACTTTTGATAGACAAAATTTTGATAGTATTAAAAAAAAAAAAAAGAAAAAGAAAAACTCTTGAGAAAAAAATTGCTGTTCTGGGTAAAGGGGAAAATACCCCGGCAAATATAAAAAAAATTGCTGTTGCAAGCTTATGACACTAATACTCCTTACATAATTATTTATAATCTTTTTGCTTATCATTTTACATCAATTCAGATTTTTAAGCTCCGACTAGTTTTGACCCACAATTCTATGTAATGAAACTATATGACCAATTATAAATAAGTAGCCGTAAATGTGCTTATAAATATGTCAGAGTCCATACAAAGCATGGCATATAAATTCTATTTATTCTTTTTCTTATCTTTTACGGATCATTTTATTATTTATATATCAATCAAGTTTTATAGCATACACATTAAGCATGTTTAACACTTTAATTATAAATTATAAATTTATGACAAAATATCATGATCATGAGATGTACGTAATAAAAAGACACCTAACCATGGAACATCATTAGAATGATTTTAGAAAACTGTTACTTAACAGTTTCTATAATAAAATAAGCAAAATGAACTGTGTTGATGAAATCAAGAAACAAGTCATTATGATATTGTAACCGTGTGCAATTTAACGGTAACTTTAGGTTTGATGATTGATTGTACGAAGAATTGAGAACCCGATAACTGATTGGAGAGCAGAGTAAGGCTTGAATTGGGGCAATTTTGTTGACTTTTGACTAATTCAGTCATACTGTTTGATTCGAAGAAAGTCAAAATCAAGTGTCTGTTTGCGTGATTTCTACGATGATGTTGGTTAAATAAGGTAGAAAAAGGTTAAAACTATCAACTTTTTAAATACTTTTCCGGTCAAAAAATAAATATATACATTACTATTTATATTTGTCCCAAATTAATTGTTCACTTGTAAAAACTTCTCATAATACCCTTATTTATTACTCTAAATTATTTATCTTTTAAATATATTAAGTCAAACTACTAGCATTTACTCAATCTATCTTACTCCAAACAAAAAATATTGGGGGACATTTTTTGTAGGACGGAGGGAGTAGAACAAAATGGGACCGATCAAAAACTTTAATCTTCTAATAATTGATGTTAATTAACTAATTGCTAACATAAGTAAATACATTCACGTAACATATTTATTGTCATGATCAACTAACTATTAATAGTAAATAGAAATCATGATAACAAAAGAGACATGTCACCTTATGTTCCCTACATTTTTTTGCTATAGAAAACACACATACGGTTTTGTTCTTATTACGAACCAAACTTTACAACAAGTCATATCACAAAATTTAAAAACGGAAATAATGAAAATAAATATGGATGCTGAAAATGATTGATTTTTAGGTATAACCAACACAAGTGCACATGGCTTGTTACATTTCATTTTACATTTATTTTATTATAAGGTAATAAAATCGGATGTCTTATATATAAAAATATGAACCACTCATTTAGAAAACGGAAGCTCGATTTTTATTAATTATATGTGTATTAAGATTATTACAACTTATAAAACATTATATTTTTCTTATAAAACATTAAAGTAAGTATATTGTGACTTATATTTACATACCAACTATGCTACTATGACACTAACTAACCTACCAACTGCCTACCTAGTTGAAATAAGTTTTGCATTAACTAAAACTACTACTTTTTTAGTTTTTACATATATCTGTTTATTAAAGGGCATGTGACAAATTTTTGTTTACAAAAGCATAATTTACCCATTTATGTTACAACCACAAAAAATTGGTTAGAATCATATAGTGATAAAAAGGTAAAAGAAGGAATAAAAACGTCATAAAGATTACAACAGAAATAAAAACGAGAACAAAGAGCAAGTGAGCTGCTAGCAAACGAATTTTCAAGTTGCATTTTGATAACTATAAAATAAAATGCGAAATTACAAATATTATGACAAATACATATGAAATTATGAATATACCTTTGAATCCAAATAAAGGCATATTTCCCTTTAACAGGGACAAAACGGTAATAACACTATTTTAAAAAATACAGTTCTAAGCGGGTGCTAACTGTTAACTAGCTACCTCAGCAATAGAGCCACAGTGCTCTCAACCACACCCCAAACCTCACAATAAAAAACATATACAAATTTCTTTAAGAATTTCAATTTTTTTCAACTTTAAAATTCCAATTCTAACCCTTTATCTTTTATTTTAAATAAACAAAAATTAAAATTGTCCGCCTTGGAACGTCTGACCAAATTGCCAATTAGATGGCGCCGCGTTGTAGCTAGTGATGGTTCTTCCGTCACTAGTTGTAACTTGAAACGAAAGGCTTTGCCCGTTTAGATATGAGTTGCTTTGCCAGTTTTGCCCCCAGTTTCGTGACATGGGTTGCCACCCGGTTTTTGACCCTTTGATTGAAACAGAGTGGACATCCCCTGCACCTCCAACGTTGGTGATCAAAACCAAGTTAAAGTAAGAATGGCCGTTTATTGTAAACCTCACTCCTCCTTTCTTTTTACAAGGCACCCTACATTAAAAATAAGTACAAATTTAATTAATATCACACGTTAAAATGTCATGATGTCACATTAATTTAAAAATAACATTAAAATAATAAAATGTTGTACAATACCTTTGGAATGAAACGGGTACGATTCCAGCTCGGTATTGTGCAATTTGTAGGAAAGCAGGTTCAGCCAAATCAAAATGTTGGAGGGGCGGGTTGCACCATCCGCCATTATCGTTAGACTGGCTAGGATTAGGTGGACAAAAATTAGTCGCGGTCACAATTATGGAACCGGGCAAACACCATTTAGGGTCGTCATTGCATCTCATTTCATAACATGACCCGCAACTTAGCCCATTGTTAAAAAGAGCGGTACTTAGTGCAGCTGTGTTCGTACCATAACCTTGACTATACAAATTTCCATATCCACAAGCACCACCTAAAACAACAAATAAAAACAATGAGTCATTTACAACATTTTTAATTATTTTTAGTTAAAAAAAGTTTTTTTTTTTAACGTACCCATTGTTCCCGAGGCATCACCGCCGCCATAAAAGGTGGCATGGGCATTTTCCCAACCTCCATAGACAAGATTGAAGGAGAGTAAAAGTAGAGAAACAATGGTGAGTGTTGAAGGTGCCATTGAAGTTGAAAGGTTTAGTGAAGAAAGATGTTTGGTAGTTTAATTGGTAGAATATGGAGGGAATGAGAACTAACTAACTTATATAGGGAAGTTAGAAGGGGCAAAAAGGTAGGGACCATTTCCCCCACTAGAAAGTGACAATTTTAGCATATGTTGAAGCAACAATATCCACAAGACTCACTCAAATAAACAATGTTACAACTTTTTGATTTCTAAGACTATACCAAGTATAACTTAAATTAACTGAAATCGACGCACTATATCAGCGTCACGTTAATCTTTTTCAAAATTGATGGACCCCTACCATCAGTGACGCCGTCACTTTAATGTTTGGGTCCCACATTTACTAGTTTACATTTATTTATGCACACACGAAAAAAGAAGAAAAAAGCGACGGACCGTCGATTTTCTGACGGAAAAAACCCGACGGGTTGGTGCCATCGATGTCTGTTCCATCGGTTTTAAACGAAGGAAACCGGCGGTGACTATTGAGAGCCCTCTAACATTGAATTTAATATATAAATTATTTATATTAAATATTAATAATTAAATAAAATTTGTTAAAAATGTGGTATAATCTTCATTAATTAGAAAAGCAGCATATTAGGCCAAAAAAGTTTTGAACGTGTTATTAAAGAGTAGATGAATAAATTAATAGTTGGGTTACGTGAAATTAATTTGACGATTTTAGGTTGAATTGGTGAAGGGGTATTTAATATTTTATGACTTTTGTTAAGAGATGATGAATCCATGCGGTTGTTCCCAATTGAACTACCAAAATTGATGACCCCACCAGCACATGCAATTCTTCAACTGTTTCCATTCATTTCCTTCCTTTCCGTTTTCTCTGAATCGGTTATTTGTTTCTTTTATTTATTTATTTATTTATGTTTATTGTTTGTTATTATTTTTATTGTTTATTATTATTATATTACATTACTACTCCATCCGTCACACTTTTATCGTTCACATTACTATTTTTATTTGTTTCAAAAGTATTGTCTACTTGCGAAAAATAACTATTAAAATTCATTTAACTTCCTATTATACCCTCATTTATTATTCTAATAATTTATTTCTTAACAAAATTCATCTAAACTTGTCTTGAATATAAGGGTAAAATAGACATTCATTCGATATATCATAATTTGTTTAGTACATATATAACCATAATTTGTTTAGTACATATATAACCGGTTTATAACTTGTTGGTTAGATTTAGAATAATATGAGGTGATACATGAATGAATGAGAGTTGTTTTGTAAATTTTATTGTTTAAATGGAGGATAGAATAATATTACTCAATTTGCTATTAGGCTAAACGATGAGGTTAATTGTGTATACGGTAAAACCTCTATAATTTAATATTCGATAAATTAATAACCTCAATAAAATTAATAATTTGTCCGGTCTCAACTTGGGATCAGTACAAAATTGGATCCCAATCGATAAAATAATAAAATGATAGTTTTTTTGAAATCCCAATGTAAATATATTGGTCTCAGCAAAACTATAAATTAATAATTATTAAAATATTTCAAAATTTTAGAATTGTCAAGTAAAAAATGAATCTATAATCACTTGTTTTTTTGTGAACTTCAAATCTATATTGAGTTCATCTATAAATCCCATCATTGCACTTAAGAGTTGAGGCATTGTATTCTCGTATTGCAACAAAAAGTTGTGAAGAGTTGTTGCCGCTTGCAATGCTTCTTTCCGAGTGACCGGTTCCAGATGTACCGAATCATCATCAACTTCATCATCAACCGGATTTTGAACGGTATCCGCCATAATCTCTTCAATGCTTTGAACCTCGTAACATTCATTATTTTCACCTGGATAATCCAACAACTCATTCACATCCATTTTGTGCCGATAATGCATTCCCGTAATTAAGTTCTCAAGCTCAGGAATGTCTTCTCCAGAATTTACATCGTTTATGTACATTGAACTAGACAAGTTCATTAATGTGTGAATGTACATGGAAATTTTGAAGGTCCTTGTTTATGTTTTATTCAAATAGGTAAAGTGAATGGACATGTAAATTTTGAAGGTCGATGTATTAATTTGATAGTTGCTAACGAATATAAGCCAACTCTTTAAATTAATAATTCATTAATTTATCGATATAATAATATCTCGCTAAATTAATAAAATATTCCAGTTCAAATATTATTAATTTATAGAGGTTGTATTGTACGTTGAAGTCGGAGGATCAAAGTTGTACATATTTTTTATAAAAATAACAACGAAAAGCACCCAACATTTTGTGCTGACTTGTGATATTACCGTTGAGTCACCTCAATACTACTGTACTAGATCAAGTGACTTTGCACGAAGTTTCACATTTAAAATACTTAATGCCATTTATATAGGTACTATCATAGTATCATCTTGAGCTTATGGTTAGAGTTAGAGTGAACAGGAGTCGGATGAGGTGATACAAAATGGTTAAGCAGTATATTGAGGTGACCACTTCATCTCTCAAAATAGTTAACAATATGGTTGGATTAAGACGGTGACTACCATTTTGAAAGATAGCTTTTTTATTTTTATTTTGTGTGTGTGTATAATTATTTATAAAGTTAAATGTGGGTATAATTTTCAATTTGATGATTACGGGTGAAAGTTAGTTTCAGTATGATTTCAATATGGAAATGATGTGACACTTATGTATCTAACTTTTTTCAGAATTGTCAAGTGACCACTCCCTTTGCTCGTATAAAACATATATCTTAATCAGCGTTAATAAATGTTATTATATATATATAGCTACAAAAATATAAGTAACAGGAATCGTAGTCTCATCTCTCATAGACATTTATACTTAATATTGTGAGATATTGCTGAACTTGCGTGTTATCAATTCTGGTACGTGTCGAGAAAAACGTGCAATTTGTCGACCTGGTTTTTCAAGATTTGGTTTGGCGGTTGAAGATTGCATGCCAACTGCCAAAGATGAAAGATTTTCCTAGTAACTTTTCTAAAACATTTAAAATATTCACAAAAGCAAACTTTGGTTTTAATTACATCTAACGTTCAAACAATAACACTTTCTTAGGGATAAAAATAAAAAAATAAAATAAAGAAATATATACAAGGATCCGTTTATTACAGGTTAAGCTAAACTTCCGGGTCACAAAAATCAAAAGGAAATCAACGGGCCGGGCGTGGTAGAAGAGGTGGCGGGAAACAGTGAGCATATCTCTAGACTCCCACCCTCCTTATAAAAATAAACGTAAAAACTGTATAAATAATGATGCTTAAAAGTGAATTAATCTTTCTTTTAGTGTATCACTTAGACGTACGTACACTTGGTTAAAAGAAAATTTGTTTGACTTCATTATGTATTCAAATTCACATAGGAGCAATACGTATTATCTAAACTGTATATAAATTATCTCTTCATTTTATCTTAAAATTGTACTCAATAATGTCTAAATATCAAATTGCCTTTCAAATTAATTAACTATTCAATCTTACCAATCAATCATTGATTTATAATATCTATATTTATATCAACCTTCCATTTTAAACTTTGCATATCCTTTTTAAGAAAATTAACATATCATTCCATTGAACCTTTTATTTTTTATCTTTTATAAAATGTAAATAAAGATGAAAATAGATCGTTAAAAAATATCACTTAAACTTTAAATCGACTTTCACAAACTATGCATCTATTCATCACCGCTGCTATGCGCGAGTATACTGCTAGTTTGGTTTGTATCTAGTGGTCTTATTTTCCAATCATAAAATCATAAATATAAATACAAGTCGTTAAACAAAATTGTTATTGACTTATTGACCAGCATCGATATCAATACGATGAGATATTTGCAAGTTGAAATTGAATCATATCATATAGTTAAAAAGTTTTATTCTTTAAAGTCAAAATCTTTTAACCTTGCAACATGTTAAATTAAAATATATTATTATATACTAGTAAACTACTCGCGCGTTGCAGCGGAAACTTCTACGTCTAAGGTGATGTCATCGGTAAGCGATAAGCAAAAATATTAAGACCGAATGAGATCGAAAAGATAAATGTCAACGTTTGGAATTGCTTAACCCAACTCTTTATTAATTTTGAAAGGGAATTTCTTTCTCTTCATTTTTTTGAAAGGGAACATTTCGTCTTCACACAAACTCATGGGTATTCTTCGTAAAATACTCTTTTTCAACATGTTGACCAATGCGATCTCTGCATCGATCGCGGTTCGATTGAAAACTTTTGTGTATTAGTCTTGTGTAACTACATAACTATAATCAGACATCCAATCGAATGTAATGAAGGGGTAAAACAACAACATTTAGTTAGTTTAATAATTTTATTTGATAGAAGTCATGGGGTGGTAGTAAATAGAAGTGAAGCTTTGATGATTGATGATTGACGATAGTGGTTGGGAGGAGGTGTTGGTAGTTACCAACAGTGATCGACAACGGTGTAAAGTACGATTGGTGTTAACTTTTGTGAACTTGGTAATACAATTATACAAAATATAACCAAAATCGGCACATATTCTCATTGAACTAAAAACCAAAAGAATTTTATCAAAATTGTAATACTACATTCAGTCTTTCATAATGCAAATAAAAAAAACCATGAGGGTTTCATTTTTTAAGCAAATAACATATTTTAAGAGTGAACATGAAGAAAGAAAAAAAAAGTCATTTGCACATAAGTTTGTACAATATAATATCTACAAGTTATTTTTTATTTTTATTATGTCAAATATCTATCGGATGAGATATTGTTATAGGTATTTTTAGTTTTTAAACCCGCCGACTTGGAGGAATAAAATTTATTAAAATATAACAAAATGAAAATTACATTGGTGCACATCTTATGTCATATAATCAAAAATTGTTAACCTTTTCGAGTCCAATTATTGATATATTCAAGGACAAAAGAAGTTAAAAATGATGAGCTTTGGGAGCAACAATCTTGTTGAATTTTCCATAAGCATACATGGCAATATGATTATTGTATGTAATATTAAAGTGACATAATATAAATGATTGATATCGAGAATAAAAAGAATTTCATCCAAAGACTAAGTACGCAAAAAATTATTTAAAATTTACTTTTATGTGTGTATGATGTATATGTACAACATACTATGCATGAAAACATAAATGTGTTGTGTCTCAATACCCCTGAATGTTAATCAAATCTTAAATATATCAATCAATAACAACCTTAATTAAAATGTAAAATGGTACTTTTTTATAGAACGCCAAATACAAACACAACCTAACTCGATCCTTAGAGCCGTATTTGTCGTTAGAAACTATTATCCACCTACTCGATACAATGATCTAGTATAAAAAAGAACATTATCAACACAAACTTATAAGGGTCATTGTCTCCAACAGTTTTGATGTTTCTCGTTATTGTACATATTTAACTCTTTCCACGCTAGAAGGTATATACGTTGGTTCCACTTGACATCTTTTGATGTAATTAATTTCAAATTGATTAATTCTCTCTTTCTACAAGGTAGTAGATGACACAAAAACATATGACTTCGATCTTATGACGAACATCATCACTGAGCACACAATTTGAATTTACCTACGAAATATGCATGGATGTCAAATAAAGTTTGTGGTATCTAAAGAAAAATCAAGGAATAAATAACATGCAATGTGTTATCGTGATCACACCTGTTAAGATTCAAGTAAATTGGGACTCATCCCATAATCCTTTGGCTCAGCTCGGTACATTTTGATAAAAACACTCTTGCATGTAGCTAAAACCAAGAATAATAAAAGTTTTAACGTAACATATACGACTTGTTAATAACTACTATAACTAAATATAAGATCGTCACTTTGATCCTCAGGGGAAATATACACACGTACATCCTCATCATTTTGACTAAAAATAAATTTAAATAAAGAATGGTGGTGGTATTATTTGAGCAAATAAAGAAACAACTTAAGGGTAAAATTTTTAAAACACATGGGTTGAAGCGACCTACTACACGTACATTATCGAATTTACTTGAATACGTTTAGTTGTTTGTATATATGTAGCAAAAAACTCTTGAAACTGATGAACACCAAAATGGTCTTGAAAATAATAATTAAGTATATGGTGAACAAACGATAGGGGCTTTAACGTAGCTGTTATTCAAAGAAGTAACAAAGAAGATGATTTTTGCTTTAGAACATTGTTGTTCATGGTTTGACAATGGGATGCTATATTACTTTTGTATATTAGGTTTTTTATAGATATGAAACCAAAGCACCTGTAGACTTAAATGAATTAAATGAAAATCAATGTATCAGTTACATAATAGTTTCAACATTTTTAGTATTGGTGAGTTACGTATTGAAGGGTTACTGATATTGGGTTTGTTTTGCATTAAAATTATTCCAATTTCTAGCATTTATTTTGTTAATGATTACGTAAATTAAGTTTGAAATTGTTCTCACTTAGCTTCACAAACAATTAATGGACAGTTACGACTTGCATGGTTATGGTGATCACCGGTTACAATTTGAATAGTTTTTATTTAGATGTTATGAGTATTGATTGAGGGTAAAAGTGTATGGCATTGTCCTTTTTTTTTACATTAAAAAATTTAAGGGTACAATAGTAATTGACTATTGCTCCTTTTTAAGACTTTGGTTCAAATAAATTATATAGTAGTATAGATAAGCACACTTGCACTTTATTACGTACTTATTTTTAAAGTTTGAGAGCTAGAAAAGTAGTTTAATATAAACACCATTAATTAAATATTATTCAACCATAAGAAACTAAATTATTTAACTTTCTTCTTATGCCGATAGATAAATTTAAAGGGACAAAAATCGGGCCGTACATTACATAATAAGGGGCATCAAGCTCTGTTTAATGGGTAGGTATTATATTAAAAACTTTTATTTTATTATTTTATACGGTACAATTTACTAATAATTACCTACTTGATCATATTATATAAAACATTGAGATCCGTTCAACCCTCGATTTTCTCCCAATTTCCCTTTCAACCCCTCTAATTTATAAAATGAAAATATAAATATTTCACAAAATGAGTAAGTTATGACAGAGCCGGCAATGCTTGTCCATAAAGAATGAAAATCATAACTTGAACTAGAATAAACACAATGACATAAACATTCATACAATTATCGCCGTAATTATCGCATGAAACTTAGTTTTCCTGATAAAAACAGTGCATAAGATTAAACGTCAACATTTAATCTCTTTTAAACTTATGTGACACGTTGTTTTCATAGATTATAGCATGCATTTGCAACTTCTTAAAAAGGTCGTTAGCAAATAGTTAAAAGATAACGATCATTTTCTCGTGTGTCGGTTCATAAATTACAAATTCACAATTTAGTTGGTAATCATGTCTCCTTTCTTTAATTTCCAAAGAGTCGTGCGTAAGTATATTTCATCGTAATTAAATTAATGATTTATTATTATTACTATTATATTTCATTATTTTGAACTTACGTAAATAATTGTCGTTTAGTGCACATGTCACTCTTCTAACGCTGTTTTGGTTCACGATAAATAAAATATATAATGTGAATATTGAGGTTACGTGTGTGGATTATATTATTAGATTTTGTTGCAAAATTAAATGATTAGGAGGGTTGGATTATGAAATTGTGTGGGTTTAAGAGAAGTAATTGTCAAAAATAAAAGGGCCTACCACGTTACAAGCACATGCAATTTCCTGATATTGCGGCCGTATTTCTTAAAATAAAATTTAATAATTCTTTGACTGTCATTTAAAATATAGTGTTATGCTAATATGTTTGCATAACACTTGAAAAAAATGGAGCGTTTATTTTACTTTTTATTTTAATTTTATAATATATTAAAAGAAAATTGATAATGACAATTTTAGACCGTATAACTTGCAAAGCATATCTATTACTAATATATAACACATTTTGAATGTTTTTTTAAGAGATAAATTATCAATATGCCCCCAATATTATTAATAATATTTAAAAAACCCACTTCAAATTACAAACGTACCCCTACATGTATTAAAATCTCGTTAACACTATCATTATTAAACTTGAAAGTATTGAACATGTGACATTTAATTTTAGTTAAGAAAAACTTTTATATATATCTATCTATACTAATATATACTAATATATTATATATTTGTAATATTTTTTTAGGAGTGAATTTACTAATTTATACCTTACATTATTTTTATTATTTGAAAAACATACTTGAAAAATATACCTACATATACTAAAGTATCATTTATAATACAATCATTAAAACTTAAGCAAATAAGAAAATGACATAACTTTTTAACCGTAAAGAGTTACGAGACGTGTCAATTATCAACAGAAAGGTCGGAACGAGACGATCTTGTTGGCAAACTGCCAAAGGCGGTTTGTCCACCTTTTGTAGTCAAATTCCATCTCTAAAGCCTCCAAAATTAATCTCTCAATTTCACACATTTTTATGTGTTTTAAAAAATTAGAAATCTAACTCTCGATAGTGCTATTTTATTAAATTATAAATTTACGTGTTTATTTACATTTTTAATTTTGTATTTATACATTCAATTCCTATATTCGAGAATTTTAATTTTTGATCAATTTTTACGATTTCAATTTCACATAAATAATGAATAGTATCTAATGCTCAGGGAATTAAAATGTTTTGATTGTTAAACTATCGACCCAACCAATGATTTCAGACATCGCAACTTGCACATGTCCAATATGAATATGCAATTTGATAGTCTCAGCCCGCATCCCCAGCATCGAATTCGCAAGGACATTTCTTATATATCTTTTTGGGTATTGTGTTTTCATTTTTTTGTTAAAAGGGTAAATAGGAGATTTTTTATTTTATAAAATAATATATCGTAGTGTCAGTCATATAAATTTCGATTAAAATTTTCACAATATATATCAAATAGACCTGAAGCTTATATATATTTCCCGTATTTCCCGCTGCGTTCCGCGGGCATTCTGCTAGTTTCTAAGAATATAGTTAGGTCTCATATACAGTAGTTTTTCAAGTTTTACACATATGGATATTTTGAAAGGAACATTTTTCCCCGAATCTTAAAAGATATAGTGTGACAAATTAAAAAAATAAACATTTAATTTGGGGGAAGTATGAAAAATGGCAGCCACAAGAAGAAAAAAGTGTATCCAAATTGTGCATGTTGTATTTGGGTCCAATGAAAGCCCCTCTCACAACCTACTGTCTGCTTTTGGAATATTTATCCCCATTTCAAGAAAAGGAAACCCCCTTTTTTTTTTTTTAATGAAAAATGATATTTGTAACTTTAAGGGCTATGAATAACAAATACTTACGATTAAAATAACCGTCAACTACCTTCAACCGTCGTAAAATCACCAATCACATATAGTTAAATAGCAAACATTAACAATATTAGTTAGTTTTTTAACCATAATTACCAACTACCCATAAAAAGTTAGTTGTTATTCATGGCTCTTAGGGCTATGTTTAAGGGCTATGTTTAGTAAAAATTCATTTTTTATTTACATATTTTGCACAATGCAAATATATATATTAAAAAAAAAACATAATCTTTCATGCTAAACCTTATCCAATTGAAAATTTTAGATATTAAGAGTTTAAGACCTCATAAATTGCTTCGTTTTGGTAGAACATTATTACAATGGTACAACTTTTGTTATCGTACTAAATTTATCGATTACGTATCATCATTAATCATTAATACATTATTATACGTATAACAATCAACAATAAAGAAAAAAGTTAACCGTTTATCTGGTTAACCTAATACATCACTTAAACCTCAGCTCCCAAATCATCCAATTTAACTTTTACCCCAATAAACAAGTGTTTTAAGAAACTACCAGTAAGTTAGACTTCAATGAAAAAACACTAGAATAAACATTAAGTGCTCAAATTTATTTATATTTTTAGAAATTAAATAAAATAAAATATTAATTAATAAGAAAAAGAAATGATACGGATAATATTAAGGTAAAGCTGAAAATGGTCCACTTGACAAGAAAAATCAAATTAAGACATATTGTGGGGGAAACAAGAAACAATAGCCATCAAGGGGTAGTTATTAACATGGGTGTTGTATATTTAGCAACTAACCACAGACACATACAGCCCCCACTTGAACTTTCAATGAAGGTGCAACCTTCACATCAGATGTTAGTGTTACTGTGCCATGTGCATTTATAAATCGTGCCTTGGTTCAATCTAAATGGACCATGTCCTGTGACTGAGCTATTCTAACATAGTCAATTTGGCCACCCTCTAGGTCTAGGTTGGAACTTCTCCCAAATATTTTCTTCTTTTAAAAGTTTATAGTTACGGTAGTTAGTTGGGTCGAAACTGAAACCGCCAAGAACCGAAACCTAAAATATACTGAATAACATAACCAATACACTAGAGACTGATCAAAATTGTTTTGGAACTGTTCTGGTCCCTGTTTAAAACCAGTTTGATCGCAAACCGGACGATGCTATATATACAAACTTAGGGTTTTTCACAACGAAAGATGTTGATATAGAACGCCATCATAAGAATCAAGAACCAAGAAATATACCCTATTCCGGTATCTTGGCTGGGACAGATTTTTGCACAACAGTAGTCGATTGCACCAAAAGACTTGACTTCAGGTTTCTACATGTATGATGAAAAGTTGTAAGTCGTGTTATGATTTAACAGTTGAAATTGCGATTATTAGAAAAAGGAAAGAGATGATCGACACGAGATTAATAGAAGCTAATGAGTTAAGAGAGTACAATTAACCCACAATAGTCACCATAATGATAATAAATAACAATGTTGGATCCCACAAAGGGAATTGTTAAAAATAAATAATGTTAAAGAAAATGGTGCTTCAAGCACTAACAAGGTGTTAGTCTATGAACAATTTAAAGAATTTAGTGGAACACAAATGTGGAAAAACAATGAGAATTAAAATGTACTGCTGCTTTCACTGGCGGATATTGAAGGGCCTTCAGATTTGACAAGATGAGGATTACCTCTGGTACTGATATCAAGTCCCTGAAAGCGGCCAAGTGGGTCCTGTTGTAGTGTTTCAGATAGAGCCTGAGAGTGAGCGGCTGTAAGTAGAGGGTGAGGTTGGTGGTGGTGGTGGTGGTGGTGGTGGTTTGACATGTTGGACTGGTGGGAGTGTTGGTATTGTGGCTGCTCGGACTGTTGATGGTTTGTGAAGAAGTTTGATTGGTTGTAGGGAACCTGGTGCATCCCAAAATTGTAACCATCTGAACAGCTTGCTATTTCTCCTGTCGCCATTCTGAGTCTTTCCACTTCTTGCTTCAGTGCCTCATTTAAAGCTGTATTCACAAAAAGTTACAAAGAGTTGGATCGTTTTGTTGGATTGTTATTGGAAATTCAAATCTTTAAAAGTTAAAATTGAAATTTGAGCATGGTAGATGGTATACAAATCTGAGAATAAGTTTTTCAATACTTCTGTTGGGCAGAATATATTACAAGAATAATAGTAACGTGTTAGGAACTTTACCATCACGTAAATGAGCTTGTTGTTCCATAGCTTGTAACCGAAGCTTAAGTTCCGTGTTTTCAGAAGACAGGCCAGTTGTATCTCTCTGTATAAGGAAAACATAAGCGTCAAAACTAAAGGCCATATAACAGAGAATGTTTAAACACGTGACTACAAAGTTACAGACATACTTACAAATTTGAAGTTCATTTAAATTGCAGATATAATTTGATAATTCGTACTTTTATATCTATATAAGGCCGTATGGTAATTCATGCTATGGAGTTATGAAAGAAACTAATGTATATGGAAACACTACAGGCGAATAAATGTGATAAAACAAGAGATGAGAGGTTTGAATATTGACCTGAAACAATGTCAATTGTGCAGAAAGGGTGGTTGCTTCTGTTTGCAGGGTCTGAACTTTCCTCTCAAGCTCAGACATATAACGCGCCTTCCTCTCTTTTGAACGAGCAGCGGATTGTCGATTTGCCAAAATCCTGTATACTACAAAGAATTAGATGATCTGAAACTCTCAATGATCAAAGTTTCAAATGACGAACTAAATCATGATATGCACTATGAGGCCTCTTATCTTGATATAAAATTTCTCTAGGGAAGGTTTACTGATGCCCCTTCAGTCCTTCACCACTTATACTATCACTCGGACATTTTTGAATAATCTACCATATGTTCTCTCTAGCAACTTATACTTTCACAACAAAAAGAGATACTTTATGTTCTCAATTGTTACCTATATCTTCCAAGAATAGCATTTGGTATATAAAACTATTTTGGGTAGTAAGTATTCACGTAGGTCAGTGGCTAGTCAACTTTGAGTAAGTATGAAAACAAGTCTATTTGAGCAATTCATATATAAATTATACTAATACACTATTCCATCATTCTGCCATACAAAGGATTAACTTAGTGCTATAAGCTACTAAACTGTAGACTTGGGAAGCAAAAGCACTACATAATCATCACAAAGTCTTCTCTTACATTTAAATAGATGCATTTTAATTCTTAACTAAAAATATGTTCCTATTAACAACTACATTCAACAAATCATTCATCTTCATAATAACCTATTCACCTAGCAGCCAAATAATACAAAAACTATTTCCTAACAGATTTAAAGTTAGCTCAATTATATCAAACTAAAGCATAAGATATGTACAGATCCACATCACATTACTAATAACAAAAGCATTAGCATAAGTTGCTATACATATAATAACTTTAACTGTACGTAATGCTACTACGAGTAATATTACCTCTTAGCTCGCTTGGGATCAAGTGTCCACAATTCAGCAAGTTTTTCAGGAGCCATTGCTTTCTTAGCTTCAATACTTTCATTTAAAAAACTCGAACTATCAACCGAATTACTATGCCTGTGTCTAGGTCTACTAACATTACTCTTATCTCCGTCAACGCCGTCGCCGTCACCACCACCGGCATTGTTATTCAAAACGGCGTCATCGTTCAAGCTAGATCCGAGCTTCTCAATATCCATATAAGTACAAAACAGATCTTCTTCAGATCCTAATTCTTCGAAGCTTCCAGAAGGTCCGTCGTACGGATCTGACGCCAGATCTAAATCGTCCGGTAACCGGAAGTTCATCTCAGAATGTGCTCGCCTGTGATGTGACGGCCTGAACGGAAACGACGCCGCATTTTGCGGTTTTGAAGGATCTTGCATTTTAATTACAGTTGCGTATAGTTTTCTTCTTCAGTTTCTTACTCTATTAAATCGTGTATATGTATATGTTTATTCAGTTGTTTGCTTGTCTGAAGCAGAATAAGGGGGATGTCTGGAATCTGGATCTCGTTTGATAATTCGGGACTTCGGGTTGACGCGTTTGTGACCCGATTGGTTTACTTTACAAATTTCGTTGGGCTTAATTGGTTAAAGACACTACTATTCATAATGGGCCACTATTGGGCTTTGTACGAACGGATTTGATAATATTTATTTAACGATAAAACAGTGTTCTTTTTATTTTTATTTTTTTATTTTTTGCAAAAAACGAAAAGTATATAAATAGAGAGTCATGTCTTTCTTTTTAAACTACAAGTTTTACAAATGGATAATTTCAGCAAGACGTATCAAAATGACAAATTGTATATATTTGTGATGGGGTGTGTTAGTTAGTTCACTGCCTTTCAGAAAAAATAATAATAAAAAAAGGACAACGTATTTTTGTAATTTTTCCAAAAATATGGATTCCGTTGGTTATTTGGTTTGTCAATTTAGAAGTCATTTTTTTCCAATTAAATGGCCATGTTATAATACAACGTCTAAAACACCATCTCCTGGTTCCCTCTACGTACAAGCAACCGGATCAGATTTTCACAGTAACCGATGGCATGTTCGGGTAATCGTTACGTACTTAGCAAGTCTACTACCACTGCGTTTCTCGATCGTGGTAATCGTTACGTACTTAGCAAGTCTACTGCCACTGCGTTTCTCGACAAACGATCGGATGCAATTTCGACATTTAACCGGTTTCATCCTCTTTCAAACCCTAACCTCGATTTTAAAATTTGTTATCCAAGAATGTATGCTGCAAAAGCAGTTATATCCGATCAGTTTCCGTCTCCTATCGATGCGGATCAAGAGCTGGTTAACAGAATTGTAAATGATAATAAACAGTTTTATGATGATCGTATGGACAAATTTGAGGAGTGGATTAGAGGTTCAGTAACAGAAATTGTGAAGAATATAAGAAAAGTGCCGTTACTTGTTTATATACACAGTAACGGCGAGGTGAAAACTGAGAAGGCTGTGAAGACTGAAATGTGGCCGAATGTGATCACAGAGAGATCGTGTTCACCGGATGGAATTATACTTGTTGAACAAATTAAGGAAGAACATGGAACAAAGGCTTTCGGAGTGTTGGTTCAAGGTAAAGTAAAAGGAAGAGATGGATGTAAGTCAGCGTGTTATTTGTTGAAAACGAGTAGTGTTGATGGTTTAGGGTTTATTTGCAGTCATTATTGTTTGATGAAAGTGAAGAGCTTTACTGAATCTGCATTCTCGCAGTTAAAAAGTTGCTGGCTTGTAGAGTGAAACTTCATTGTATTTGGTACACTTTTACTACTTTTAGATGTAAATTAAATATGAATTAACCAGTTGTATACACAGGGAATTCAGGTAACAATGCCTTCAAATAAAAAAAACTAGCTCTGACAATAACCATTTTCATTAACTTATGGTATCAAAACTTTCTACAATATCAGAACCTGTATATGATCACATTCGAATTCACGTCTAACAACACATCTATACAAATACAACACAACACAACAAATTAGGAATGGTTGATATTTCTATGACTATTACTTTATATTATATACCCACCAAGGGTCAAGTCGTATCACGTATGGGAGAGTTGCTAGAGCCAATTGGGTGCTGTGATCTTACTTGAAGCTATGTTTGAGGACTGGGAATCTTGTACTTTGGCTAGAGACCGATATTGCAATTTAACACTTTCTGCATTATCGAGCGTCTTCACAACATACCTGTTTGCAACCGATAAGAGATATATCCCATTACCATTATCATTGATCACAGATGAACCTCCGGCATTGATTGTATCTCAATTTAAGGGTTTTCAAAAGTTTGAAGAATAAGAATTAAAACAGATGGAGTGATAACAGAAAAAATACATGTAATCTAGAGATAGAGGAGAAGAGACCAACCACCCATTTAGGCACTGAGTTGTCACAACGGCTTCACGACCAACAAAACGTGGAGGGGTCCTCTTATTACCCTGGAACAAAATCTTAGAACTTACAAGCTATATTGAGAACTATTAATGAAACTAGAATAAAGAATTTGATAATAACCTTGATAATAACTCGTTCAGTCACACAAAATGGAAATTGAACACCTCGGCCCCTCGATTGGTCCGTGAGTGCTATATCACCATAGGTACTTTTATCCTGCATGAGCCAAGAAGACTTGAATTACATCAGGAAGTCACAAGCCTTTTCTTGTAAAAATAAAAAATAAAAAAATAAACACAATCTTTTAATGTATCAATAAACCTGGTCTAATCTATTCCTTCTTTTAGACACACAGTGAGTCTGCAAATCTTCTTCCCTACGGAATGCATGAACAGCAGATCGCAGAGCTACACAAATAAAAAGAACTTAAAGAAATATATATGTATAAATTGCCGAACTTGATAGAGTCGCATTCTTTTTACTCCAATATTTTTTAGGGCATGTTAATCACTATGTATAAGTATTCAAATATAAAAAGTTGATTACATTGAACCATTTATGAAGGTATATTCAATAGTTAGAGTTGATAATCCGAAAACGCAAACATAACTAAAAAGTCTACAGACATAAAATGGTAAACTGTAATGAAGTATTCATTAAGAATAGTGGTACATTTAGTACACAAAGAAAACATAACTAGAAAATTTTCTTACATAGATTTGGAGCAACTGATCCTTCCGATACTGGGTGTGAACAAGTGTAGCATGCTCTCTGTAACACATATGGAACCAAAAAAAAATAGTCAGCATATAGTTTGAAAATAGAATCAGAAAACATGATAGCCACAAGTTCATAGAATGTAAGCATCATTAATAGATAAATAGAAATAGAAAATTTCCCCTACACTTGCATACAGGATGGAGATATAAAAATATCGTTACATAATTATATGCTTTGATGCTTCCAGATCATGCTTCATTGCACAAAATCCACGCTCACAAAATCCACGCTCAACTCATTGCATGTAGTAAAGCAGAAAGGTAATAGAGCAAAGAACAAAGTATTTATTTCAGCGATTAATGACAAATATTTGTAATAATGAAACCTCCAAATATTACCATAGCCCATTCAATGATAATTGTACATATCAATTATGTATGCTAAAGAGTAAAGACTAAAGCAGAAAGCTAATCAAGGATAGAGTGTTTGTTCGAGGACCAATAACTAAGATCATAAATATAATAACAAGGTTCACACTACTCGGTCCCATTCAATGATAATTGTACATATCAATTATGTATGCTGAAGAGTAGAGAATAAAGCAGAAAGCTAATCAAGGATAGAGTGTTTGTTCGAGGACCAATAACTAAGATCATAAATCATAATAACAAGGTTCACACTACTCGGTACTCACCACCCTCAAAACATATTGCATTCCACTGCTACCAAATGAATGCCCACAAGGTAATATCATTGCGTCATCCATGAGAGCTCCTCTGCACGAACATACAACCATAAAAATGCAACATCACACAAACTGAATACTGATACATTGACCACAAACAGTAAGACAGACTATTCAAACCATAACTTTAGGACCTCACTACTACAATTATATAAATGATTTAGTTAGGTCTTAAGTAGCGTTTTTAAACTAAAAACTTATGCGAATATTTATAGTTTTCTACATTATCATGAATATTATCCACATGAACACAATTCATAATAGCGTATATCTTAAATAGTTTCATTTGTGATAAACCTATAGGGCAATGACCATCAAAGACTACGAAAGATAAATCAGAAAGGCAATTAATATTTAATCAAGCATGCCACGAAAATAGAAAAGAACTTGCATGAACTCACGTCAATGGATCCGAGAGTATCGTCCTTAATGATTCCCCTGATCCACTAGAATTTGAAACATCCTTTCTTCCACTAAATCCACAGCCATTATCAATCAACATATCTTTAATCCCAGTTCCTGAGCCCTCCACCCCATTAACATACTGAGAGTAGTACAATTCACCACCCGGGTCTGCAATTGTAATAGCATTTTGGTACTGACATAACTGCCCTTGTAACTGATTCTCATTCGAACTCGATCTCATATCATTTCCTGAGATCATAACAATTCCTTCTTTCATTACTTCCCTAAGTAAACCTAATTCAATCGCACGTAAAAATGAACATCATAAATTCAATGTCACAAAAAGTAGGGGGTTTTCAGATAACTTATTTTCAGGACTTTAGATGTGGAAAAGTCGGTTCATTTTAACAGCATATTAGCCAATAAATATGATCTCATGAGTTTAAATAAGCTATAAGCAGAACCTTATAAGCTCGTTTGTAGTTAAAAACTAAATTTAGTCTTTGCAAATTTCAATGATCCAGTAAACTATAAAAACTAACTTAACTGAACACCGCGTCTAATTCAAACTTACCAATAGATGAAATATGATTCCTTTTCCCATTACCATTTTTCTCATCAATGCTGTTTCTACAAACATTACTTTTATCATCCTCATCAATATCATTATCATTATCGTCATCATCATCGCTATCGGATCCATCAGAACTCGATTCCGGCCCATTTCTGGCCTCCCAGCCATGGTGATAAACCGGGCCGGGTTCGGAGCGGAATTCAGTGGTGGATTGTGGTTGACAGGGTCGGTTTTGATGTTCAATAAAACCAGTAAGCTCCCGAGTGGTTTTACTACTATGGTTGTTGTTAATTGTGTTTCCGGTGAGATGGTGGTGGTGTTGCGGTGGATTGCAGCGAAAGGGTGAGATGGAATTGTCTTGGAAGAGGAGCTGAGGGTGGTTATTTGGACGGTGTGAGAGGACTAAAGAGATCTCTTCGGAAGCCATGTTAGTAGTACGTGATGAAGTACAGAGACAAAAAAAAACTGAAAACCCTAACCCTAATTTTGACTAATTGTGATTGGGGAATTGGGGATTAGAATCATGATTGACTTTTATTTTTTTGCTTTGAAAAAGTGTTGACCGGGTTGAAGACTTCTGTTTTTAAGGGCTTCTGTTAATGGGAGAATTTTCAATTGAAGTTTTTTTAAAAATAAAAATAAGTGATTTGTAAATTTGTATTACTTTCAATCTAGTATAAGAAACATATATTCTAGTTTATTTATATTCTTTTTTTATGTGTAATTCCCTGAGATCACTCACAACAGTTGTTTTTTCAGTTTTGTCAGCTCAGCGCCACGTCAGCACAATCAAAACTGATGAAAGACTGACTAAGCACTGCCAACAGTCCTTTCTTCAGTTTTATTTCTGGGACCCACTGACTATTAATTTAATTTTTAAACACAAATTAAATAAAAACTATTTCATTAAACTTAAAAAATATTACATTAATTAAAATAAAAATATTATAATAATTAAAATAAAACAATACAATAAGTAAAAAAAATTACATTTATTGAAAACAATTAAATAAATTAAGCACGGTTTTGACGACGGAAGCCACGTGGGAGGTGCCAAATGTGTTCGATGAGAGCATTACGAAGTTGATGATGAACCCTTTGATCGCGTAGTTCCTTGTCCATGCGCATTTGTGTTGCAACCCTCTTGTCCCACGTACGTCTTGGTCTATTTATCGGGTCCGACAAATAATCTTCCTCAAGTTGACATATATTGTGTCCGTTGTCCTCGGTGATCATGTTGTGTAAGACAACACACGTGTACATGATTCGTATAATTTTGTTGACGCTATATGGCCTTGCAGGATTTTTAATAATTGCCCAACGTCCTTGAAGCACTCCGAATGCGCGTTCTACATCTTTTCGTTACGATTCTTGGTACCTCTTGAACTTCATATTCTTTTCCTCTATCAGATATTTAAATGACTTAACAAGAGTCGCCCATTCCGGATAAATTCCGTCGGCGAGGTAATATCCTTTCGTAAAGGTTTGGCCCGCAATAGTAAACGGTTCTGCGGGCGCTCGATCTTATAGTAGATCATTAAACACATCCGATTCATTAAGACATTGATGTCGTTGTTTGAACCGGTCGGACCAAAATAAGCGTGCCAGATCCACAAATCATAAGAGGCAACTGCTTCGAGCATGATGGTTGGATGCCCATGATCACCTCGCGTGTATTGACCTTTTAAAGCTACCGGACAATTTTTTCACGGCCAATGTGTAACACCCCTCTCTTAGTATATTATAAAATACTCTTTAACATCGGAAGCGTAGGTCAAAAGATATTATATTAACAATATTTACAAAAAGGTAAATACATATAATGTTCAAAACACCGTACAGAGACGGGGGTTACAAATTTTCACTTTCATTATTTATCAAAATATATCAGAGTTGCCAACCGATCAAACATTCCTTGAACAAAACCTGTCTGCCCTCCCATTCAATCATGACCTGCAGGGGTTAAGTGGGGAATTAGCACGAAGCTAAGTGAGTGAACACGAAACTAACAGTTCAACTTAGCATAACAATCTGTTTACATCAAATAATCGTAAACACATATCGTCAATATCAA
Source organism: Gnaphalium uliginosum (assembly GCA_963930675.1). NCBI lineage: Eukaryota > Viridiplantae > Streptophyta > Magnoliopsida > Asterales > Asteraceae > Gnaphalium > Gnaphalium uliginosum. Next base: position 2,152,418 of record OZ005682.1, on the reverse strand, counting down.
AGAGGATCGGTGGTTTTTGAGGAACCCTACTGCCGCGGTGGCCCTCAAGAAACGCTTATCACAATCTGTAGTGGCCACTACCGAATATACCGATAACTTGATATTACCACTACACAATATGGGTTTAATACAACACATGTACGACACCCCATATTTGTAATCTTGTAAATCATCAAGTCCAACAATCTGTTGACCTCTTTACTAGCAATCAATGCCCAGAGGCCACATTGCACGTAGATTCATAATCAGCATATCAGACTAAACAGTCTATCAATTATATCTACGTTTACTTGTTGCAACCAAACCGTTACAACCAAATCAAACTTGTGAGTTCCAGATCCACTCACCTGCCAGTCTCAGCCCAACAACTCAGAAGTCTAATGTTACTGAGTCTTCTGCTGATCTGAGAATACAACAAATAATGAGTTAGTAACTCATTCCATAATCATATAACATATTTAAATAAGCAGGTAAATTCCTGAAGTCTAAGAAAACAAACGTTCAATCCGAAGCGAAACCAGAAAGTCCCGAAACGATGCTTAAAATTGAAAAATGCCATTTTCGACCCCAAGATGACCCCGAAAGGCCAAAAACTGCCTAGGCTCCTTATATAGAGCCTTGATTATTGGGTCGTTTTCGAGTGACCATGCGAATTTCAACCCAATCCGAGTTAGTAAAACTGTCACTCAGTCGCGACCCTGAAAACACTTACGCAATTTTAAAATTTGCAAAACAAAATTTTAAAATCTCAGTTCGCTTCGCAACAAACTCGGTTCGCTTCGCAACTCGGTTCGCAGGGCAAGAACTCAGTTCGCAGCAATCTCAGTTCGCAGGAATTCTCAGTTCGCAGAAAAACTCAGTTCGCAGGTCAACTCAGTTCGCTTAGCAGCCAAGCACTGCGAACTGAGTTCATCTTCTGCAAACTCGCGAACCGAACTTGCTGTTACCGAAAAAACCGAGCTTTTCTCTTTCAAAACTCACAAATTCGACTACCTATCATTCTAACAAGCTTTCTAACAACTCATATACATCAAACAACATCATATAACATCGTTTAAGCTTAATTTTCATATCAATTCGTGAATTAACTAATTTTCATAAAAACTACAATTACAAGCTAAACACTTACAGAAACAAGATGGCGACTTGATTATGTTACTGGAATTCCATTTTTGAAACAAAAAGATGATACGAAATAATTTCAAGAATTCACTGAAGATTTCTTCAAGTTTCAAAAACTCAATTCGCAGAGTATTATGGAAGTTTTGAGAACTGTACAGAAGATTTGAGAATATGTATGTATATATATTAATTTAATCCAATACCATTACAATTTTAGTTCCCTTCATAATCCATTGTCGGGAACCTAAAACCATTTTGCGAAAACCAAATATTTTATTTTACCGTCAACTAGTTCGGTTTAAATCAATGAATTATGTATTAGTCACAATAATTCATTTATTCATTTTACTAATATTATCAGACATAATAATAGTAAAATATTTCCTAACACATTAAATAATAATTTAAAGTTTTAGGGAAATTACCGGAATACCACTAGGCCCTTAAAGTGGGTGTTACACAATGCATACAATTGATGCTTCCGAGCATACCCGGAAAACCATGCAACTCTTGATGTTTAGCGTGTAAACGCTGAACATCTTGGAGTGTTGGTTTTCTAAGGAACTCGCTCGAGAATAGATGAAGTATACACTTGCAAAAGTTATCCAAACAATCGTATGATGTTTGTTAACCCGTGTGTAAATATTCATCAAAAGCATTGGCCGCGATACCGTACGCCAATTGGCGTACGGCGGACGTTACCTTTTGGTAAATGTTGAAACCAAGTTTACCGGTAGTGTCATGGCCTTGACGGAAATAAGTAAAATAAGGAGGTATTGGTAGTTGAGCGTAAGATGTTATACCTTGACATAAACGTTCAAACAATGGCCGACTCATTCGAAATCCTCTTCGAAAGTAATCCGGCGGGAACGTGGGGTTTGGGCCAAAGTAATCTTGCCACAAACGTTCGCCGGTTGCGTGTCGATTTCTTTCTAGGTATCTTCTTGGTGCTCTTGGCGGCCGACTAGAAGTTTCGGCAACATCTTCTTCATCTTGCTGATTCAACATATCAACAATATCAAGCATCGCAACCGGATCGAAACATTGCGTGACCGCTAAATATTGTTGCATAAAATCGTCTTCGGAGGAGCTCGAAGAGGAGCTTGAATCCATTGTTACGATTTATAGAAAAATGATGGATTATATAGAATAATTGGGTGGAATAATGTATTTGATTGAGATAATGGAAGAGAAAATTGTGTGTGAATTAGAGTTTAATTGTTTGTTTATTTATAGTGTGTTTGGGATTGGATAAAAGGAGTAAAAAAAATATTATTTTTTTCAAAAAAACGGATATATTACCGTTATACTTTTTTTATTTTTTATTTATTATTTTTTATTTATTATTTTTTATAATAACGGCTAGAATTTTTTTTTAAAAAAAACAACAACAAGTGGGACCCACCCCCACCCCGTCGCCTTTCGTCACCAAACCGAAGGGGGCCAACCGACGAAGTCGTGCCATCGGCGTCGGTTAACCGGCCTTCGTCGGTTCCCCAACCTATTAAGCCGTTGGGAACAGTCTGATAAGTATCCCTTTTACATTCTTATTATCATTATCATTTTTTATAGAGTAAATTACATTGCCCGTCCCTGTGGTTTACCCTATGTTACAGACCCCGTCCTCGGGTCGGGTATTGTACGGGTCCAGTTCCTTGACCCGAAAATTTATATCGCTGCCAGTCCCTACTCTTAACGAGTATTAAAAAAACCCCGTTATCTCACAACACGTGCGACGCACGTGAGGGCAAAATTGACTTCTCATTTCCTCTGCCTCTGAGTAAATTACATTGCCCGTCCCTGTGGTTTACCCTATGAGTCAATTTTGCCCTCACGTGCGTCGCACGTGTTGCGAGATAACGGGGTTTTTTAACAATCGTTAAAAGTAAGGACTGACAGCGATACAGATTTCCGGGTCAAGAGACTGGACCCATACAATACCCAATCTGAAGACGGAGTCTGTAACATAGAGTAAACCACATGGACGGACAATGTAATTTACTCTTTTTTGTATATAAGGTCCAAGTAGCAATGCTTTTTACATGTAGTGGTAGAAGTGTAGAACTCAACCTTTTTACTTTTAGTTTTAACATTGATTATTAATTATTTTTTTCTATAAAAAGATATATATTTAGATAATCGAAATTTTATGCACTATAGTGTGAAACTATTAAAAAATTATTAGATACGCCATTACTCGTTATGATACACTATATGAAAAATTACACTGTATATCACAAATTTAAATTATATATTATATTTTTTTAAAAAGATAATAATAATATGAATCTTAAAGAGAACCAATTTCTAATAATTTGGATATAATTTTTTCTCATAAAACTTGCAAATGTCAAGATTAAAAGAAAAAATATATTTTATACGATTACTATCGTAAAAAAATGATTTTAAAGGATCGTTATACAAATAATTTTTATAAATAATAGTTACAAACTCAGTTGTCAAATTTATATTAGTTTATTTTTTATCACTGATATTTCTCTCGTCATATTTTAGATGTAACACATAAGTTTGTATCTAATTTTTCTGTGAATTGTTTGTATAAAAAGAATTTTTCCGTCATAAAACATTCGTGAGCTAAAAACGAAAATATGAAAATTCAAAGTATGCATAGCCGACATTGGAGCAAAAACGGACAATACCCCAAACCAAATATTACTTGCAACGAAACATCCTAAAATCTTAAAACCCAAAGAATCTACAACTATAAACGACTTATTCAATAGTCGTCGTATTATCAAGTATGGACAATGGAATCAAAGAAGAAGAAGATGTTATTATTGTTCATTCACATACGCGTGTTCTCTCTATTACTCCGTCCCAATTACAAATTCTCTTATCATTTCATTTTTATCGTTTTCCCATTTTCTTATCTTATATCCCATTACTATTTATCTCCGTGATCGTGAACGGTTAACCGTTGTAATTAGTTTGCTGGCGCGAAATGGTCGTTAACGGTTTGTTCATCGTCACACTTTTAATCATTGTTCTAGTTTTAGAAGGTAATTTAGCTTCTGCTGATGGATTAAAAAGTTTCCAAGAATCATGTAATAAGGCTTCTAGAAGTTGCCAGCTGAAGAATATAACTGCCTGTTTGACTTATTCTCAAACTGGTAATTTATGTTACCCTTTTTGATGTTCTGTATTGTGTCATAATCTTGAAAGATGACTTGTGTGACCATCGTATAACCGAAATTTGTTAATAAAAAGGTTAGTAAGAAACGAGGAAATATGTTAGTATGCTTTACTTATAGGCTGTCATGTAGTCCATTCTGATAATTCTATTAGCAAACTCGTAATACGTTACATGTCTTGTGTTTTTTGATGTGGGATAAGTTTCGGAGTACTTGTGATGATTATACCTTTGTGACCAGTAAGTTCAAAGGTTTCAAGTTATGAGAACTACATTTTTTTGGCAAAATGTAAAATGAAAAATTGCAAGTTTTCAAGATTTTGACAATGTTCTCTTATCTCCCTGCTGATCTGTTTTGGTGACTAAATCAGTAAAGTGACTCTGTTAATGTAGGCACTCATGAAGAGTTACGCCTCTTGGTCCAAAACAATGGGGAAGAACCGTTGTGTGTATATGTTAGGATCTTTCCTTCTAACAACACGATTGAGGAGATAGTTTTGTTAAGCCACCAAATGCAGAAGGTACGTTTCATTTTGTTCAGCAAAACTTTTGCCCCAATACAAAGTACCAAACAGAAGCTAAAACTTTTGAAGCACCTTAAATTCTATAAGTTGTTTATCGATGAGCATTTTTAAATTGATTATTGTCACTTTCAGATTCAGCACTGGATAACCAGTTGCTTAATGCTAAGGATCACTATAAAATTGATCGACTAGTCTAACAATTTTTTCAATGATCAGGTTACTATAAGGCTACAACTACTCCTTTCCTTATTATCCAAATCTGATTGTTTTGACTCCTATAATCAGAAAATCAATCATAACCGTACTTATTTTACCAAAACACCATATATAATAATGCGTCTTAAGCTGTAATGGCAGTTCAACTGTACATCCAAACATCGCGTTAAAGTAGGGGTGGCAAAATGGCCGGGTTGGTCAGCTTGGATAACTTGAAACAAGGGCGGGTCACATACAGGTTGGGCCGTGCCCGAAAACACTTTTTGTTTGTTTGTTTGTTTCAAACTAATTCATAATTAATATGTTAAATTTCATAAAAAATTATAGTATTACAATAGTACTCGAACTTTTTTAAATGGAGTGATTTAGGAGATTTTATGAATATTTTTCAGATGACTTGTAACCCATTTGAGCCGTTATTCTTTTAGTTACATACTTTAGCCAAATCTATCTCACGCCCAGTAACGCTATAAACTTGTTTTGCTTCCTCAGGTCAATTTTTCGTCAGATGTCGACTTAAGTTCTACACTAACATTGAATTCTAGTGATGGTGATTGTGTAATACACGCTGCAGCTCCAGCACCAGCACCATCACCCGCGCCAACACTAGAAAACCACTACCAAAAATACTCTTCTTATGGCAAGTACATAACTCCAACCAATTGTGCATACCTAGTAATCCTAGTAATTATCGTAGGAGGCATTATGACCATTGTCAAAGTGAGAACTCGGGGCAGGCACCTTGATGGGGTCCCATACCATGAACTTGAGATGGGAAATTCAAAATCCCTTTCATCCCTAAACCTTGAAGAAGATCAAAAAGAAAATTGGGATCAAGATTGGGACGATGATTGGGGTGATGAAAAACCTGTGAAATCTGTTGGCGATGATCTTGTAATTGTCAATGAAGCAAATGGTTTGACTGCAAATTTTCCAAATTCTAATGGAAGGAGAAAGGAATGGGATGATTAGTAGTTTGAATAGATTTACGCAAAGTGTAAGAGTAGATTTTTGCAAGTCCTTAAAAAGATTTTTAATTTATTCAGAATTTCTACAAGAAAATTGTATACTATACGTCATAAGAATTTGGTCAGTCAATTTTGTTCCGAGTTTAATACATATAAGCGGATGTTGTTTCTGCATTATATAACTATTCTACTTGATACATATAGTTGATGTTCTGTTCTATTCGAAAACTGATGAAGTAAGAACTCTTTAAGACCCCTTTTAACTCTGACGTCAATACTTCAACTGTTCTAATTTGAACTATTTACTACATTTTCGTTAAAAATGTTGCAAAACATGCAACATAGTCACACAGACATAAAAGGTTCTAAGAATAAGTAACTCCAGACCAACCTATCGAATATGATAGTTTTGTAGCTAAATTTAAAAACATGCTATATATGTCGGGAAACTGATTTTTCTTTTTGCAAACTTGTCAAAACAACCATATATAGGCCGTAACAATTTTGATCAAGTTGTACTAACGTAGTCTGTAAATGTAAAAAAACTATCGGGGAAACACATTGTTTGACACTTTTTATCCACAGTCGTTTATGAATATGAATGATAGTCTGCAAAATGCGAAAATGTGATGGTTTCTTTCCTATTAAAAGCATACATGAAAGTCCTCAGATTTCATAAGCAAGTTGTTGTTTGCATATCAAAGCAGTACTTTCAATGATGTCAAACATGTATGATCTTTATGTATTAACTGAATTACTTATGTAAACATATAGTTTCTACAAGGGTACAAGACTGAAATGAATTTTTCTTGACCCCCTTCAACTACTAACTATTTACAATTCTGACTACTAGTTTATCATTAACAGAAAGTACGGTTAAGTTACTGTTGGACACAAATTGTTGGAAGAAAGGAAGGACATGTAGAATACCATAATTGCCCTCGGATACTCTTTGGAATTGAGACTTATTTGGTTCATGTGAATAATCATAAAAGGGCTATTTCCTTCCAAGAACAAAGCAATCCAGATTCCACTACAAAAAGTGAAATAAAAGAAAATGGTGTCCATAATTGTCTTTCAAGAAAAGTAAAAGCATGCATGAAGGGATCATGTTTTTTGCACCCTTTATCTTCATTACATCACATATTATATGCTTTTTCATTCTTTCTATTTTGCTTTTATATATTCCAAACAATCCTTTTGCAGCTTTTGCCTCTTTTTAATAACAATTGGACTTGGATTTATGTTACAAATAAAACACCATCACCGCGAAAAGATACACAAGAAATGTTGTGTTTTACAAAATTTATAAATTTTATATCAAAAAATGTGGAAAAACTGTATAACCATCTAAATTATGATGTAAATATCGGGTTATGGTCACTTAACACATGAACAGATGATATTGAGTTCTCCAAATGTATAAATTTCTGTCAAGCTAGCAGAATATATATATGTATATATATATATATATATATATATATATATATATATATATATCTCCTATACTCTTTAATTTCATATTAAATACTCACACCAAATGAGGGTAGGGGGTTTATTTTAGCTTTTTTTGATTGGATGGTGGTATAGCCATTAGCCCATTGAGACATATTTGCATGGGCAAAAAGTGCCACAAACTTCAACAAAGCTGCTTAAGCCACTCATGTCCATGCATTCAAGCCTTTGACTCATGTTGAGCGCTGACTCCATTCTCATGGGCATTAATAATGGTGGAAACATGCAACTTGTTTAATCAATAACTCTTTAAACTAAAATGATACATCAACCTTTATATCTTAATCTTCGATTCTTCTCTATTGCAGAAAAAGAATTGATAGAATCATAACAAATGGTAACTTTTTATGGTACAATTTTTACACATGTGGCTGAATATTGTATGATTGACTTATGATATGAGTAAATAAAAGTTTTCCCAATAATCGTGTTATATTAAACTTATGTTAATAATACTAATCTGTTTAAAAAATTTAACATATATTTAACTATATAGGCTTTCATGCAAAGAAGGTGGGTGTCTCATGAATCATGATAGTGCAATTCTAGGGTGGCTCATATCTGGAAAACCAGAAAGATAATCAAATTTATTATTAACACGTGGTGGTTGATGAAAATGACAAAATGGTCCCTCTTTAGTCTTAACCCCTTTAAATATTCATGGCCTAAATGTATTTGGAGGGAAGGACAACTCATTTTAACTAGCTTTTGCACATGCTTTTAACATACTCTTCGTCATAAAATATAACCATTTCCACCTTCTTCTTTTTTTTTTTTATAAAAAAACAACATACTTTATACAGTTTGGATGTTTAGAACAAAATTTCCTCTATACAATTATATTTATTTGGTTAAGAGTAATTTGCAATATTTAATGCATGATGTATATTGTTGTAATTGAAAATTTAGCACCTTGAATTTGAAAATGAAGTCATGGAAAGAGAAACAACCTTTTTATATACTCGAGTTTCCCACTATGTTTTACACTTTTCATTACTTTATTCACCCCCTTGGATTTTGTATATCTTTTGCTCTAAAGTGGGTGCCAAGAATCTTAGACCTCATTGCATCTATCAATATCAATTTTTGACTTCCATTCTTATAATAATTCAATCTAACTGTCCTTTTAACATGGTTATTTTAAGTGTTATTTTTATACCTAATCAATCAAATCAAATATAAATGGGTCCAATTTACATAAACAACAATACCCTTTCCTAATTACCTTGCCCTTTGCACTACATGGGTTTAGGGGATACAATGCAACACAGGGGTTAACATGTATGCTATTGCTGCAAATATCTTGCGTGCAGCTACACTTAGGATAGCGATCCGCGATCTCATAGTGCATACAGCAGCTAGCAGCACACATAATGTCCCCGTAAACAAGATAACGAAATGGTGAAAGATAGGTTTTCAGTAAAATAGGTCATAACCGATCCAAAATGGTCAGAAATTAGACCCGGTGAAAACAAATCCGGTAATTTAAATGCTAACAGAGAGTACTACTACAGACAATAATCAACAACAACAAGATAGAGCTAAACATTAGCAAAAGAATCATCTCTCCACATGAAAAAAAAATACTAACCGGATTCATCTTCGCCGGATAACCAATCACAGATCATCATTTCCATACTTAAGAAGTTACATTACATCTATTTAACCTGATTCCTCCTGGCTTTCCGACGGGCATTTGATAAGCCCTAATATGTTGATCACTTCCGCCATATCAGGCCGATTTGAAGGCACTTGTGATGTGCAAATTAGCCCAAGTTTCATTACAGGAATTGCTTCTTCAGCAGGGAACTTGCCTTGAAGGCGTTCGTCAATGCATTCATCTACTCGCCCTTCTTGCAGGGCCCCACGAACCATATCACAAAGTATCACCACATCATCCTCCATGTACTCCACGGGCCTCCTGCCTGTGACAATTTCAAGAAGCAAAACCCCAAACCCATAAACATCGCATTTATCTGTGATCTTCACTGTTTTGCAAGCAAACTCCGGTGCCATGTACCCAAGTGCGCTTTGAATTTTGCTGCTTAAAACGTAACGGTCTAGCATAGGTAGAAGTCTCGCTAGACCGAAGTCCGCTACTTTAGGCTCACCCAAACCATCAATCAAAACATTACTGGATTTCAGATTGTAATGTATGATGTTAAGCTGGTGCAAGTGCGCTAAGCTTTTAGCAATCCCGAGAATGATGTTGAATCTTTCATTCCATGTGAGTGAACTTCTGTTTCCGTCTTCATCTTCTCCTTCGTGAAGATGCTTGTAAAGATTCCCACCCGAAACATATTCATAGATCAAAAGTTGCAGAGATGGAGTCCAATAATACCCTTCAAGAGCTACAAGATTCGGGTGATGAATCTTTCCCAATTTCTTAACCTCTCTTTCGAAATCTTCTTGAGACTTAACAAGACTCGAGACTGTCAACTTTTTAATGGCCACTGATCGACCATCTCCAAGAACAGTTCGGTACACGGCTCCAAACCCACCACGACCGAGCTCACAATCCTTGTTTAATAAAGCATGTGCTCCCGTACTAAAATCAGGTTCACCAGAAAACATAACGAGCTTGCCAGAATTCGTGTCTGTAGTGTGGGAACTGCTAAAGTCACCACCTGATAACGGAACAGCTGCTGCTGACCTGGACATGGAAGAACGGACTCGAAGATTGAGAACAGTGATGAAAATTATGCCAATGACGATCACAGCAGCTGCACCAATAGCTATAAGAGCTGAAACGCTAAGAAGTATTTTCTTGTGTCCAAGAGTTGTAGGGATTGACTCAGGGTCTGAACCGGTTGAATTTGGGTTCAGTACAATCGGTTTAGGAAGTACAGCAGGGCAACTTTTGTTTACTGCAGCACCACAAAGAGTCGGGTTGCCAGACACAGAAGATGGAGATATAGTGTTGAAGAAAGCACCACCTGGTAATTCACCTTGTAGTTGATTGTGTGAGACGTTGAAAGAAACAAGATGTACAAGATTTCCTAAAGGCTTGGGTAGGGCTCCAGTGAGTTTGTTAAACGACAAATCAACATACTCAAGATCGGCAAGTTTTGCCATTGCTACAGGAACTTGGCCCGAAAAGTCGTTTCTTGATAAAATCCTGCAAATACATAAATTTGTCATTCATATTTACATCCAAAAGAAACAAAATAGTTTTGATATAAGTGAATCAAACTTACAATGAAGTTAGGGATGAACAGGTTCCAATTGAACTTGGAATGTTGCCAGAAAACGAGTTTCGTGAAAGTATCAAATCCTTGAGTGAAGTTGCTCCCCCTATTTCTGAAGGAATGCTTCCATTTAACTGATTTTCGCTCAAATCAAGAACATCCAAAGCCTTTAGCTTGCCAATAGATTCTGAGATTCCACCTATCAACGAATTCTTGGATATGTTTAACAATTGCAAAATGCGAAATTTTCCAATATCAGAAGGGATACCACCAGCCAATTCGTTGTGCGAAATATCAAGAACTTGAAGATTCTGATGTGAGATGTCAATGGATGAAGTAACAGCGCCTTCGATGCTTCCAGTCAGCTTATTCTCCGAAAAGCTAACACTTTGTAGCCCTAACTGAAATACCCAAGTAGGAAGAAACCCTGTCAACGAATTCCTACTCACATCCAAGACCTGAATGTTTTCGCAATTTACCATTGATGCAGGCAAGCTACCAGAAAACCCATTGCTAGAAATATTCAGTACTCTCAATGACCGAATATTCCCAATTGCATTCGGTACAGCACCAGTGAACAAATTCTTCGAAAGATCAACAGTCTCAAGGCTAACCATTTCCCCAATCCATTCAGTAACCTCACCGGTAAATAAATTGCTATGAAAATTTAACTCATTACACAAAGAAAGCTTCTGCAACGTGCTCGGTATGCTCCCGGAAAACGAGTTTTCACTAAAATCAATCGATCTCAACAACGCACAAGCGCCAATTTCCTCAGGTACCAAACCAGTAAACTGGTTCTTCCTCAACTTAATTTCCCTTAAATTAAACAAGCCTCCAATATCCTTCGGTATCTCACCTTCCAAAAGATTATCAGACACATCAAGTGTTCTAATTCCATTTAATGACCACGTACCCAAAGGCAGTAACCCCGAAAACTGATTCGACGAAAAGTTAAGTACACCAAGACCTGAACACGAAACTAAACTATCTGGAATTTGACCTGAAAACTTATTATTAGCAAGAGATATCGACCTTAAAGATCCACATTGCTCGAAAAACTTATCCGGTATCGGTCCAGACAAACTGTTTTCACTCAAGTCAATAACCCTAAGATTAGTAAGCTGAGCAAGATTTATTCCTATGTTTCCAGTAAGATTATTTTTAGCTAATGATAATTTACTGAGAAATTTTAACTGCATTAACCCTCTTCCCATTTTACCTGATAACCCAAACCCATCAAGAACAAGGTCAGATACCCTGTTAGATCTAGGGTTACATCTAACACCTGCCCATTTACAAGGACTGTCATCATCTTCATTCCATGATGCTAATTTACCATCTGGATCTTGTAAATCAGCTTTGAATACTATTAATCCCAACACATCATCATCTAAAGTTGGATTCAAAGACTTCACAGCAATAAAATTAGCCAGCAGTAAAAATAAATAGAAATTACACACTTTCCTCATTGTAAAAAACCCTAGCTCAATTTGTAAAAATTCCTAACGAACTCTAACAAACTCACCGCATTTTGCGGAACCTAAACAGAGATGAAAATCAAAGCAACTTTACTTTCTTAAATTGCAAAAGTAAACGTTTACTAACTAGCTTAAATAATAAAAACCGCCAGCGAAGTAGCCGGAGAGAATGTAATTAGAGAATTTAGAGAGTTTATTGGTTACCGGAAAGTTGAACGGAAACGGCGGAGGTGAGGATTCCGGCCGCCGTGAGACGGTGGTTTAATTTCTGTCTAGGTTTTCTTTATTTTTTTCTCTTTCTCACACTAGAGACTGATGTTTTCTCAGACAGAGAGTACATAGACTTTATTTGAGGAAAGAGATTAAAGAGGAAGGTTGAGGGGCCTGTGTGGTTAGATGGGACAGGCGTCGGTATGTTAGTGGATTAATGTGAGCTGTCATACACGTAGGCACGGACAGTTGGTGGGGTCAAGCGTTAAGGCGTAATCAGTGGTACAAAAGTTTGTTCGTTGTTACACCACTTTAAGGGGTTCTTATGTAAATATAGAAAGTATAAGGGTTCCTATATGGACAAAGTGTAAGTTGAAAGGGGTATAAACGTAAGTATGAGATCGGTCTATCAATTGTCTCATTACTTAGTTTCTATTTTAATTTAAAAAATACTCCGTATACAAGTACAAGGTATCTAATGAATATTGTTGTTTATATTGTTATTAAGGAAGTACAAGTATAAATTAGAGAAATCCTTTAAACCCATAAAGTATGGGAGCTCATAAATACAGCACATAATTTGATTCATATAACAAAAATGTGCATTAAGTAGTTATACTTCATGCATTAACGGTATGAAATTCGTGTTGAAATCAAAACTCTTGTTGTATTTATCACCACCTATAAAGTATATGTTATCCAAGAATATAATAAACTCATATATAAAAATGGTCCCCTTCAAAGCCAAGTTCACCAAAAGATCATTCTTTCACCCAACTTGTAACTTGGAACAATTGTCGGAAAAATCATTGTCCAATGCTCAGCTATGCAATAACAAACAATTCAATTGGTACTCGGCTTTTTTATTAAAAACAAAAAACATAAAAAAAAGTGCATAGAACATGGAACATTTGTAGGAGAACTGTTTTCTATTTGATTATTATCATCATTATATTCGGTCTTTATAAATCATATACATTTACCAGATAAAGTAGTTTGCGAATCTAATGTTTCTCTTAACAAAATAGCTCAATGATAATGATTTATCAATTATACGTAATTGCCCTGTGAGAGGGACAATTATAATACTCGTCTAATTACGAAATCAATATCGAGTTTAGTTTGATAACACATCTTTAACAAAAAATTGATCATGTTATATGGAGTAAGATAATAACAAATGGAAAATGAAGCGTGCATCGAATTGTACGGTTTGTTATGTGAAATAAAGTATAAATGATGCCCTAATTATGATATTTATAAAAGTGCAATAAATAACTGATTGTGTAAATATATATATATATATATATATATATATATATATATATAACTTTTAACCTAAACTGCACAATCTAATATGATACGTTGTCAACAACATATACACTATCTCTCTAAAACTATCTATCAGAGTGAAGGTAGTGGAGTGATGTGGACAAAATGGTTCTCTAACATTTTGAAGTTTACCACTCCCCTCTCAGTATGGTTCACAAAAAAAATGGTTCAATATGGTGGCTACCATATTGAATGGTAGCTTTTTAATTTATTTTGTGTGTGTGTGTATAATTATTTATAAAGGTAAATGTGGGTCCAATTTTTAGTTTGATGATTACGAGTGAAAATTAGTTTCAGTATGATTTCAATATAAAAATAACGTGACACTGATGTGTCTAAGACCACTCCCTCTCCTCTAATCAAATGCAATTACACTGCTCACTGCTGCTCGTTTCTTGGTAGTGAGTGGAAGGTCATTAAATGAGGTAGGAGGGGAAGTTGGAGGGGTAGGTGATGTAATTAATTAAAAGATATGTTCAGTGAGACACAGTGAGTTTTGGGATTTTGCTATTTGGCCCTTTTCCTATTTTTCAATATTTGCAGACAGTGGCCCCTACATTCTCCCACTCACCTTAATTTTGAACCCATATGATATTTCAATCTCATTTCCTAATCAACGAATCAAAAATGTGCCCCCGTATTTAGTTATTTACTATGTTTATTTATTTATGGTTATCTAGAAAAAGTACTACTCCGTTGATTGATTAAGACTCGTACTTCTAATTGATTTTTCACCGTGATTAATTTTGTTAGAAAGTGGATTTAGTGTAGAAGATTTCTTTTTCATGCATTTAGAAAATATTAGTAATAGAAAACACTTAGCAATTCGTAGGTTTCTTCTTAAAAATATTATTATTAGGAATGGATTTATTTATAATATAAAACACAAATAATATGCCAATAGTTTCGTGATCAGCATACATCGTAACTATAATTATAATCTTATCTTGTTATAATAAATATAATATAGTAAACACCTATGTATATCATTAATTTATAAATTTTTAATTATTCAATTGAGTCCTTAATTTCACATACTTATAAAAATAAAACCCTGTAAAATTATCAATTTTTAATATAAGAATTTAAAGTTTAAAAATATATAGAGTATAATAACGTATGTCGACAATTTATACATTTAATTTTAAATATAAAGTAAAACTGATGATCATGTTTTCCTATCGAAATCTTAACTTGGTAAAATGGAAAATAATTAATTTTAACATTAAACCAATGACACATTTTAATTATAACTGCAACATACCATTATTACTTCAAACTATTCATTTACTTATGTATAATTAGATACCTTTACAATTAATTGTATTTTGACTTGTATAAAATGCTTAACGCCGTTGAAAGTTTACGATCTACACTCTCAATTCAATATAGACTACATAAAATATTTTAATTCCAAACAATATTGAATATCTCTTAACTTAAAAAAAATCTAATATATCACATAGCATCTAAGGATTCTTTCAATATTTTTAAAAAACAATTACAAATTCATTAAACTGTGTATATTCACGGTTTTTAGGGCTAGTGATAGTAATATAATATAATTCTCTGTAATAGTAATCATAATCATCAAATTAATAATTTTCCCAATAATAATACTTCAAAGACACTAATTAGCTCCATGTGATTTGATTATTCTTTATAAATAGCCGTTGTTAACCGCTAAAGCATGATTGTGACACTAAATATAATACACACTATTACACTGATAATTAATTTACTTGATGGTGAATAAGAAAGGTTCTCATATCCGATCATAGTTAAGCTCTGAAACACGACTAAATGTAGTAGGCTTTTTAGTTTTTTATTTAATTTTCAAGTGAAAATCACAAATATCATATTGGAAGTATTGTTGGTACTTTTTAACATGGGTACACCGTCACTTTTCTATTAAAATAAATTGTTCTATGTAACTAGTCTCGTATATTGATCGAGAATTTTGATTAAATACAAGTCTAAAACTGTTTTATGTTGAGATATAAAATTTGTTGGGCGTTTAAGGTTTTAATTAGTAGTTCACTAATGCATTATTAACTCATACATCATATTTGTGATAGTTTGAGACGTTACATTTACATGATTGTCTTAATTTAATTAATAAGACAATAAAATTCTATTAAGGAGGCCTATGTTCGCTAACTATTAATGGTTGTATCATGTATGGGCCAAAATTTGATACTAATATAATTGGGCCTAAGTGAATAGAATGTCTAAAGTCTTGTAAAATCCAAAATAGAAAACGCCATAATTGACGGAGCCAAACGGAAAAAAAATAAACAAATAGCCAAACACATGAGAACAAAAAACAAGGGTGCCGTTACGTCAATTCATCTGTCAAAAGGTGTTTCCCGACTACCCGTGTATCTGTATGTATTCTGTGAGATATGAGTTTAACCTATAATGTTAAAAAAATATAAATGGAAGAATAAGTAGAAATGATCAATTTTCTTTAAAACTCAATTTTCACTCAAATTTTTAAAATTAAATATCTCACAAACGGCATGACTAAAAATTATAAAAATTACATATTCGAAATTAACGTTTTTTTTTCTATTCGATTAGAGATTTGACAAGCTATAGTTTCGACAAACCTTTTTTTTCTTTTTTTTGTCGGGTCTTAAAAAATACGATTTATATAATCACATGTGTTTTATGTAAAATCACATGTGATTTTATGTATAGTTACATGTGATTTCTGATAAAAATATAATATTGGTACACAATTATTTATCAATGGTGGATGTTAACTCACACGTGATTACGACTTAATATTCATTCACATAAATAACTATAAATAAGATTTTAAGAATTGCATTCGTTTACGGCCAAAATCACATGTGCTTATTTATTTGAGGTTTAATCACATGTGTTTTTCAAATAAAGTATGTGATAATAACTGATAATTCACATGTGATTCACCTTTATATTTATTTACATGTATAATTATAAAAAGTTATTTGAAATTCGTATTTATTTACACTTTATTGACATGTGATTACTAATTTAATGTTTAATCACATGTGATTATAACTAAAAAAATTTATGAAGTTTTATAACTTATCAAAAAATTTATTTTTATGTGATTTTAAATTTGTAATTTGTAAATTTGATTATTCACATGTGATTATAGCTAATGATTTAAAACTTATAATTTGATTGTAAATATATTCATATGTGAGTGTGATTTAACATTACGAATTTCACATGCCCATTAGAAAACGAAAAAAAAAAGTTTGTCGGAAGTATGTTATGTGAGGTCTCTAATTAAAGATAAAAAAACGTTGAATTTAACGGTGTAATTTTTATAATTTATAAATATACGATTTATAAGATATTTATATTTTTAAAAAAAGATAAAAATAAGCAATTGAAATAGAATTAATTCGTAGAATCATAGAATGAATACGGAATTGCTTATCTCAAGTCAATTTTGGGGTACAGCAGTTTCGGTTTGTTATTATATTCATTCAATTTCTTCGAAGGAATCATTTAAACACTCAATAAGAATTAAATTATGTATAATTGTATCTCCTATCTTCTTTCTCCTTTATATATTATACTAGTTTTAAGCTCGTACGATACACGACAATTTAGAACATACAATTTTATTCCTATTAATTTAATCAAATAAATAAATTATTAAGCGATTTGTTAAATATAATTATTTTTAGTACATACTATTATTATATTGTGAGATGTTCATTGTAATATGATAAATATTATATACAAAGTTCATATCATTACACTAAATATAAGATCGTAAATAAATATATGTCAAATTGTTCAATGGTATTTTATCTTTTAATTAATTATTACAAATAATAAAATGATAATATTAATTAAATAATTTATAGGAGTTTGTTTTGATATAGGACTCCTTCTTTGCATATTAGTGTTTATATTCATCAACTATTAAATATTAAAAAATAATAAAATAATAATATGATATTAATTAAATAATTTGTTAATTAAAATTAAGATGTTGACACGTGTCATTTGTGCTTACGTGGCAAATTCTGGAGCTTTCTTTTATAATGCACGGTAATTTATTAGAATTATTTTAAATATTACGTGATTAAATGATAATTGTAGTACATATTTTATAAAATAATTTATAAAATAATTTATAAAATAATATTAATTAAACAATTTATAAGACTTTGTTTTCGTATGTGACTCCTCTTTCTATAATATTATAATATATGTAGCATTTATATTTATTATTTATTAATTATTATAAAATAATAAAATAATAATATAAATATTAATTAAATAATTTGTTAACTGAAGTTAAGAAATTGACACGTGACATTAATGCTTATGTGACAAATTCTGGAGCTTTCTTTTATACTCTTTTAGTATATATATAGATATACAGACATAGATTATATTTTCATTTTTTCATAAAAAATACTTCATATAGCTATTCATTCATTCATATAATTTAATTTAATTAATTGATTGATATTAAAAGAGGTGATAATGTATACAACGAAAATTAAATCAAAATAACAAACTTTGTATTTGGTTCATTAACACTTGATTGATGAGACTGGGCTTAATTAAAACAAAATCATGAACGCAATTAAACAAATTAACCAAATGCAACTTAAAAGCCCGTGTAAGAGTCCAAATTGGCCCAGGCCCGTGAAACAAAAACGATCCCCTAAACCTTGACCAAAATCAAAGAGAACAAGAAACGCAGGTGAGCTAGTGAGTAATCACAACGATGGCCTCCACTAACAATGGCGTGATTGCTGAAAGAAAACGAACAATTGTATCGGCTCTCTGTAAACTCAAATCAGTCGATGCTGTAAGTTACTTATCCGATTTCAGTTTATTATTATGCTCCAGCTTATTATTTAGATATCGATGTTGATTTCTGTAATTGTATAGTTAATTACCTGTATATCTTACAGTATGTGCGATTTATCAACTTATTAAGCAGTTCAGTGCTTATGAATTATTAAATACGGAGTAATAAGTATCTTATTTCTATGCTAGATTTTGAATCTTATGCGATATTAAAAACTTTATGTGAAATTTAATTATACGAGATTTTTTAGTTTATGCGAAATTTGATATCTCCCAACTCTATTTGTTGATTAGTTGCATTGGCGTATTTTAGTTATTATTGCAACAATTTTTTTGCTGTCTTGCTTCTTTATGATCTTTTCTATGTCATGATATGTACTTGGAGTCTTTTTATTTTTTGGTAAAGGGGACGGTACCCCAGAAAATTTCATTGAAAAACAAACAAAGTATAAGAATAAGTTGGGCATACCCAACTATTTACATTTTTGTCTTCCCAACCATGCTGAAGTTGTATTGTTTAGTGTGAATTCGGTCATTTGAATTCAATTTGCCTGTGGTTTTTCTGTTTACGCATTATTTTCAGTATAACACTTTGGGTGATATGAAATAATTTTCAATTTTTTTTCTCGGCCGGACTTGTAGTCTTGTTGACATAAGAATTATGGTCTATCAAGTATATGCTGAATCCCTGTTTAATATCATTTACAGACAAAATTCTTGGATGATGTGGTGAATGACCTCAAAAGCTTGAGTATTAACATCGTGAAAACTGCTATTGAGAATGAGTACAATGAGGAGGTGAGTTGTATCCTTTTTGGCATTGTGATATTGCATCCATAAGTTAAAGTAAGAGTTCACACAGAATACTGTTTCCATTTTGAGTCACTTGGATGGCTTCCCCTTATGTGTTGTAAACGGTGAAATAAAAGCATTTATGTTGATCTTAATACTAGATTTATTTTTTGGCAGTTCAACAAGTGGGTCAAGTTTGCAGAGAATTTTCCATCAGATTCCGAGGGATGCTCAAAGGGTCTAAGTGAGTTAAATGAATACTTGAGTGCAAAATCTGTTCTAGTGGGTGGTGGATACAGACCTTCTGATGCTGATATAATTGTTTTTGCAACCGTTCATCCATATGTGGTATGTAATATTAATCTTTTCTGATAAATCTTTTCACCATGATTACTGTTTATCCATATGTATATGTAGAGCATTTAGAGCCTGAACTGTAATGTCTCCTGTTGAGCAAGGAGTTATGCATCTATTATATTGTTAAGCTTTATATATGTCATGCCTAATGTTTGCTGTCTATTGATGGCAGATTAGTCTTCCAGGTTCTGACAAGAATAAACTGCCACATCTGTTTAGATGGATGGATTACATCCAGGTAATAGGTTTCCTTTGCATTGAGATAATGTTTTTTAAGTCATGATCCTAGCACAACATTTTAACTGATAGTCATTGTTTGTTTTAGCGTATCGATCTCTTATTTGTTAAATAGAGCAATTGGAGATCTCTTATTCTTCATGACAATATTGCTGTAGATTTAAAAAAATTTAATGCTTTATTACCTTGCTAGTTTGTTTGCTTTTTCCATGTCCATGGAATGGGGGACACTTGGTTTTCGCCCGTTCGTTTACTTTGCACTAATGTATCAATATATATCTTGCAGAATACCCATGATTTTGGAGAGCTATTTAAAGAAATTGCGCTAGAGAAGGCCCCTTTCGATCCTCCTCCAGTAAGTACCAAGTAGACTCGATATAAATTGTACTGATGAAAGGTGTCATATGTACATTATATTTGTGCTGAGTATTTGGAAGCAGTAGTTCACTTATAGTGTTCGTTCTAATTTGAATATATTATAAGCCCCTGTGAATTATGTATCGTTAATTCAGTTGGCAAAAGCGACAGCAAAGGTGGAAGCCGAGCCAAGTACGAAAAAGGCTGAGGCAAATACGAAAAAGGCTGCACCAAATACAAAAGCAGCAAGTTCAGAAGCTGGCACAGAGAAAAACTCTGATGTGGTATGATATTTTTGGTCCTGATGCATGGTTATTTTCCCTATACATGAGTACATTTATTCTACATTTGAGTCTCACACACCCATTACACTCCTTATCGGTCTTATGGGCCTTGGTCGATTCTTTTGTTGTGAGAGATATAGTACTAAATAGTTAGTGGGCTGTGTGATGCTTGTACTTTTATTTCTTCTTCTTGTTTTTTTATTACTCAAGAATCGAGACATATAAACGTAAGAAAGTATATTTTTCTATCTGCATGAGAATTTCTGATTATATACATTTTTATATGTTTATTTATTCATTGGTTCTAAGAAGTAAATTCTTCAGATAATATTGAAGGAAAGAACAGATCAAAAAAGCAATAAAATCAAGACTTAAAGAAGTGTGAAGTTTCCGAAAGTGAATAAATAAACTTAAACTTGATTGCTGTCTCTAACTTTAGTTTTTCTTTGTGCTCTCTTTGATCCAGACATGACCTGCTTTTTTTACTCTTAATAGTTAACAACTTTTTAATATTACTTTCATAACTACTTCAAAGATTTGTGTCAAGTATTTCAAATTGAAAAATTGCTGAAATATGCACTGGATTTTTCTTCTTCTTTAAAGTAAATTTATTTGCATTTTTCTTGTAGTCGAAGAAACAAGCGACAGGAAAAACAGAAGCTGCCAAGAAAGTGCCTGAAAAGGTAGCAGATGACAAAGACAAAGAATTAAGTGTCAGCTTATTAAAAATTCAGGTTGGGCTCATCCGTAAGGCGTCTAAGCATCCATCAGCTGACAGGTAATCACATTCTTATGCCATCTCCATCAGCATTAAACTTTTTGAAAAAGTTATAATTATATTTTGGTATATCAAGTGGGCAATATAGGAGGGTTGGGTTGAAATGGACCATCTTTACGTGCGGGTGTAAACACATCGGGCCAGCTTGGGTTGAACTGTAAACACCTTTTCTCCAATCTTTAAAATATATTTATTTAAATTAAATAAGTAATTCATTAATTATAATTAGTATAACAATGTTATCTTAATTAAATCTACACCTTCTAGTAAAAACAGTTGAGGATGTTTTATGCTTTAATAATAGACTTAGGGCAATTTTCAGTCTGTGTATCCCAGTTGGCGCGTTGTCCAAGTTCACCGATGTAAGTAAATGGGTCGAAATTGTTAGCTCTACTGCATATAGTTGTCATTGATCTGTTTTGGAATCTTCATGTTCATCTTCAGTTTATTGGTTGAGGAGATAGACGTCGGCGAGGGTAAATGTCGGCAGGTGGTCAGTGGTTTGGCAAAGTATTGCAGTCCAGATGATTTGACGGTACAATTATAATTTTCATTTTCTGTATATTATCATCCATTACATTTTATTATTTCTCAACGCCGTGCTATTATCATCTTAATGGCCGTTTTCATGCCTTTGACCTTACAGAACCGTCTTGTGGCATTAATCACCAACGTGAAACCTGGAAAGCTAAGAGATGTGGTTTCAGAAGGACTGGTAGTAACTCTTTCTCCACACTGTGCACACACCCATCTTACTTTTAATTCCACGGATTTCAAAAAGTTACTAGTTACTACCTTTCAACTTTTAGCATAGATATCTTCTTCTGAAAGTAATTAGACTCGCTAGAAACGTAACCAACTTATTTCATTCACATGTGCACATTTTCAGAGGTGTCTGTTATTTGTAATCTTTCAGGTGCTTTGTGCTTCAAACGCTGATCATACAGCTGTAGAGCCATTGATCGTTCCGGAAGGGGCCAAGATTGGTGAATGTGTTACATTTTCTGGGTATGCATCAAAATCGCATATGAAGAACTGTCTTGTTATGGTTACGAAATATTTCACATTAACACCGTCCCTTGAGCCAATGTATTTTGTACAGGCACGAAGGGAAGCCAGAAGATGTTTTGAACCCCAAGAAGAAACAACTTGACAAGATAACACCGGTAATTATCTTTCATGGATTGAAGTTCTCATTTTACACAATACAAGCACAAAGTCTTAAGTCATCATCTTGGTCGGTTTATATCGTCTATTGGATATTGAGGCCAAAATTATAGAATATTCTGACATAAATATTGTTGAAGATCCTTAACTTAAGCAATTTGAAGATTGGTATTTATGTACTGCAAATATAAAGTGACAATTGCTGATAATCCATGCAAAATAACTAGTTTGACCTCGAAAGCTAAAGTTTACATCCTGGTTTTGAATGGAGTGCAACGCTTAATTTCTTGGTTCAAACTTAAAAGGTCCAAAGTTGCATTAAACAGTGTGAAGACTGAAGAGGTCACACCCATCTCTCCGGGCTAACAAATTTGTTTAATTTAGCTGATTATGCGTCAATGCTTGTATATCTTCCCATATGCATGATTAACAATGGCTCCATCATTCATGATAGATCTGTGCATGTACTAACATGAATTTTTAATGGGTGCAGAATCTTTTCACTGATGACAAAGGTGTGGCTACATTCAAGGGAGTCCCATTTATGACATCTGCTGGGCCATGCACATCTACGATACCCAATGGCAGTGTCAAATGATGATCTCGATGGGGATGATGATGATGGTCATACTGATTCCCATCATCAATGCTCAGTATCAAATGATCATGATGAGTATCATGACCTTAGCTGCGCGTGTAGTTGGTACTTTTCTCATATGTCAAGCAGTAAAAGTCTAAAAATACCTTAATTGTGTGAAAATTGTTTTGTACAAACATTATGCATCATCAGTTATCCAAAATTTTGACCTCAGCTTGCCCTCCTACGTTGTTATTCAAAACCAAATACATAATTATGTTGGAGCGTTGAACCAGTTTTAAACCAAAACTGTACTAGTTAATGGGTGTCATGTTGTATCATTAGGTTTTACGTTAGTTACGTATTGTAGTGATAGTCTCTTTTCGTTTTTCGCTAACCCAGCCACTAGTAAAGGTTCAACCTTTTCAATTGGTTGAATCCTTTTCATTTGAACCTGTAGTCACTTAACTACAATAAGCCAAGAGTAAAAGTTGAATTTGATTACTCATATGAGCCTGTGGGAACTACTGGCTAACACACACACACACACATATGGTAGTATGAACACTAGGAAGTCTTGAAGGCATTAAATGGTTGTACAAACTACAGGTGGTGGTTGCTTGTGCATCATGGGGTTGTACATGGTACCACACCTTAGTGGATACAGTGGGCATGTGGGAAGTGGATAATGTGGATCTCTAGCTCCAATGTAAGATCTAAGGAAAAAGGAGGGAAACATCGCATCCCCATGTTCCATAAAAGCCCACCACTCATCTTAAAGATTTTGTTCCCTAATCCACCCACGAGTGCAAAATATGTTTTCCCATTCTTTCATAAGATAACAAGATTTTGGCTATTTTTGATGTTTTCATTTTCGGTTGCATTATATTATGCGTCGTATATGTTTGTTGGTTCTCACATTGTTCCTAGTCTCAAAGAATGGTTGTTAGGGGTACAATTATACGTCTACCGTAGCCATCAATTAAAATTTACCAATAATTATGGGAGATTTGATGGTTTTGGGACCATTTTTGGGAGAGATGTATAAGGATAAAGTGTCGTAGTTTGATGGACTTTGGATCTATATTATTTCTATATATATGTTGTACTACTATCTTGAATAAGTTGTAACAATATAAAAACGTAAATATATGTTATGTTTTTGTGTAACAATTTTATGAAACGTAGCATTTATTTTGTTTCTATGCAAAGACGAGGCGTATTTTATTGCTAACAGCTAGCACTAGCATTTCAAATTCAAACTATTTTTTATTGCAGATTTAAAAACCTTTAAAATCAAAGCCCATTTTAGATTCAAGCCTGCTTTCAAATTAAGACTATTTGAATATGGATATTATGATTGTTTCTGATTTACTTGCTTGATGTTGTGAAATAAAAAAGAACACAAAGAACAAAGTTGATTGAATAAATTAAAGATTTTGTAGACAAACTAATATTAATGACAAGAGTTAGTCATTTAATATTGATATTAATATTGGCGTTTACATAAAAGTGGATATTAATTCGAAATAAAGTAATTAATATCTCCTTGGAAAAGAAACAATTTGAAAAAAATATAAACAAAATCTTTTGCTTAGCGTAGGCAGTATAATAATCAGTAGTTGATACTGATACTGATACTGATATGATGATATCTATATGTATGAAATATTAATATTGATTCTGATCATTTGATTTGATATTACTCCATTATTATTATATTTTAGAGAGACAAATAAAGAAAGAATAAAATGAACGAATAAAAGTGTGGGGGACTGCATCGAATCCAGAGAAATTTCTGACTTTTTATTTTGATTTAATTAATTCCCTCCATCTTCTATATATGCGCTTGTGTACATTTGTTCATATCACATTTGTTTTTTCATTCTGAGCTTGCTACTTGGAATCGATTCGATCATGTCGATCGAGTATTGTGAAGAGAATGTACCTCATGTTCTAGCGGTTGACGATAATATCATTGATCGTAAACTCGTCGAGAAATTGCTCAAAACCTCTTCTTCTTGTAAAGGTAAACAACAAACACATGCTTTCATGTGTTGTTTTGCTTATTTATTAGTGAGGAACTGAATACATTTGAATTGGTAGCAGTGACTACAGTAGAAAATGGAATGAGAGCATTGGAGTACTTGGGGTTAAGAGAAAACCAACAACAAACTAATTTTAACGCCAATGTAAGTTTACTAAACGCTAGGTTTGCCGTTTTATAAATTTTTTCGTTTCTTGACGGTTATTTGAAAGTTGCAGGGTATGAAAGTAAATATGATAATTACGGATTATTGCATGCCCGGAATGACCGGGTACGAGCTTCTTCAGAGAATCAAGGTGAGATTATTTTCAATTTCTTGTTTATATGTATATTGAAATTGAAATATTCTTTTTTTGTTATATGCAAGCAGGAATCATCAACGTTGAAGGAAGTTCCAGTTGTGATGATGTCATCAGAAAATATCCCAACACGAATTAACGAGTAAGTTATTATTTATCTTATTTTTATTTTTATTAGAAAAAAAAATTAAATAATTACCGCTAAGCTAACACGATTAATATATGAACGGTAAATCAGATGCTTAGAGAAGGGAGCAGAAACGTTCATGTTGAAGCCATTGAAGTTATCAGATGTTAAGAAGCTATTAAGACACCAATTAATTGACTAAATGCTAAACTTTATTTATAAACAACGATTGGGGTCAGTGTTCTTGAGTTAATTGCATGTGAATTAAAGAATACAAGTATTTTTATTTTTTCTTAATTATTTAGCATTTTGTATGTTTTAGATGTTCGAGTTACTTGTTGGAACATTCTAATTAATAATTTATTTATTTATCTATTTTTTACATGTCATTATTTGATTTACTTTCATTTTTTGGTTCAAAAACTGGTGACCAAACTTACAATTTTACATTACCATTAGAGCCAACGGAACTAGCCCGTATCTTTATTTTGTTACACAAAGCAGCTAATCTTATACATAAATAAAATAAATGATAAAACCATATAACTAACATTCATTCCTTGGGCCACTTTACGGTATACGGATTCAGCCCATATCCAAGCCCACCCAAAAGACTGACCGCAGAAATCCTCCGGGTTCAAAAAAGCCCATCATTTTTGTCCAAGTCTTCACACAATTCTCAAATACATGTACATCATATCTACTTTAAGAAACAATTACCAGCTCTAATTATTGAAGATTACGTAAAACATGAGGATTAAAAGATTTGATTACATACTTGGGCCAAAAAACAAACCCAATCACTATCCATGTTACAATACTAACAACATTTGAAACCCGAATCAAAGAACACAAACTTTTACTTGAGCTAAAACAAAACCATGAACCAATTCGATATCGGTTCACTAGAAACGACGATGATGTGGAGGGGGAGGCGGATGGTGTGGATGACCACGATTCACACCAAAACAGCTAAGAAGCGGGTAACAAAGACACGAAACGCAATTTCCCATCATACCGAATATCGAAGATACCATCATACAAGGGCAACAACAAAGTGTGAGCAACGGATTATCGTGTTGATGATAAGGCGGAGGAGGACGTCCATGGTTCATTTTTGAATATCTTTTCTTTTCCTCTTGAATTCTAAACTAAACCAAAACAAAGTTTATGCACTACTTAGTAAACAAAACTATGTATTTGCATAAAGATACTGAAAATTGGAAGTTAACATTTCGTTACAAACAATGGCTCATTCTTGAGGCAATACTAAACATATATCAAGCATATTGAATCCGATCAAATATAAATAAACAAGAAAAAGAAAATTGGTTGACATATATTTAACCCCAACCAAAAATCATACTCCCTTTCAATGCATATACATACCTAGGGGCATTCAGTATTACGTATTCGATAGCAAATTGAAAAAAGAAAAAAAAATCGATTCAAATTCGAATAATTGCCATCATATCTCGCAAGATTGTTCTCAAATTCTTGATTTTTAGACCGACCCAACTCCAATACTATTTCCTTTTGGCAATCTAGATGGGGTAGATTCAAAGTTTCAAGGGCACTTTTGTGTTTCTACAACTATAGAGATCGCAAAAACCTTAATTAATAATATTAATCAAATCAAATCCCAAATAAATAAGGATGAACAAATAGAATGAAATTAATTGTAATCTGGCAAATTCAATCCTAACTAAAAATAGTTCATCATAATAATTTTAACATAATCTTGGCATATAAAATAAAATGTTGTACTAATAAAAGTTGTGATCAACTTACCAAATTAGATATGGTGCTCGCAAATGGGTATGATTTGCAGCTTTACGGAAGTCAAAGTGTGGAGATGAAAAAGACTTATATGTAAACTTGAGACTTAACAAGGAAGGATTGGAATTGAATGATGATCACGACGACCGTCTAGTTAGAGATTTAGATTGTATACGTGTCACAATATTAGCCGTTGAGGTGCTGTCTCATTACGCACACGTGTTCTTTTTTTAGAAACTTCTCGTTCCAAACTTTTCTACCTAACCCTTTTAGTATTGGAGTTTTAGAGATGCGATATCCAAACATATAACTTTGGATAAAAAATTAATACTTCTCCAAGTATTTTAGGTGTCTAAATTGGTTGCTATGTCACAACATTTTTTTTTAACTTTTATAAATAAATATTAACGTCATGAAAGATTTATTACCAAGCGGTTAGGTAGTAACCTTTTCTTAAATACAAAGTATTCACCCACGATACATACATTTATTTACTTACCATAATGTGTTCATTTTCTAACCAGTTCAAGTTTTTATTTACTAGTTACTTTCACCTACAGCTAATGATGGTTGTACATTATACATATACAACATGTTAAAAGGGCATGCAATTTTTCCATTACCCACATGAAATACCTTCTGTTCTATATTTGAAAGTTAAAGGTAAAAAAAATGTTCAAGCATTACAGATTTTTTTTTTAACAAATGTACACCAATTCAACCTATTTGGTCAAATGAGTTTCAAGTATAAACAAACTAGATCAGAAGTCTAGTCTTTTTTTTTGGTTTCAAAATTTCTGAGTTGAAGCTGCCCGGTTTATCCTCTGAGCACCCAATTTCGGGGCAGCAGGTTTCACTCCACGACCTCGCCCAGCTGATAAAGGCTTGGCACTTGTGGTTGGTGGTGGTGCTGCAATGGCAGCCCACGGATCATCGTTATCAATACAAGCACTCGGATTCGAATTCAAAGGCTTTGCACCCACTTTTGGGGGTGGGGCCGCAATCGAACCCCATAAGTCCTCATCTGCATCTTTGCCCACATTTGAAGTAGATTTGGGTCGCGGAATTGAAGCTAAAAGTGCCAAACATGATTTTCAATCAAAACACCATTTAGATCTAAATCGATACAGTTTACGAAACTACCACAGGGATTAGTGGATAATATCATAGTATTGTTACCATGTGATTTTGTTTGTATAACGGGCCGCTTTTGTGCTGCTTGGATGTTTGCAAGGGTGGGTGATGGATTTTCTTCTTCTAGTGGTAACATATCATCCCACCCATCTTTTTCACTCTCGTGATCTTCGTGAATACCGTTTTCGAGTTCACCCCAGCCGTCAGTTGAGGTAGGCGACACAGGTGCAGGTTGATCAGCCATATCCTGACCAGCAATGTCAGCAGTTGCAGTTCGGACTACTATTGTACTTGGTGTATCTGATACCACTGTAATCATCATCATAACAGTAACTCAGTAAATAGTAATTGACAAATTGACATGATTAGTAAATACATTAAGTAAGGATATGAGATGTAACCTGAGCTGGCATTAGAGACAGCAGAAACAAGAGGTGAGGTAGATTTTGGAGGTGCTTGTGCAGTTTGTTCTGAAGGTTTGCCTTTCATTGTCAGGGAGCTCATGGCCCATCTGTGCGTCATAGTTGTATGTTGGATGTCAAGACATTTTTTATTTTATTCAAAATTTTAACAAGAGCGGTTACATGTAAAATGTACTATAAGGTGATACTGAAAATGTAAAAGAAAAGGGTTGCAAGCCAACATGGATTCCTAAATTATGCCAAAAACAAACAAGAAACTAAAAAAGTTATCCACTGTTTTTACTGCATGTAACGTTTCTTACTATTTCCTAGTATTTATAACGGCGCATTGGAGTAGTAAAACTGAGATACAAGTTAGGTGATAATTAAAAACTGTCATACCCAAGTATACTTGCGTTTCCTGGAAGTAATGTATTTCCTGAACCTGTAGCCTCAGTGTCATCTCCAGTATACGTCTACAAAACCATATCAAGTGCATCCCTTAATTATATGTAGTATAAGCAAGATAATCACCGATAAGAATTCTTTAAAACACGCAATAACATGCTTATAAGTATAACCATTTCGCGAGTTCAAATCTCATAAGATCCATAATTTACATGACCGTTTAAAACATACACAAACACACAAACCTTTTCATGGTATTGCCTCACTATCTGCAAAAACTGTTCAACTGCTTGAAAGGCCTTTGATCGAACATCACTATGTCACAAAGGTAGAGCAAATTAGCAGATTCAAATCGAATTAGGTATCTACAGGTAATAGAAAGGTCAGAAGAACAGAAAGCAAGGAAGGAGTAAAATACACCCTAACAGCCCTACACACAACTTGTTATATATTCAAGACGCACAACACTAGGACCAGCAATTACATATAAAAAAAGGGGTCACATAAAACTACTAAACACAAACAATTATATGGTCACGGTATCTAAAGTAAGGATATAAACCTGTCAGGATCAATAGTAAGTACAACAACATTTGGCAGTATACGGGCCGCTATTTCTTGGGCATCATAATAAGAACTGGTCGCACATAGAGCCATTATACCTGCTCCTCGGCCAGGAGGAAAGGTATCACGCAAAGCGCGAACAGTGAAAGCATTAATCAGAACTCTTTTGCGTGTCTGCAATGAACAAAGAATGCAATTGTTACCATTTATATATAAATACTGTATTTATTAAAAAACAACTCTTGAATAGACTTTCACGTCTGCTTATGATGGAAAAGAACGCAAAACAGGTTTACTGACCCCTTCATTGAGGTGGCTAGCAATATTCCCAAGTAGTATAGTGGTATTTGTTCTGATTGCTGGTTCCTCATCCACCTGCATCATTAATGAAAGTAAGGGTCAAGTCAAAGTATAAAATACAGTACAGTCATCACGTGAAATTAACAGTATAGGGAAGTGTACAAGAATGCTAATATTATAAAGATAGAAACAGTATCAGCAAACAAAGAGTATCTTACCTGGAGCTTTGAAAGATATTTCAAGAGTGACCCAGATATAGTGCGTTGGGACAGCTGCAAACAAACAACCAAGATTATAAGAAATAACAAGATGTAAGAATATATTGTGGTGCAAACTATCAACACCAAGTAACCAGATAAGATGCAAACAGAGAGCTAGAGATATGAAAATACCTTTGGAGCAAGAACAAGCATAGATTTTAGAGTCAGCTCACGCAGAAAGGCAGATGTGTCTGAAAAGCCAGTAGCAACATGTGTGTATACCTAAACACAAGCATAAATAGACATTCTAAATATAAGAAAAACAAAGTGATAACAATCAGCTAGTTTGCTAGTGGATGAACAGCTAGAATAATTTGATTCTTACTTGCTCGTCGACCACTTGGGATGAAAATGACTCCCCATACTGATCGATATGCTGAAGGAGACCAACTCGAATAGCCCGGTCATTAGAAGCAAAGAGTTTCACAATTGTTGGCAAGACCTACATGTCAAATAACCAAAATTTGAGAGCAACTCATTATGTACGTCACCTAGAACGCCACAAAGAACAAAAAGTATAACAAAATATAACCTTCTTGTTGAATTCCTCTGGTGAAAGCCAAGCACCCATTTTCAAAAAAGCAGTCAAAGCAGGTGCAGCAGCTGAACCAAATTCTAAGGCAGAATCTAGCAAAGGAAGAAACTGCAAATTCCAAATGAGAAATATCATGTTAAGTGATCTCATTGCAACATCGTAATAAAATCTCGTGAAAATAATACTATACCTTCTTCAAAACAATTTCACGAGGCAGCTGCTCTGCTAGAGTTGGAAGTTTACGGAAGAATGTATCCTTCTCAACACTGTCCTTTAAATTAAGTATTTCCATGAAATGAATGGTATCCACCAACTTGTTCTGAAAATACTCTGCCATATAAGGTTGCACTTTTAGTGTTTTAATCTACAGGCTTCATGTAAAACAAATTGAAATACAAAAACACAGAAATGAGATTATAATAAAGAAGTTCAGTACAAGACAAGAATTAGGACAAACCACAGTTCTCTGCAAGCTTTGATGAATTCAACCTGCGAGAAGGCATAGAACTCAAGAGTCGCTGGTAATCTGGAAGTAGAGACTGTGAGACATGAAATAGACAGACGCAGATGAAAAATGAATACTCAAATGGTCAAAATCTTAAAACTGTCACGGCAAAAGGAGTGAGCAAGCACACATACTCATACCACGTATTTTTATCAACATAACTAAATACGCAAAACGACATCACATTGAATGAAAGTTCCTGTCTTATTAACCATAATGGCATGCTGACCTTTGGTATTGAAGCTGTATTCCGCAGCTCCTCAGTCTTGCTCAGTTTCAAGCCCGCAAAAATTTCATAGATGAGACAGCCTGGTAACAACCACCCAAATCATCGTATAGTATATGAGCGTACATATCAGCGTCCAAATATACCAGCTCACAAACTTTGCAAACTAACGAGGCAATAAAATCTTACCTAAACCCCAAGAATCAATTGCCCACGGAGGAGATTTTCTGATTGTTGCCCAGTCTGCTTTTGCCAACTCCATTGGTTTGTATTGTGAACCAATAAGCCATTCAAATTGCTGGATTCAGAAATGAAATTAAGAAGCCTAAACCATCAGACTAAACTCGCTACGATTCTGATACACATTTATAATAGGACAGATAGAGTTCAGATATGACTGTGGACACATGTTAGAATCACCAGAAAACAAGTGCTGAATTGCTGATACATTTATCTATATGAAAAAAATACTACCACTTAAGGTGCTTAAGTTTGCTAAGGTTCTAATAAACATTCATGATAATGGTTGAGGAGGCGATAAACATCAGGATAGGTAAATGAATCAATTGTGACGAAGTAAGTCTAGATATGGTTTAGGACACATGTCAAATCATCAGAAAAAGCGCTAAAATGATTATCTAAATGAAAAAAATAAGTACCGTCACTTAAAAGATGTTGCTTCTAAAAGGTATTTAGGAATTTGTCATTGTTGTTATGTTCTATTTCAATGCAAGATTCCATCAGATAATGGTAAGATGTATCAGATGTGGAAAATGAATATATTTGGTGATGGAGTACCAGCATCGGTCCTGTAGCCACTACGTTATTCCCATCGAACTCAGAAAGAGCATCAAAAGCATGCAACTTCCAGTCCAAAGTTGGAGTGACCACCACACTTTCCAAGCAAACATTACCATGCACCTGTATGAAACAGGAAAAAGGGACATGTCAATTCCTCAAGTATCTTAAACAGCTTATACACAAATCTATTAGCAGGCACCACAAGTGTAGAATACTGTATATTAAAAACTTTAACACATGCAAATGTTAAGTATCTATTAAAGAATTGGTTGAAGTTACTAGGTAACAATTATCAAACCCAATCACTGATATAACAACTAATCCTTCCATGCATCAACATTAGATTGGTTTGATCTACTTTCAGATGCTGATGATTTAATTTTAACCAATGTTTATTGCAATTTTCAGTCTTTTGGTTTTCCTTACTTATCAAATAAGATGGGGGAGGAAGTGGTTGGTGCTATATCTACTGGGGAACAGTGAAAAGGTCTACTTAACAATTCTTATATGTGTATCTTGAATAATAAGTGAAAATGGGGAGTTCTCTGTATTTTGAATTGAACCAAGGTACGTCACCCTTTACAACAGACATAGAAAGCCTGCGTATCCGACTAAACTAACATATTGAAGCACATGCCGTTGAAAATAACACAATGGAGGAAATGAACATTTTCCAAACTACAGAAGCAAAAGAAACAACTCTAGCTAATCAAATAACAGGTATGTCAGAAATGTATTTCACTGACATATACGAGAATTTTGAGCACTATGAATAGTTCATGTTTTTCATCATTTTAAAGGGGTTTATCAATGCAGTTGTTACACCAAACTGCTAAATAATTAGTCCCTGTTCGATGTTGCCTACAAAAATGTCACATAATGAGGTAGGAAGTCACGATGCGATTTACTATACTTACAAGTTTGCAATCATTATTAAGGAAGCTCACAGCTTTTGCTATACGGTACAGGCCCCAAGCATAATACTCGTTCCTGGAGTAAAAAAAATAGTAAAATTATAGGCAGCTCCATGTGCAACAACAGCCGATGTTGCAAATAGGCATTATATAATCAGATAAATGCAGCAGATTCTAACTTAAGAGAGAAAAATACTTTGGATGGCACTACTCATTGCTTAGTTTTTGTGTTATCAGTTTTAGTATCTAGAACATGCTTAGTTGGAGTTACGTAGGGTTGCGGAAACGGTGGTTTTTGAAAAAAAAAGGAAAAAAAGAAAAAAAAGAAAAGAAGAATCACAAATACACAGAACAACAACACAAACCATGCCAGGGCAAGTAGTTTACACAACTAGCATAGTGTAAAGAACAACTATACACAAAAATGAGCTCATGTTCACACAGTTAAGTCTCGGAAAGTAATGTTCCCATTAAAAATGTACTATCCTATATTCACCAAAATAGAACAATACAAGAGCATCAAAAACACTATCATATGATGATCCACAATGCACCTCAGAAAAATAAGATTTAGGAAAAACACAAGTAATTTATCCAACTAATTCGTGAAGTTTAAGAAAAGACTCATCAAAATTTTAAAAGTTGTGGGTGAAACAATCCTAGATCAAAAACAAAAATATAAATAAAAACCACAAACACTCCAGTTAAAAAATGAGCCCATGTACCTTTGTGTACCTTGTAATCCTAATTCCTTGATCTTTTCAGCCAGCGGCATCACAGGTTCGGTCACAATATAGATAACAACCTTTGTGGATGACCCATCTGATATCTCAGTTTCTGTACTGTGAAGAAATGACAAAACATTTGGATGTCTGACCTGAAATAACAAATTACAGGTTTACTTCGACTCAACATAGAACAATAACAAAACGGTCATATGATATTTAAGATTATTGTTTTCCCATAAACTAATTATTATAAAGATTGTGGAAAATTCAAAAGTGAAATCAAAGATAAATATCACACAAAAGATGCGCACATAAGCAATAAAAGAATAATTTTTCTAAACATAGCCCTTAGGGCTGTCGTTAATGTGCTTAAAAGTGTTGTACCTGACAGTTAAATATTAATTCTAGGGGGCGGTTATTTTTATTGTACACGACTTTTAAACGTGTTAAAAGCAGCCCTAAGGGCTGTGTTTAGAAAAATCAATAAAAGAATAATATTTCTCTCTCTTCCAAAAATTGAGAAACTTCTCCAGTTGGCAAAACCAAATACATCAGTGTGCAGATGAATGCAACGCATGACCAAAAGTTAATTAAATCCTATGTCAAGAAAAGTTTCTGCTGCATGGACTACCAAACATAACTTCAACTTATGACGAGTAACTTACTGTTCGAAGCCGCTTGACACCATTGCGACCGGCAGCTAAATGTCCATCATTGGCATTACTTCCTGTAAGGGAAAATATTGATACTAGGGATCCGTCATCCTGGAGAAAAAGCGATAGTTACAAGCCAATTCCCTTCCATCAAAATAAAAACACAAGAAAAGAAAAACATAACTTATTTGAATGCCTTCTCGTCAACCAGAAAATGAAAAAGTGATTTCAACTTTAGCTAAAAATTTGGTGAGGCTTATGTTGCACTCATTTCTGTATGCGCTTGTCATTAAATCAATTAAACAACACGATTTAACCAAATATGTTACAATTAAGAAATAGCTTTTACAAACACCAAACATTAGGATCTATTCTTATAAATATCTATTGGCTTTTCTTGCACTTGTTCAACATGCTTAATCATATTTTCCAAAAGTGAAACGATCACAATTGGAGTCTCACAATCCCAACCATGAAAAAAGCCCTAACAAATCACATTCCCCTGATCCTACAATGTTAACATCATACTCCACAACACTACACTACGTAGAAACAAAATAAAACTTAAAAAAAAACTCAAATCATCAGATACACCAACACAATTGAGTCGGTTAAACAACGCAAATACATAACCATGTGGAATTCAGGAGATACATAATTTTCAAATTAACATATTGAAAATTACATATATAATAATAAATTAAATCAAAAGGATATATGTAAGAAGATGTGTTACTTTAGAAGTGCCTCGGGAATGCGTCCAAGATCCCCAAGCGGAGGAATAAGGTTCGCCGATATTATAAGGCAAATCTTTAACGCCAGCACCAGATCCAGAAACCACATCTTTCAAGAATTTAAACATAACTACAATGGATCTGAATAAGTTTTGGTTGAGAGTGTTGCGATCCGTACAGAGCAGACACGAGGGAGTGGAGACGAAATGGAATAGAGATAATCTTACCACTGTTTATTAATTAATTAAATAATCCAACAATTAAATAAATTAAACTAATTAATTGATGGATTAGTCAAAACTTAGCCCCGAAGTTTTAACGCCGTTTGTAATTTGGCCACAAATCTTGCCTTTTGTTTGTGAAGTGCCCCCCCTGTATAAAGAGAAATTTTGTATTTGTGGTTTTGACCGACTTAACGGCAACTAAACTCATAATTTCCATACGTATTTATTATTTTATTTTGAAATATCAATCAAAATGTAACGTTGCTTTTAAGTCTATTGTTAATTACACGGGAAAAATTGTTGTACCTAAAAATAACATAGCTCTTGTGTTTTTTGCATGTTAACATTAAGGGC
The DNA here is from genome assembly GCA_963930675.1 of Gnaphalium uliginosum. Taxonomy (NCBI): domain Eukaryota; kingdom Viridiplantae; phylum Streptophyta; class Magnoliopsida; order Asterales; family Asteraceae; genus Gnaphalium; species Gnaphalium uliginosum. The sequence goes on along the minus strand of OZ005682.1, from coordinate 2,116,333 downwards.
TATGTTAAGATTATTATTTTGTTTTATTTTACTTCATAATGTGTTTAATAAATACTTTTTACTTTATGAATAATTATTACGATAAATTTTGTTTCACTATATTTTCAACAGTTGCAATTATTTCAAATAGATTAAATTCAAAACCATGCTTCATATTGCCGTTAATACTTAATCCATTCCTTCTATTATATTGAAAATTAACCAATGGGGCATAATTCCATGTTAATAGAAGTATAAATACTCATATGATATATGATTGACACGTTTTAAAAATTAGTTTGAAGGTTTATTAATTGAAAGAAAATTAAAAAAGTTTCCTTTTGTTTCCACGTCATCCGGTCATGGTAAACTAGTTCTAGTAACTTTGACCTTAAAAAAAACAAAACACACGTAAAGAAACAAGACGGAATTGCAACATTAAAAAGTATAAATATAAATATCAGATTACATTTTTATTTACATGAACAATAGTAAAGTAATGAATATAAATAGTAGTCCGTACACAAAACGTGACCGGTAGTTGAATAATATCTTTTATTTACATTTTAAATATTCTTTATTATGATTATGATTGCTTTGTCATTGGTAATTCTTTTATCTTACAGAGTTGCTGGTAATTAACCTCGGAATGGTTCATTTTGTCATCGGAAATTATATAACACAACTTAGGCCCATAATGACCCAATTGAGATCTAGAAAGGTATTCGTCACCCAAATAATTGTTCATATTTTTTAACCGATTTAGCAACATACTAGAAACAAAAACAATAGTTCTTACGAGTTATTCAACCAAAATGCTATTTAAAAAAAAAAAAAAAAAAAAAAAACAGAATTCGCCTTTAATGTTAACGGATCAAATGTGCATTACATTAAAACTTCATAACTTACATATTTTCAATAAATTAATAACATGTTAGAAAACCAATATGCTATAGACTTATAGTCTCATAGTGATTTGGATTTAAATATTTAATGGGAAAAAAGATGTTTTGTATTGTGAAACAACAAGAGTTTTTTCAAGACATGTGTTTCAAAGGTTAGAATATTATTCACCAGCATGTAGTCTTACGACCTTCAATTCATCCTATATACCAAGTCGTCTTGTAGACCCTAAACTCAAAAAAGTAGCAATTTTATGAGACCATGACCAAGTCAACCCAACCCAACCCCTTCTTCTTTATTACAACGTATCCAAGTGATTACAAATACTTTGAATATTATCTTTATTCTTGTATTCTTAGTATTCTTATTCTTATATATGATTTCTTAACCCCTTTTACCCATTTCTTTAAACCTTGAAATACTTTTCTTTATATATGTATACAAATCTTAATCTTTCAACCGCCAATTTTGTCACTTACCCACCAAGATTTACTCATATATCACCGAACCCAAGTCAAATTTGTAACCACATTCGAAAAAGTAGAGCTCAAAGAACGTCAATGGAGGAAATTGTGTCTTTGATCTTTCATGGATGTAAGTTGGTTAAAAACCTTGAAGAAACACTACCCAATATAGCAAACCAACCCCATGTTCTTATTAACTCGTGTGATGAGATTAGTAGGGTCTTTGGTAATGTGAGGGAGCAGTTGAGCATGGCAGTGCAAGAGTATGGTCACCACGAGCCGCCAATGGAGGTTGGTGGTGGATCGATGCCAGAGTGGTTGAGGAGCTCGCAAGCAATGGATATGGTGCTACATGATGAACAACTTGGTCACCGTCAACAACATGGATTGGAGGCCATTGCCAACCAAGAATTAGGTGGTGGAAATGTTGTGGCGGCTTTGGCCACGGATGTCGCTCCTTCTTCATTGCAACGAACTCGAAGAAGGTAATGATATTTTAAGTTTGTATTTATACTTGAATTTTAGTTAAACTCAGTGATAACTTCATTTAAGATTTGTCAACACAACATCATCTCGCATGCACATTTCTGGTATCTAGTCATGAAGTACTTGAAATGCCTTAAGCTTAGTCTCGGAAGTTGTCATTTTGTGTTTCATGCAAAGATACATTTGTCATGCGGTCTAAAGTTACATATACATAGAGTTGATATTTGCAGCCTAAAGTTACATATACAGAGTTATTTATTGGACAACAATCATTTTGTTTACGTTTGATTGCATGCAATACTTTTCTTAATATGAGTTCGTTCTAAATATAATTCAATTCGACAAACAAGTAATGTGCATGATGTTGCATTTCCCCGACAAAACCTCATTGTTAAGCTACAACAAGCATTCACACATTCTACGCCATCCGTCATATACAACCACGTATGTGTATATGAGTTCTCTATATTATGTTAGGTCAAATGCCTTTTGGGACATTGCACCCCAACAAAATCTACTTTTCTATACAAAAATTGATTCAAAAAAGCCGTATACCCCCTATGCATTTGTCTACCAAGAATCAAGAACGTTAATGCATGCGAAAAATGTTAGCCTGAAAAACTAAGAAACGAATCTGTTTTTGCGGTAGATTTTGGGGTCCTTCTAATGTTCAAGGTCCTCTGTTTTGCATAGAGTTTGTTGCATTCATTAACACAACATTTATAATATTGTGGAAATGACAAATCAACAAGGTACAATTTTGTTCTTTGTTGATGCAGGAAACATGAAGCAGATAGACGAACGTTTCGAATACCTGCTCCCAGAATGGGCAACACAGAAGTTCCACCGGAAGACGGTTACACTTGGAGAAAATACGGCCAAAAAGAAATTCTCGGCTCGAGATTTCCAAGGTAAACCCTATCGAATTTTTCATTAAAAAAAAGAGAGCGATAATTAAAATGTTATGTTCGATCTTCTAATCATTAGATTAAATCTAATTTATGTGTTTATCACAAGACATAATTATTGAAAGTTTCTTGATACAAATCTTGAAAGTCCAATGTTCCTATGATTGCAACTGATATAAAAATGACTTTTTTTTATTGGTTTGAATTCAAAGGTAGTCTTCTTCCCACGACATATGTTTACTTTCCTTTGAATAGTTTGAATATTCAAGATTCAAATAATATTTTCATGGCCGTAGACTTGGTATTTCTAGATGAAACACGTACATCATAAAATTTACATTTTTAGTCCTTTATATTTCAGGGGATACTACAGATGCACCCATCAGAAACTATACAATTGTCCAGCTAAAAAACAAGTTCAAAGACTTGACAATGACCCTTATACTTTTGAAGTAACATATCGAGGTGACCATACATGTACCATGTCCTCCACGGCTCCTTCCATGCCGCCACTACCACCACCACCAGAGTCCATGGCCCCACCTACGGCTTCACATGCCGCGGTCCCACAATGGTTATCGATGGATATTAAACAATCATCAGTTGGAGATCTTTTTAGTATTACTCAACATACCGTGCAAACGTATAGAAGCCAAATTGATATTGGTAGCGGGGTAGGTCCATCGTCTCCTACTAGATATGATGATTATCCGGGAGTTACCGATTTGGTCGATACGATGTTTAATTCAGGAAGTAGTAGCAATAATAGCATGGAACTGATATTTTCTCCGGGTGAAGAAAAAAAAGATGGTGGAGAAAAGACAAATTAATTACGACATTTATGTTCAAGAAATGGAGAAGAAAATATTCGAATGTTATGACTGTAGTTGAATTGGTTACACTAACAAGTTACTAAATAGCTTATAATCTTTGGTGAAGTTTTAATTAGTGGCTTAAAATTTAAGTTATCCTTCATCCTGTTGCAATATGTAACTTGAATAATTTTTTAAGAGTAAATTTTAAAAATAATTCACGTGGTTTACATCAATTTACGAAAATCATTCATATACTTTATTTTTCACTTTTTTAACTCAATAAGTTTATGTTTTGTTCGAGAATGGTCCCTCCTCCACCTAAAATTACTAAAGTACCACTTCACTTGTCATTTGCGGATAGTAAGGATCTAAATGGTCAAAAGATATTTTAGTCATTTTAATTGGATCGGGAATTATTTTCGAAACAAAACGTAAACTTGTTGGACTAAAAAAGTAAAAAAATAAACTATAAGGACGATTTTTATAAATCAATATAAACCACGAGGACCATTTATAGAATTTACTCTATTTTAATTTCACATTTTTACCTATTCATTGTAAAACATTTCTTGCATTGTAATAAAAGTAAATTGATTGATAAGATGTATCTTTCTTTTCTAATTCTTACATTATCTTTTGAAAATATGTGTACTTCATGTTAATAAAAGAAAAAAAATAAAAGTTTTAACATCAATCAAACTCTTAATCAACCAATCAAAAGTTTGTTTCTGGTGTATTATGTAGTATGTTTGTTTATGCAACAAAAGAGAATAATATGGTATCCATTTGATTACATGGAGTAAACGTATTGACCAAGTTATTTTTATATTATATATATCATCATAACTTGTAAAGTGCTCAATAAACCAAGCACTTGAAAGGTTGGATATATACTTATTAGAACAAACGTGAAAACTCACTAAACAAAGTCATCGTCCAATCTTGGGAGCATAAACACGACCACCATATTGTCACATCACACTAAGTTTAATTAGACGTCGTACATGAAGGCTTATATACATTCATTCCGGTTATGGCTCTTTTAGCGTTACTTGACCCTTGACCACCAGTCATCGTGCCGATTGTACTCGTCGGACTCGTCACTAAGTCTAGGTAAATAAAATAAATAATAAAAAGATCTTCTTCTTTTTTTTGTTTCCTTGTCTTTTACATGTATTCCCGTTTAACCATTTTGATTTAAGTTATAGTGTTTCTCTTATTTTTTTGGTTTTTCAGTGTAGTTGATGCCTTGATACTTGTTCAAGGACAAAGTTCACATCTGAAATTACCAAAGAAGTAGATCCAAATTTTAGTACCATACTCGATCAAACATCTGAATGTTCATCGTACGCGGTGTACAATAAAGAGGCCTATTCGAAGGCAAGATATGGGAGACTTGTGACTCGAGTATCAACTTGAATATTGACTAAGTTAAAGGCAAACACCGCCTCACAACTTCATATATGTCTTTCGGTAACAGAACGGGGAACAAAATGGAAGTTTTTGGAAGATTCGACGGGTTTTCTAAAGGCATAAACAAGAGGAAGGTTCTAGAAAAACTATATTATAATTTTAGTAACAAACTAACCTACAATTCACGATCGGGGATTTGAGTTGGATAGTTGTGGGTGCGTTGAAGAGTATAAGGTGTATCACTATGGAATATGAATGTTTAAAGAGTCGACTTATGGAAGCCGAATCCACTATTCAGGACTTGCACGAATTGAATGGGAAGCTCGGGAAGCATTTGAAACTCATAATGATGGAGTCGAGAGAGAAACAGTGAAAGTATGAGAAGAAAAAAGGTGTTGCAACAAAGCATATTGGTGGCGGAAAGGACTTGTGGGTTGCGACTCGAGGTGCAAAAGATACACTTTGTGTTGTTGAAACTTTGTAACAAAGATAGCCCAAAACGAGTTTCGTTGAAAGATTATCTTTACATTGATGGAAGAACAAATGTGACAGGTTAGCGGCAAGGTTGTAAAAGTCGGAAGTCGGGGTCGAGTTGGTCGTGACCTCGGAAGGACTAGTCGGATTTTGACTTTTGTTGACTTTTCTCTAATAATAATAATAATAGATAAAATATTAGCTAGTTTTGGTAATATGGGCCAAAAATACTAAAATTACTAGTCAAAACATGATCGGGGCCAAAGTCCATTTGAACAAACATATGAGACTTATTTTAATTTGTGGGCTTTTCTACCTTATTTTCTCTTTCTACCTTATCTTCTCTTTCTACATCTTCTCCGCCACTGGTTCACTCCTCCTCTCTTTCTATGTTTTTCAAATTCTTTCATCCATCTCTCTTTTTACTCCTTAAAAAGTTACACAAATGCAATGATAGTGATTGGGATGTCGACTTTGACCCGACTTTGACCGCTTATGACCACAAAATCCGACTTTTTTACCTGATTAGTCGCGTTGACCGGCATTGACCCGACTATTTGTAGCGACTCAGGCCAGGTCGAGTCGGAAAACCCAGAAAAACGACTAGGCCGACGACTAGGCGGCCGACTAGTCGACCGTCTCACCCAACTTTTGCAACACTGGTTAGCGGTAAGTGCAAAATGCGTGATTTATGTGCTTGTTTCGGGCCTTCAAAAGGTGAGTAATAATTTATTTTTTCATGCTTCTAGTGATAACCTAGTGGCTTAACTATGAATGTGTTATGCTCTTTTATTGAACAACTTATATGATATATGAATATTGTTGTGATTTTCAGTTTAGATAATTTGTCATGTTGCTCTATGACAGGAGTACATGTTTACAAAGGTAATATTTGTTTTTCTACAAATTTAGAACAATTTCTCTTAGTACTCCATTTTATGAACACAAATTCTACTTTACTTAGAGTTACATTACAACAACCTTATAGATATTATAATATTAACAACACATTATTGACTAAAAGGTCAATGAAAAATTCGTAATTATTAAATTCATCCTTAAAAGGTCATGAAAAGTAATAGGCGGAGAAAAACCATCATATTTAGATCATGTTGCTTCATTTCAAGGATTAAAATCATTGATCCGTCAGATCATCCGATACCGAAGTCGGGGACCATCGTGTATCGTTGGCTAAGGAAGCATTGTTTGATTGATTTTGATGTTTTCGTGAGGGCTTGTGATGGACATTTTTTGAAGTTGAGGGGCTACTTTCTGAATATCCATGATTTTAAAAACTTTCAAAATCAAGTTCCACCACTTGGCGGCCTGGCCCAGAGTGTGGAATCAAATGTAAGGTCGGGCAAGTGTGATGACCAAAATATGTGATACACTGATACAAAACTTGTTTGACTCTTCTTCAAACTGTTGAACATGTTTTGAGGCCATACAACCATGATCATCCTTGTGTGTACATCGCTAATAGCATCTGTAATATACCACAAATAAAATAAAATAAAAGCCACTAAGATTTTATTCTAATAATTATATTTTTTATTGTTTAAAATTAAAATAAAATATTGCATAGAAATTAGTCAAAATAACATTTTTCAGGATTAGAGCGGTGCGAAGAGTAAGGAGATTACCACTTCTGCGACATGAGTGGCCTTCTGTGACACATCCAGTCAGCGCGCATAGCGAATGAAAAAAACGTTCAGGCGTATTTGCAAATGTATTTCCGGGCTCACATATCTAAATTCAGCGATACATTGAAAAAAAAAAAAAAAAAGTGTTCATTATATCATCCAATGCATTTTTATTTGATTTTTAATTTTATTTCATTGATGAAAAGATTAAAGTATAAAAGACAAAGTCTGTCGTGTGGCCCCTCACCTTTCGTCACCCCCATGTGGTCACATTTCCCATTTGAGATAATATCAGCTCTTTTGTCTTGGCACAAATATTTTAACCAATAATAGAATAGAATTTGTTTAGTCAAAGTTGGCTAACGAGTTCATTTTATGATTAACCATACATAAATTAAGATATAGCGAAAAGTATGATTTTACATTTGTACACCAAGTTTAATGCAACTTAATTATGTATGATGGCTGAAAGAAAATAAGGGATTATTACTATTGTGATGTAAAGTTATTAGTCTTTTCCTTTATTTCACCTAAAAATAATAATTAGAGATTAGAGATGGGATCCCTAGACTACGAAATCTTTTAAGTATAGAAGAATCAATGAGATTGTGCCATTTATACAAAAATTCATTTACCTACGTCTTTTTTAAAATTAATTATCTCACAAATGTCAAATCGAAAAATTATAAAAATTGCACTTAAACGCTTTACAAAACCCTAAACCTTAAATCCTACTAAACCCTAAACCCTGCTAAAACCTAAACCCTAAACCTTGCTAAACCCTAAACCCTAACCGTAACTCTAAATCAAATGTACAACCAAACACTAACACGTGTGTTCATAATTTGTAAAATCCACCAACAAATGAAAAAAAAAACTCGTCGAAAGTATACCTTGTGAGATGTCTAATCGAAGAGGAGAAAACGCTGAATTTTATGGTGCAACTTTCATAATTTTTTGATTTGACGTTTGTGAGATAATTAATTTTTAAGATCTTGAGGTTAAATTAGTTTTTGTACATGCAGAGCATTCTCATTAGTACTTTCATTCTTTCAAAAATATTGTACTCTAGAAAAGATCATTAGAGTACATCATTTTTTGAAAGAATGAAAGTACCAATGAAAATGCGACACGTGTACAAAAATTAATTTACCCCCAAGATCTTAAAAATTAATTATCTCACAAACTTCAAATCAAAAAATTATGAAAATTGCACCATAAAATTCACCGTTTTCTCCTCTTCGATTAGACATCTCAGAAGGTATACTTTTGACGAGTTTTTTTTCCATTTTTTGGGGGGTTTACACATTACTAACACATGTGTTAGTATTTGGTTGTACATTCGATTTAGGATTACGGTTTAGGGTTTAGGGTTTAGGATTTAGGGTTAGGGTTTAGGGTTTAGCAGGGTTTAGGGTTTTAGAATTTAGCAGGGTTTAGGGTTTTAGAATTTAGCAGGGTTTAGGGTTTAGGGTTTTAGATTTTACTAGGATTTAGGGTTTAGAGTTTAGGGTTAGAGTTTGGGGTTTAGGGTTTAGGGTTTTTTGCAAAACCCTAAACCCTAAACCCTAAACGCAACATGATAACACATATGTTAGTAATTTGTAAACCCACCAAAAAACGAAAAAAATAAACTCGTCGAAAGTATACCTTGTGACATGTCTAATCGAAGAGGAGAAAACGCTGAATTTTATAGTGCAATTTTCATAATTTTTCGATTTGCCGTCTGTGAGATAATTAATTTTGAAAAAGATTGGGGTAAATGGGTTTTTGTACATATGTCACAATATCATTGGTTCTCCCATATTTTAGATAATTCTTGTACTCTAACGATCCCATCTCTACGTTTTATATAGCTTTTTCCAAAATAAAGAGGGACCTGCCTTACTGCTCACGGAGATAAATTAAAATTTAAAACACTAGTCACTTGGAAAATTTATTTTCGATGTTTGTAAATGGTAGCTACTGTTATGGATAAATATGGAATGGATGTCCATACCTATTAGATAGAGTTTGTACGTATTCTAGTAAGAGATTGTTTACTTATACGTTAAGTTATCTTGTAGTGAGATGAATAATACAATTCTATTCTCCTTTATTCATTATTCTCTTTACTTTTACAACACGTTATCAGCAGGAGTCTATAACCCAATTTCGAGTTGTCAACCGGCGATTAACATCGAGCATAAGTTTCTCTTTGAGTTTTGGGTTATAGCTTCGGAAGTATGCTTTTTCTTCAAGGTACAGTTAAAATTTTCCTTCAACTCATGATATCGTTTATAATAATTAAATATATTTGTTATATGAGAATATGAATTATGATATGCATGCATGCTTCATGTGTTTTAATATGCGTTCTTTAAAATCTGACATCACATGTATGTCATATAGTTAAATTAACAATGGATTGTTTATCTTTATTTGATGTTTTCATTGTATTAGAATAATAATGATAATGATTCATGATCAGAAACTGTTAAAAACATATATAATTTTAATTAATATGATTTAATGGTAATACTATATTTAATTAATCAATATGATTTTATGATCCATGGATATATTAATTAAGTACGTGTTCTGGATATGTATTATATTACATGCTTTTGGTCATATAATTTTAAGTGTTCGTTTCTCACGTATTAAACAATAAATAAATTATAAAAAAGAAAAAAAAAGAAAAAAAAGGAAATACATATATTTGAGTTCGTACTTGTAGTCTCCGCATCTAAATTTATTTTTCCGTAGCCGATGGTTTATTTGAGATTTTAGCTATATGTAATCTTATTTGTATTTTATATTGCATGTATTAATCGAACTAATTATGTGTCAATTTGTTATGATTCCAACACATGTATATGCAACGTGTATGCTACTTACATAATTATTAATCTGACTTCATTGAAAACTTCAAAAGTGTGTTTTCTTCCTACAGAATTATTAGTATTATTATTAATTATTATTATTATTATTATTATTATTATTATTATTATTATTATTATTATTATTATTTAGTTTTTAAATGATAATTATATTATATTATGGAGTATAAATATTTGAATTAAATGCAATATGTGTTCTTTAATATTGTGTTTATGGTACATGACCTACACTTGATTATCTATGTGTACACCTGTTTTTGTTTTATTTTTTATTCGTGAATGAATTGTGTACATATTTGATTCTGAACACACTGCACGCTATTTTTCTCTAAATTTCCTTAGCTTTTGTATGTTGACTTAAGATAACTGAAATTAATTAATATTAATATTTTTTTTTTTATGATGATATTGTTTAATGAACGAAAAGGAATGATATATCGATTTTGGAATTGTCTAATTTTTATGCAAGAGGTGCAACTAAATGTAATTTTCAATGCAAGATATATACCTATTGGCTCATAAAAATTATTTTTCCATGTAATTACTTGTTTACTTAGAGCTCAATGTTTTAGTTTTATACTTGGACTGATTCCTTCCATAGTCAAAGTAACTTAGCTTTTGAATATATTTTTATTGTCTATATGCATTCAAAATTTGCAAAGTTTGTTTTAGTACTTTTGCGTCATTAGTCACCCTCGTTAGATTGGGTACAATAATTAAACGATATATTTATCCAATAGTTGCTTTAAGGTATTTTATTTTTCGAATTTTTAGGTCATTTAATTTCGGAATGCATAATAATTATAACTGTTTTAATTTAATTTTATCTTTAGTAAAGATATGTTTGAGATATCTAAGGATGTGTTAAAGATAGAGGTATGAATTTTAACCATTATTAAGTTAATAATTATGTTATACGAGTCTTTAGTAATTGTAGGTTCCCTATACCGGACCTAAATCAGATCGTTGACCTCGAATGTAAGCGCGGAATACAAACAAACGAGTATTGAACGTTTAATCGATTCACACAATTCTCTATAACGTTTTCTTTGTATTAACAATTGAAGTATAAACGTTTACAATCACTTTCACTCTCTACCTCTCTCTCTGACTCGTCTGACCGCTTCCAACACGACCAACAACTACAAAACCGGAACCCTAACTCGATATATATACTAACCCTACTGGACCCTACGACACAAGCCCTATGTCGCAAGCCCAGCCCATTGCGACACAGCCTTTGTGTCGCTATAGCGACACAGGCTCTGTGTCGCATGAACAATATATTTTGTATATTCTATATTTACATTTCGATTACAGACTCGAACATACAAACTCAACACTTCACATACTTAGACTAATTGACTTTGACAATTATAAAAGTTTGACCAAATGACTGGCACACATTATTCACCAACAAACTCCCCCATGTCAGCAACTTGGTCAAATAATCTTCAATTAGTCTTCACCAACAAACTCCCCCATTGGGATAGCTTGGTCTTCAGAAATCTTGACGTTCAGTTTCATGTAACTGACATACAATTAGATCTTCAAACTCAGTGAGCAACTCTTTCTCATTCATTAGCATCTTCTCCGATAAAGTTTATCTTCAAAGTCTTTGGAGAATAACAGACATCCTTTACATCTTCAACATTTGACTTTAACAAGATATGTGACATTGATGAAAATAACACAGAAGTAAAATCTTTTTGTAATTTTCTTTATAAGACAGAATTAAAATACTTAAAGCAATAAATAGATAAACAATCTTTTTGGGGACATAATTGTTTTGGTCTGGTTAGGGATCATATCAGGATAACATGCAATTATTAGAAAATATTAAGTGTTATTTCGATTATCAGTATATTTGTCCACTTGAAATTTACGTGACATATTTAAAGCAGTTTTTCTAAAAATTAGATCAAAATGATTATCGATATTGTTGTCCACCTAAACATTTCATACTTAAGTTAAAGAACTTTTAACAGTCCTTTGATCATATTATGAGTATGCATATTATTTGATATATTTAAGATATAAATTTGAAATTAAAACATATTAGTATTTTTCATGTAAAAAGTAGTAATATAGTAATATCTTTAGAACCAAGCTTAGAGGTGACAGGTCTGTACAACGTACAACAGAGTCACATAAACATTGATTCGGGTTGAACAAACACCAGTCTGAACAATTTAAACTAGAGGGTATATGTCTGTACTTTCGTACAACAGAGTACCATAGTCTAACACAAACCAGTACTAGGTAATCTATTTATAGATTTTCTTGCATATTTATACAATACTATAAGTTTGCAAAATTACCACGGGTGCGTAATGTTTGTCTGTAACTAAACACAGACTACGTACCTATGTCTTTTCAAAAAATATATCAGTTGAAACCAGATCTGTATTTTCATACAACAAAGGAGACAACCAATATATTTTTCCAGATAAGACCACATCAATATTTTAAACATAGATCATAACATGTTAAGCATCCAAATATTACGACTACGTGTCAAAAGTTCAGACTTAAAGTCTTATTTTAACTTAATGTCATACATAAAAATATCTTTTATGTACATAAAAATATCTTTTACATCATGTAAGGAAGCTAATGTTTAGAAAAACTGTTTTAATTATGCCAGATAAATCTACTAACATATCAAACATAAAACTTAAAGTTTCCATTTTGTACATGTTCCCTGATGTACTATCATTTTCCAAGTTGTTTACAGACACAATTCAACATCCATTTTTTTTAGAAATGTAGCAACTTTGCTTTTCTTTAATACTAATAAGTATAAAGAGTGGCTATTGCATTTTTCAAGAATTTGCCTGTTCATAGTTTGCTGACTTTTTGAATCAGAATTTTAAAATTACTCCTCCTGAACAACAAATTCTTTACTTAAAAACAAACAAATAAATAATCATTAAAGAAAACAGATGTGACAACTTTGCTTATCTTAATGTGCATTAATTAGAACACAAGACTTTGTCGTTGCCATTTTAAAGAAAGAATGTTTAAAGAAAAATGTCAAGTCACATATCAAATCAAATTCAAATCCTTTTAGCACTTTTAACCATCTCGTTTCATTTCAGAAATATCATCCATTCACTCAAACATCATCACCACACATGATCACCTAGAAATCAACCTTCTTCGTCACATCCTTGCAGTCACTAAAAGTATTAGCTATCAAAAACCGGACTGCATCACCACAAACAAACATTAGTACTTATGAGACACCCAAGTCTTGATAGTCTTGGGTTGTCCACTGTCATCCATAACCATTACATCAATGAGTTTATGATATTTTAAAAACTCAGTTGATTTCATTGATGTGTTGTTTGTGGATTAATGTTTCTAAACCCGTTTAGGTTCGGATGATTTGTTTTCAACAATGTTGTGTTTTTGGACTTGAGGTTTACTGGGCACACATTTGTTTACTCTAGCCATAGGTTTTGGAGAGTTGGATGCACAACTAGATACAGGCGAAAACGAGCCACGCCTTGAAAAGAAATTTTGAAAAGAATTTCTAAACAATGAAGTTCTTGGCATCCCTTTACCAAACCTATCTAGGGATAATAAGCGACAATCCATAATGATGTGGCCCTGTTGACCACACCGAAAGCACGACCTCCTTTCCACATACGACCTTTTCCAGTGACTCCCCTCAAATTGTTTCGATGGAGGATTTACTGAGGGAGGCTTAGAGGTTGAGGCATTTACAGAACATGAACACTTATGCGTACATGTTGATGTAGAAGCCTCTAAAGTTGCAGAGGTAGATGTTGATGGTTGTTCATTCTTAAATTTTTCATTTGAATCCTTCTTTTGAGTTTTCATCTTCTTGGATTCATTTTCAACCTTGTTTTTACCCGTATTATAAAAAACCTTTTCAGATTCATTAGTAATTATATGATTTTCGGGTTTAACATCAACCTTTTCAATTTTAATCTTAGCCTCTTCAGTTAAGTTCTCTACCTCAACAATCTCCTCAACATTAACTGGAGGCACAGCTTTAGCCTTAACAAACTCGGGCTTATTTATCTTTAAGCTAACTGCAGGTTTAACAGGTTTTATGTCTATCTTGGAGTAGATAGGCATAAAATCATTAATGACTTCCCTTACAGGCATAGGGAGATAATCATTAGGAGACGGGACTTGATGATAACCAAGTCCAGCTCTACTTTTGGTATCACCCCTTTGAGCCTGAAGGATTTCATCAAAGACTAGAGAGGATGTTGAAAAGTTAGATAATTTTCGTTTTAAATCTAGAACTTCAGCCTGAGAATCAGCAAGTTCTTTCTTTACTAAAGTAAGCATATCAACATAACTTCCTATTTCATCTTGCAGTTCGAAAATTTTGGCTTTTAGTTCTTTCTTTTCTTCAAAAATAGCTTTTAACTTTTTTTCAGATGCCTTATCACTTTCTCTTAACATTTCATTAGATTCAGTTAATTGTTCTATGCTAGTGTTAAGGCGTGAAGTCTCCTCTCTATACATATTAACCTGATTGGTTAGCTTAATACAAGAAATACAAGATAAAGGTTCATCATCTACCTCATGTACTTCTGCCATAAGAGATTTATTATCGCCCAACTCATACTGTTTCTTCACAAGCTCCAGCTTACTTTGTTTATATTTTTCATTTCCACTACACCTTTTCTCAAAGGCTTTCCATAAATCATATGCAAGCTCATGATGTCTAAGTTGCCTCATGAGTGGTTGTGGTAGTGCCATGGTGATCGCAACATGTGTTTTCCTTTCAGTATCATAAGCCTTGCGTTCTTCAGGAGTCATGGATTTGATAGGCTTAACTGGAGCTTCTCCGGGAAAAACACCAGTTCTAAGAGGACGTTCATATCTTTTCTCCAAGTATATTTGCATATCAGGATCATTGAAAACGATGAATGCCTCAAATTGTATTCTCCATTCAACATAATGAATATTGACAGTGAATAATGGAGGTTTCTCTCACTACCAACTACACTATTGTAAGCTTTTGTGACAACAGACACTTAAGCATATTAAATTACCTTAAGCTTGATTATCACTACTGGTATTTAGTTTGAAATAGGGCTAAGTACAGTAGCGTTTAGTATATATATACACACGCACATAATTAATTATAATTACGCTAAACGATCTGAAAAATTTCAAAACTATGAATACGAACGTTGGTGAAAACTTTTTCATAATTAACGTAAATCTATTTTATAATTAAATAGTAATTATTTACATTATATTATTATTATACAATAATATACGAACACTTTACGTTTTATGTAAAACGTACCGTACGCGACAAAAACGTGCAAATCGCGCCCGACAACTGAACGAATCTCGAATTATATTTCAACAACTTAAAATGAAGTATTTTAAATAAAACTTCAATCAAAACTTACGCGAATAAATCGTTAACGAAAAACATAATTAATAAACGTTTAACGTTTAAACGAACGACGAAACGAACGGGTAAACGAGCACCGCACGTAACGTAAACTTGGGGAACAAAATTTAAACAACCCACACCCCTTGTGGCCCCCCCATGACCAGCCATCCCACACCCCATGCCCAAGATCTACATATCATTCCCATTCCATACCCACACTCTCTTTTCTCACTTCACACACAAACTCATTTCCAACACTCAATCTTTCTGTCATCTCTTCTCTCCCTCTCTCCCTTGCCCCTGCATATTTCCAGCTGCTCCACAGCCTCCACACACCACCACAATCACCACCACAAACCACCATAATACCACCTCTTCGGTTTGCAAGAAAACGAGCTTCCAACTTTCATTTCTTCGTGTTTCATCATCTCCTTTTTAAGAGACTTCATCTCCCTTTTATTTTACTTGAAACTTACATATAAACATGTTATAATGTCCATTTAACAAGATTATGTCCAAAATCAAAGTCGAAAAACGTTTTTGAAAACACTAAACACCAACAGTTTTTCTGGGCAGAAACTTTGCCCGACTTCAAGGAGCATTTTCGTGCTCAAAACTTAACGAAAATGGACGATTCAAAAGACAAAAATTAAGTTAAAGGTGTTAGCTTTCAGATCCAAGTGGTTTCGTATTTTTTTGACACCGTTTGATACCCGAAAACGATTTTACAAAAACATGTCGCATTTCTGTCTCGGGTGACAGATTTTTGCACCAACTTTACGAGCCTATATCTTGAGTTCTAAACCTCCAAAACACATGAGGTTTGCGCCAAAATCTCACAAAAGATTTTGGGTACAAAAAGTTCTTTTATGGCCTTGTTTGAAAATACACGGATTTTTCTATAAAAATCAGTTTATGAACTTGTGTCTAGATTGGTCAAGATTGGACCTCAGAGGACAAATGAAATTTTTAAAAATACTTAGACCTATCCAAAAATTCTAGAAAAATTACTGTAAGTAGCCAAGACATAGGGGAACAACTAATATTTTTCTTGGATTTTATGTCGACACTTTGACTAGTCAAAACGAGCCACGAAAAACGTACAAAAACTGATGAAATGAACCCGGGGACTGCTTTGACATATAAAATAAAAACGACAGTTTCGGGTTAACCATAAAACGTAACTCTAATTTTTACAAGTTCTAAAAACATATTTAAGAGTCGTGTAAAAGTCTCGGGACAAACCGAGCACGTTTGACCAAGTTCGAAACTCGAAAACATATCAGGCCCGTAGTGTCGCACCAGGCCCAGATTGGGTGCGATACTAACCCTGTGTCACTAAAGTTATACCCAGC
This sequence comes from Gnaphalium uliginosum, assembly GCA_963930675.1. NCBI lineage: Eukaryota > Viridiplantae > Streptophyta > Magnoliopsida > Asterales > Asteraceae > Gnaphalium > Gnaphalium uliginosum. Next base: position 2,099,613 of record OZ005682.1, on the reverse strand, counting down.
AGTACTAACATGCGACACTGACATTGTAACGCCCCTCTCTTAGTATATTATAAAATACTCTTTAATTCGGAAGCGTAGGTCAAAATATATTATATTAACAATATTTACAAAAAGGTAAATACATATAATGTTCAAAACATCGTACAAAGACGAGGGTTACAAAATTCAACTTTCATTATTTATCAAAATATATCAGAGTAGCCAGCCGTTCAAACATTCCTTGAACAAAACCTGCCTGCCCGCCCATTCAATCATGACCTGCAGGGATTAAGTGGGGAATTAGCACGAAGCTAAGTGAGTGAACACGAAACTAACAGTTCAACTTAGCCTAACAATCTGTTTACATCAAATAATCGTAAACACATATCATCAATATCAAAGAGGACCGGTGGTTTTGAGGAACCCTACTGCCGCGGTGGCCCTCAAGAAACGCTTATCACAATCTGTAGTGGCCACTACAGAATATACCGATAACTTGATATTACCACTACACAATATGGGTTTAATACAACACATGTACGACACCCCATATCTGTAATCTTGTAAATCATCAAGTCCAACAATCTGTTGACCTCTTTACAAGCAATCAATGCCGAGAGGCCACATTGCACGTAGATTCATAATCAGCATATCAGCATATCAGACTGAACAGTCTATCAATTATATCTACGTTTACTTGTTGCAATCAAATCGTTACAACCAAATCAAACTTGTGAGTTCCAGATCCACTCACCTGCTAGTCTCAGTCCAACAACTCATAAGTCTAATGTTACTGAGTCTTTTGCTGATCTGAGAATACAACAAATAATGAGTTAGTAACTCATTCCATAATCATATAACATATTTAAACAAGCAGGTAAATTCCTGAAGTCTAAGAAAACAAACGTTCAATCCGAAGCGAAACTAGAAAGTCCCGAAACGATGTTTAAAACTGAAAAATGCCATTTTCGACCCCAAGATGACCCCGAAAGGCCAAAAACTACTTAGGCTTTTAGAATAGAGGCTCTTAGAATAGAGCCTTGATTATTGGGTCGTTTTCGAGTGACCATGCGAATTTCAACCCAATCCGAGTTAGTGAAATTTGTCACTCAGTCGCTACCCTGAAAACACTTACGCAATTTCAAAATTTGCAAAACAAAATTTTAAAAATCTCAGTTCGCAACAATCTCGGTTCGCTTCGCAGCAAACCCAGTTCGCAGGAACTCAGTTCGCAGCAATCTCGGTTCGCAGAACCACTCGGTTCGGAGAGCAATTTCACTTCGCAAGACAACTCACTTCGCAAGACAACTCACTTCGCAAGACAACTCACTTCGCTTCGCAATCAAGCTCTGCGAACTGAGTTCATCTTCAATGTTGCGAAGTTCATCGCTGAACCCAGAAACTTCGAACTGAAATCTTTCAAAACTCACGAATTCAACTTCCTATCATTCAAATAAGCTTCCTAGCAACTTATATGCATCAAATAAGTTCATATAACACCTTTTCAGCTTAAATTCATATCAATTCGCAAATTGACTAAATTTCATAAAAATACAATTATAAACATAATTACTTACAGAAACAAGGTGATATGATGTTACTAAACTCGTTTTTGAAACAAGAAGGTAATGATATGGATGAATTAAAACTTCCCGAAAATTTCTTTAAGTTTTGAAGCTTGGTTTGGTTCGGTTCGCAGAGGCCGAATGTTTGAGACTTTTGTAAAGTTGTTTAGAATGTTACAGAAGTATGTATAAATGTGTGTATATATATATATATATATATATATTTGTTACTCTATCCCAATACCATTACAATTTTAGTTCCCTTCTTAATCCATTGTCGGGAACCTAAAACCATTTTGCGAAAACCAAATATTTTATTTTACCGTCAACTAGTTCGGTTTAAATCAATGAATTATGTATTAGTCACAATAATTCATTTATTCATTTTACTAATATTATCAGACATAATAATAGTAAAATATTTCCTAACACATTAAATAATAATTTAAAGTTTTAGGGAAATTACCGGAATACCACTAGGCCCTTAAAGTGGGTGTTACAGACCTTGTGTCGCAATACCAGTCGAGTGTCGCAACTTGCAACACTAAGCTAGTGTCGCAACATTTTAAACTAAGAGTGTTAACTCTTGTGTCGCTAAACAAATTCGAATCACAACTTGCGACACTAAACCTAGTGTCGCATAAATCCCAATTTTCGAAATAACTGCGACACTGACCTAGTGTCGCAATCCATTCTAGTGTCGCACCTAGTGTCGCGTAAAACAAATTTGAAACATGTTCCACAAAGTATTTAACACGCGTAACAACGAACATTTATAAACGACCCTACTCGAACACGCAACTCATATACTCTTATTATAAGTATGCAACGTAACACAACATAGTAATAATGTCTTCGAGAATTATTATTACAAAACGTCACCAACGGGTCGTACACGTTTTCAAAACACACATGATAAACAAACTTTGGACATAACTAGTTGAGTGGACAACTAGCATGGATGATCTTTTGAGACATCTACTTACTTATAACCTTATGCGTTTAGGGCGCTAGAAGGTTACTTTTGGAAAACACATGTTTACTATTTGTAAACACTCTGTACAAGACTCAAGTGAGTTTCATAGACCCACTTTTACTTTTACTAATTTTACTTACTTTGGAGTGAGAATACACTGCTCTGTTTTTATGAACACAAGTACTATGAAAACACTTATACGAATTGCATGGGTAATCTAAACCAAAATACGATGGTCTCCAACAAATATCATAGTCCGTTAATACTAAGCGCGAACATTATGGATAGATCTATCGGGAACTGACAGTCCGCCGTCCGGGGTTAGTCGCTCTACCTACTATACGGACGCATAATAACTCGTAATCCGAGTGTACTGGTTTATACACTTAACTGGAGACACCAACTACGGTTAAACTTCGAACTATGAGCCCATGGCAATAGTATACTTACTTTACTTTTGGCATTCGTGCTACTATGATAACTCTAAAATCTTGTGGTTCATACTATAATTTTAACTATGTAAACCTATGAGCTCACCAACATTATTGTTAACCTTTTATCGCGTATTTCTCAGGTTCACTGGCGCAATAGGATTGCTTGAGGAAGCAATAGTTCGAGTCGCATGTTTTACAACAACTTTCAAATGGAGATTTCCTCGCATTATTATATTTTGTATAAATTAGTTATGTATTAGAATCTTCGGACTAGATGCGAACTCTAAGAAATCTCGTTTTCTATTGTAAACTATGTAATTTGTGAAATGTATTTTCAAACGTCTCATTTAGAGGTCGTTTGCCATAACTTTGTGTAATGATCCATGATTAGTCGCGCCCCGACCCGACTTCCGCTGCACACGAAATTTGGGGGTGCGACAGCTTTATAAATAGACATGTTTAAACAGAAATTTACCAAATCACAAATACCCAGATGTTGAATGGTGAGTTTTCAATTTTATCCCTTTTTTTTTTGGATTTTTCTCTCCAAAATTTGGTTCGAAAATATCAAAAACTGTCTGAGTAAAACGAAACTTTTTCAAAACTTGGTAATGCGAAAAATTTCCCGCCAAAATACTTTTTTTTTTTAGTCTTTAGCGACATTAAGTTAGTGTCGCAGGAAAAGTGTCGCAATGTAGTGTCGCACTCTTGTGTCGCAATGTAGTGTCGCACTCTTGTGTCGCAAGCTAGTGTCGCAAAATCCGATTTGGTAACGCAAGCTTATGTCGCGAAAACCCTAAATACGACACAATGCTATGTCGCAGAAACCCTACACGCGACACAAAGGTTATGTCGCAGCTTGTGTCGTAGTGTAGTGTCGCAAAAACCCTATAGGCGACACTAAGGTTAGTGTCGCTAGATCGCGACTGTAACCTCCAAAAACCCTAAAAACGAAAATTTTCGAAACCCTAACGAATTTCGAAACCCCAAGTCGAATGAAACTTCCAGAAAACCCCAGAAAACTCAATCTTCAAGCAATCAAACCTGGAAACAAGAATTAATCACTGATAACCTTCGTAAACAAACTGAAAAACGTTCGTAACACGATCCAAAACCGTTGAATAACTGATTCACGGCTCTGATACCACTTGTAGGTTCCCTATACCGGACCTAAATCAGATCGTTGACCTCGAATGTAAGCGCGGAATACAAACAAACGAGTATTGAACGTTTAATCGATTCACACAATTCTCTATAACGTTTTCTTTGTATTAACAATTGAAGTATAAACGTTTACAATCACTTTCACTCTCTGCCTCTCTCTCTGACTCGTCTGACCAGCTCCAACACGACCAACAACTACAAAACCGAAACCCTAACTCGATATATATACTAACCCTACTGGACCCTGCGACACAAGCCCTATTTCGCAGGCCCAGCCCATTGCGACACAGCCTTTGTGTCGCTATAGCGACACAGACTCTGTGTCGCCTGAACAATATATTTTGTATATTCTATATTTACATTTTGATTACAGACTCGAACATACAAACTCAACACTTCACATACTTAGACTAATTGACTTTGACAATTATAAAAGTTTGACCAAATGACTGACACACATTATGCACCAACAGTGATTATTTGAATGATTTAAGTTGTAACAAAAGGCGTGCATTTCCCTTATGCTTATTAATATTCTTATTAGTTGAAACCTCTAATAGACACTTAGTCTGAGGTGTAACAAGAACAATTTGAGAACCAAAGGATATATATGTTAATTGGTAAATGGATTTCACTCGGCATTGTAATGACTTCTCACTTGAACAAAATGGAGTGAACAAATTGAAATTGAAATATTTTAAAAACGTTTTTTTTAAAAAGAAGTTTAATTTTTCATTGTTTTTCCTAAAGCAAATATAACGAGCCTATATCGAAAATCCTGAAATCCATCCAATTGGTTTTAATTTATTCCTAGAATAGAATGTTAATAATTATGAGTTATAAAGTTTTTGATTATAAAGGTTAAGGTAATTATATTGGTACATGATTGACCACTAGAAGACACAAATGAACCATATGAAGAGGAATTCTAAAATTCTATTCTATTCATATCAGAGTTTTTTCGCTATATCTGTGTGCTTGTTATCTCTATTTGGTTATTGTTACTCATGCTAATATGTGCTTTGATGAGGTTGAAAATTTTATATATAAAAAAGTAAATAGTGAAAAGTCATATATATAATCACAAAAGTGATGGTGCATGCATCGAAGAAACAAGATGTTTAACATAATTATGCATGCAATATTTATCTTGAATGAATGTCTTATATTGAAAAGATACACTAAAGCACGTATGCTCATAAACTAGATGGTTTATGGACCTTGATTATTTTAATAAATTGGCATGATCGGTTACACTATTCCGAGTCAATAATGATGCGAAATATAAATAAGAACTGTGAGATTCTTAAAAGTGATGATTTCAATTGTGTTGTATGCTCTCAAAGAAAGTTAATAGTTACCGACCAAAGTTGAGATTGAATTCATGAGATTCCGAATATGATAAAAGTGGATATATGTAGACCTATATATCCACCTAATGTACCATTTAGAGTTTTAAATCGATGCATCGTATAAATGGTCTTGATAATTGCAACCTTGAGATTGCGAGCACGTGTTTAAAATTATCATATTTGTTTTGATAATGTTGGTGAACGTAAACTTTATTTAATAACATATTAAGCGTCTTCGATGGATTGTAATAAGTGTTAAACATCTATTAGTTCATACAACGATTACTTTTGTTGACACGCTAACGAGTGTATTTAGTTTACCATAAAGACTACGTTCAATGATGATATGTTAGTATACATGCAATAATATGAATTCGCATCAGGCCAACAAGATTATAATTCCTCCCCATGATAATTGACTTTTGGTCATGAAAAAGATATATCACATCTTAAGAGTTTATTTTATTTGTGCGGTATATATTTTAGTTGCTCCACCACAATGCACAATGTATAGATGTGAAAGAGTATTGGGAATATTTATGGGGAGGGGATAAGCAGCTTAAATTGGAATTATCACAATATGATATTGATCATCATAGTGAAGAATAAAAACTCAAAGTTCAAATGATAATTCATATTTATTAATTGCCGAATATATTCGCTGACCAAAATTGAGTGACTAGGTCACCTATATAAGCTGCTCATGCTCCAATTAAGAATGGTAATAAGTCCATGGCACGTGAAATGTGGTAGACTGGTAGATATATTGATTCCAAATAAAATCCTCAAAGTAAAAAGGGAGCAAGAAAATAATATGGTCAAATCGAGGTAATAAAGACCCCATGAATGTTTGATAAAGAGACATTGGACATGAAGGTCCTGGATGAATCTTGGGTACCCCAAAAGTGAAAAGCAAAAAGTGAAAAGTGAAAAGATCAAAATAATTTATATCGTGTCTCGAAAAGTGTGGAATCGAATAAATGAAATTGACGTCGTTAATATTTTTGTATATAACATAGCGCTAGATATTTTGAATGAGGATCGTGAAAATATTCCTACCAAAAAGTGCAAAGGTATAAATTATTGGCCAATATGAAAAGACGCATTTTTTTTATAAAAAGTGAAATCTCTTGATGTGAGATGGTTGGACTATAAGTCCCTACCTGAACGTGTAAAACATGTCGTATATAATTCGGTCTTCAAAAGCCCAGTGACTATGAAACTATGTGATATAAGGCAAGAGTGGTGATACAAAGATTATTTGAAAAGACCGAGATTTATATATGAGTAAACATTTTTGATTGGTGGATGCAACAATCTTATTGATTTCTTAAAAAGTCTGGCAATAAAAGAAAAACTTTATTGGCGTCTGTTGGATATTGTTAGAGCTCATTTAATATTGAAACTCCGTAATGGATATGAAATGCTTAAAGCACGTTTCGTGACTAAAAGGTCTTGTGATAAAAAAAAAAAAAGGTTCTCGAGAACATTAATTGATCAAATTGAGTAAGTCCTTATATAGATTATATTAATTAGGCTAGTGATAAAATAGCCTCGTTGAATATTTCTTGACAAAGTATACTATGTAAAATGATATATGTTTGCCCATACATTTTGAAAAGACATTCGAATGCACATACATTGTGATACATATATTTGAACTATTTGGGAGCTTCCAAAGGCGATTAGTGCTTGAGAAATATATTGAAATGAGCAGTTTTTGTGAAGACAAGGTTTTGTCATGGGTTAAGTATTTAAAATCTTGATGATGTATAGTGATCTTTGTGCACCTAGAAATCTATACAAGAAATGCTAATAAGATTTTATGGGCTAAGGATATTACTAAGCACTTCAATGGTTGTATGATTATTTGTTTCCTTTCGACCCCCGAATGATGACAATAAAGTTATTGGTCAAGAAATATAGTATTACTTTATCATTGGACGTTGAAATTTCATGTCTAATTGTTGGCGAGATATAGTTTGAACAAAGCATTCAAGTTCTTTAATACACATAACGCATTGTCCAACTTAAGGAATGATAAATTTCCTGTGATGGAGCTAAAACTTACATTGCTAAAGTTATATTATACTCATGGCATGTGATAGAGTAAAATGTGATGATATTATCCGTCAACAAGTTTGTACAAATGATGAGATTAAGTGATGTTCTCATCAGGGGGAGAAAATACGCGTTGCACTCTTTTTCCCTTGACTATGATTGTGTTCCATTGGGTTTTTTGTAACAAGGTTTTTAACGAGGCAACATCTCCAAGCGTATTGAAAGAATTATGTACACTTTTTCCTTCACTAGATTTTTGTCCCTTCGGGTTTTATCTGGTAAGATTTTAACGAGACATAATCTTATACAATGGACATCCAAGGGGGAGTGTTATGGATAAATATGGAATGGATGTCCATACCTATTAGATAGAGTTTGTATTCTAGTAAGAGATTGTTTACTTATACGTTAAGTTATCTTGTACTATATATATACTTCTTTGGTGAGATGAATAATACAATTATATTCTCCTTTATTCATTATTCTCTTTATTTTTACAACAGCTACTAGCTAATAGTCGCATTATTATATTGTAACACAAAAAGCATTATTATAAATTTATTTATTTATAGGATAATAAGCAATTGATAAAGACCTTGGAAATTTGGAGTTTTGAATGTTGTTGTGTCCATATTCCCTCCATTGATAAGCATCTTCACTTGTAATAACCCTATTTTGTAGGAATTTACATTTTGTTGGATAATAATAGGGTTATTGCATATACAACGAAACAAACCGATTCACTTTAAAATTGAGACGAAATGAATTTTCATCAACAGAGCAACGAAACAAACCGATTCACTTTTAAATCGAGACGAAATGACTTTGGGTATTGCTATACATACCAACCTTTTTTAGAAAATTTCTAAATTTACCGAGCATGAAAGTTTGTAAATGTTTACCAAATTAACACTGAAATTTATGTTTTTTATGGAAAATTGCAAGTTAAAAAGGTATATAAAACCTCTCTATGCACACAATTAATGTTTAGCACACGTGAATCAATGCATTGTAGTACATAATTTTAATTTGTAAAAAAAATTCATTCATGATGTAATTTATAACCAAATATTTTTACGAGTATGTTTACTAAATGATATGTTTTGAATATGTTTAGGGAGTACTTATTTATTTGGTTTATTTATCACGCTAATTTTTATTTTTCGTTCATTTTGAATTTTAAATTTTTATGTATTTACTTACCTTATCTTGGCTACTTAGTTACTAATTTTATTTTAATGATTATAAGTTTTCCAAACAAATTACGTAAAGTATATTTGATAAACTATTTACAAGAATATAATGTAAAAGAATGTGAAAAACAAATTAATAATAATAATAATAATAATAATAATAATAATAATAATAATAATAATAATAGTGATAATAAACAAAAAGTTATTATTTTTTTGAAATAAATAATAATTCTATCGCTTTAATTATACAAAGAAGTGGAAAGGAAAAAAAAATTAAATTAAAATAGTAAAATATAATAAAAGAAGGAAAAGTAGTTTTCAACAAACAAAAAAATACATATTTTATTTAATGTATAATTAATATATCTTGAGAGTTTAAAAGTTAAAGTTAATCATTTGTTTACTAGTTAGTTTATTTATTAGACAATAATTAGTTGGTAGATTAAGTAAATTTAATGGTACATATAAATTAAGTAAAGCATTGTTTGAAAAATAAATTGCTACAGAACGACGGTAGCAAATCTCTAATTCAAAATTTTGAAAAATTCACACTTCTGTTAAAATTAAATTACGTACGTCACCACACGAGTTCATCATCTTCCAAATCACACGACCGTTTTAACTGCAAAATTTAATGCCAAAAATAAAGTTTTATCGTTAAAGATCATTTGTGAAAAAAGAAAACGCCTCTGAATCGGATCATATCGTTATGCAACGGAATTTGATGTAGCAAGATATTGACATTTCTGCTCGAGGAGTTGTAAATCGTTTGAAGTACACATACACGTGTAATTTTAATGTTAGACATGTTAACGTTGCAAAATAACCGTTTCAAAAAGTTGTTCCACGTGTGTCAAAGTATTTTTTATATTGTTAAATGTCCACGAAAGTAATTTTACCAATTGTCAAGGTTACATCTATACTAATATATAACACATTTGTAATGTTTTTTTAAGAGGAAATGTACTAAACTACCCCTAATATTACTAATAATATTTGAAAAACCTACTTGAAGTTAATAATATACCCCAAACATGTATTAAAAACTCATTAATACTATTATTATTAAACTTTAAGGTAATAAATATATGACATTCAATTCCATTTAATTAAAGCTTTTTCATATCTATACTAATATATAACTTTTAATAAATGTTCGACATAACTTTTAAACTGTAAAGAGTTACGAGATGTGTCAATTATGGACGGAAAGGTCGGAACGAGACGTACATAATAGCAAACTGTATTTTGTATGTTTTTTGAGCTATTCGGCCTAATTTTCACGTTATTCGATCCTTCACATTTATACCGTTCACAAAAAGAGAAATACACTATTTTAAATACGTTTAACTGATTCGACTTTTAGCTAACGCAATATCTTTTTCTTTTTTGCCTTTTCTTTTTTGCCTTTTCTTTTTTGCCTTACACGTGCATTCAGAAAATATTAACTTGCAATTTCATTTTCTTAAATAAATTAAAAACAACAACATAAAAATACTAATCTTATTTGTTTATATATACAATTAAAGAAATCAATTGTGTAATTCAAGTTACCTATACTAATATATAACACATTTGTGATGTTTTTTAGGGGGAATTTACCAAATTACCCCTAATCTTACAAATAATTTTTGAAAAATCTACCTGAAGTTACTAATATACTCCAAACATGTATTAAAAAACTCATTAATACTATTATTATTAAACTTTAAAGTAATTAATATATGACATTCAATTCCATTTAATTAAAACTTTTCTATATCTATACTAATATACTTTTAATAAAAATTCGACATAACTTTTAAATCGTAAAGAGTTACGAGACGTATGAATTATGAACGGAAAGGTCGAAACGAGACGTAAATGATAGCAAATTGCCATAGGCGGTTTGTCCACCGTTTGGAGCCAAATTCCGACTCTAAAGCCTTCAAAATCAACTTTAAGTCAATCTGAGACGTTTTTAAATGTTTTAAAAAATTAGAAACAAACTATTAGGTGTATTTTTTTATGTGATTATAAATTTACATGTTTATTTATATTTCTCCTTTTGTATTGGTATTGTCAATTTCTATGTTTGAGAGTTTCAGTTTTTTGATTAAATTTTATGATTACAATTTCACGAACATAATTTTTGGTTTTTTAAAAATAATAAAGTAAAAAATAAAAAACAATGACTCCGCATCTGCCAATTGTCATGGCTATTAGAAACTCGCAACCCGACTATCGAGTTCACAACGACATATCTTATCGTATCGTCATATAAATTTTAATTTTGATTTAAATTCTTTATAGCGAATGAATGTAAAGCTAATTACTGATTACCCGCAGCATGGCACGGGCCTAATGCTAGCATTACATAATAGTCTAAGTTAACAAGAACTTTGTTGCATTGGATATCTCGAGAAAAAGGAGTATAATTACGAGTCGACAATATGCGTTTACCGAATGAACAAAGAAAAATTTGGTCACTCAATCGGGGAGCGAATCTAATTTGACTAGTTAGAGTGAAGGGAGAGGTGATGTGGACAAAATGATTCTCTACCATTTTGAATGTGACCACTCCCTCCTCAATATGGTTCACATAAAAAATTGTTCAAAAACTGTGTGTATATATAATTATTTATAAAACTAAATATGAGTCCAATTTTCAGTTTGATGATTACGAGTGAAAGTTAGTTTTAGTATGAATTCAATATGAAAATGACATGACACTGATGTGTCTAACCTTTTTCAGAGTGGTCAAAATGACCACTCCCTTTGCTATTAGAAATGCTAATATGTGGCAAAGTGGAAAGAAACTTTAAACTACGAGGTGACAAAGAAATTTGCATTGTAGATTTTGAGTGCAACAAATCTTGAGTGGTAAATATACTATAAGGGTGGGTCCATTTAATATTTTATATTATTTGCTTTTTTCCAATGTTACTTTATGTAGCTAGATAAATTAGTTTTGCATTATATAATACTAAATAGGTTTTTCTTTAGATTTTAAATATTTTAAGGGGTTATCTAAAATTTTTTGATGATGACATGGAATCAACTTGAATTCAATGGGTTGAACCCATTGTGGATGCTCAGTGACCACCCATTCCTGTTTAGTGTATATATTAATTAGTACCAAATCATTCACCTACTTTACATCCGTGTGGAAATTTTTGATAACTGTTGTACTATATTCGAGTATCTTTGGATGTATAAATGCGGAGCACATTTAAGTTGTATAAATCTTTAATCTTTAATATAAATAGGACAATATCTAAATTCTATTTACCTTGATTATAATTATAAAATTATAATCATAATATACTTCATTATAAACATTTACTGATCGATAATTACTATATACAAGATGTATACATATAAATGTTTCAAGAGATGCAACTTTTTCAAAATACAAAGCGCATACATCTAACCCTTTTATGTAAATATAAAAGGCATATATCTAATTCTAGTAAAAATTTAGTAAACAGAATACAAATAATTTTTCCCGCCGGATCACTTCACAATCCTAATTTCTCTTTCTTTAGAGATCCCAACGCAATTTCTCTCTTTATACAGATCCAACCGCAATTTTCTCTCTCTATACAGATCCAACCGCAATTTCTCTCTCTCGAGAGTGAAACTTATTCATTAAGTGTAATCAATCACATCAATCACTGCAATCACAGCTACAAATCAGGTAAATAAATTTAGTAAAAAAAATAGAGTGTGGTTTTTTGTTCAATTTATTACGAACGTAGTTGCGGTTTACAAGATTTTCCAGATTGTGTAGTTGAAGTTTCTGAAATTTATAATCCGATTAGGTTAACAAACTAGATATTTGCAAATTTTAGTGCTATAAATTAGAGTGAATTCGTTATCAGTTTTATGAATTAGATATATAGTTGAGATTAAGGTTTAGATCTGACTGTAAATCAATAAATTACTTAAATGTATAGTAAGACTTCAAGTGGTCTCTGAATTTCAATCAAGTATATTGTGTACATGCATATTCAATAATTCAGAGTGTTTACGGAATCAACTTTACAATTAAAATGTATAGTTCAGATTTAGGGTTAGATCGGATTATAGACCAATACATACAGTAAACATTACTTAGTACTCAATTATATAGTTACACTTCTATTAAGTGAAGTCTGTATGTACTTGTTACACTTCTATTTAGGGTTAGATCCAATCCTTGTAGTATATATGTACTTGTTACAACAGGAAAATGATACACTGAAGCAGGCAAGTGTGACCGATTCTAACAACCATACCTTTAATTAGCTTGGTTGTATAACCTTAAACACATGAAATGTCATTATGGATGAATATAATACGACAAGGATTGGATCCACTGAGGTCCGGGTCATCTTTTACTAGAATTATACGGGTCATCTTTTAATTTCATCTTTCCAAAATACATACGCACAATCTAAATAAATTATAAGTTAGTTACATAAAATGTAAATTCGAATAGTTCGCTGCATACGATGAATGTCAGACTATAGTTAGACTATAGTTTGATACATTTGGGCGCGATAAACCGTTGTTCTGTAGCCGCTAGAAAACTCTTTAACGAGATGCAAGTAAAGGGTCTTACTCCAAATGTATATACCTTCGGTATTTTGTTACATGGAATGTGCAAAAACTCTCGCGTTTTTGAAGTACTACCTCTTTTTTGTTCATTGGGAAGCAACAAACTGATGAGAAAGGTAGGCTTGTATAAAATCTTGGTTCATGGTTGTAGTAAATGTGGGAAGCATAACCAGGCAACGGATCTGTTTGCTAAACTCATACTGAATGGAGTGAAGCCGACTGTTAGGACTTATACGGTGATGATACAAGTCTATTACATACTCCGTATTTCTTCTGATTCGAGGTCGAACTCTCTCATATCCAATTGCTGACTGACTCATGTATAACAACAACCACCCCCTGGCCGGGCTTAGTCGGTTCAACCCGTTCATGCCTTAAAAGCTCTCGTTTTTTGGTCAATGAATGAGCCTTTCTAGAGCATTTTGTCCTCGACTTGTCTTGGCCTGATCCGAAATCGTTGTCCAACTAAGAACAGTAAGCATAAATTAATAACCTTATTAAACCCATCATTAACAATATTCATATTATCTAAGGAGTTTTGTAAATGGTTTCGTATTTTCATGGAGATCTGTCTAGTAAAGTAAATGATTAGTACGGTTTAAACAATCTAATCTAATTAAGCATATAGTAAAAGTTGGTTAAAATGATTGGAATGTTAATTAAAGGGTAAAATGGTCATTTTCTATAAAAGTACTTGATAGCATGAACTAAAAAAAGGTGTTCACCTCTGGGCAACCTAAAGACGATAAACTAAAAGTTGGATAAATATGAACTAATTTTGAAAAGAGTTCTATTTACCGTGAAAATAAAAGTCAATGATGTTCAACTAAGTTAAATAAGCGTCTAGATTACAATTTGTTCGGACTGATGGACCCGAATTTGATCACTTCTGATGATGATGAAACCATAAAACAGTGATATCCGAAAATGAACAATGCAAGACTTCTTCTTCGTTATCATAAAATTAATTATAAAGGTAATACCTTTCTTCTCTTCCATCATCATTCTCTGCATGATTACGGAACTGGATCAAGCTACCTTTCACATCGAAGATTTTTATCACTGAAACATAGTTCTAACGTTGCCCAAATCGCCAAGGTTGATGATACCCTCCAACTGTTTGATGAAATGCTTCAAAGGCAACCACGGCCTTCCATTGTTGAATTTACTCAGTTGATTACTGTTATTGTGAAGATGGAACATTATTCCACTGCACTTTCACTTTTTAAAAGATTACGTTTGATGGGTATACCGAGTGATCTTTATGCAATGAGCATCTCTATTAACTGCTATTGCCGCCTGAATCAAGTGACTTATGGTTTTGCTTTGCTGGCAACTATCTTCAAGCTAGGTCATCTACCCAATGTGGCCACCTACACCACTCTCATAAACGGGCTTGTTCTTACTGATCGGGTTTTTGAAGCAGTCGAGTTATTCAAAAAAATGCTCAGAGAGAAACTTTGTGAGCCTAATCAGGTTATGTACGGAACCGTAATTCATGGGCTCTGTAAAGTAGGTCACACTAACAAAGCCCTTGAATTGCTAAAATTGATAGAAACAAGCTTATGTAAACCCGATGTACAACAATATAGTATAATCATTTACAGCCTATGCAAAGACGGAGAGGTTGATCATGCATTACAGCTCTCTGCCAACATGATTGAGAAGGGTGTCCCCCCAAATATATTCACTTACAACGCTTTGATTCAAGGTCTATGTAACTTTGATCGAGAGAATGAAGCCACAAGAATGTTAATAGATATGGAGGAAAAAGGAATCTTCCCAAACGTACATACGTATACGATCTTGGTGGATACCTTCTGCAAACAAGGATCTGTTGAAGACGCTGAACGTGTTGTCCAGACCATGTTTCGAAAAGGTCTAGAACCAAATGTAGTCACTTATAGTGCCTTAATTGATGGGTACTGTTTACGTGGTGAAATAGATGAAGCGCAAAAAGTTCTTGATTGCATGGTGGAGAGGGATCTTGTGCCCAACATTGTAACCTATAGCAGCCTCATAAATGGATACTGCAAAAAGAAGCAACTTGATGAGGCTATGCATCTGTTTCGAGAAATACATGACAAGGGTTTGATTCCTAATGTTTTTACTTACAATAGTTTGTTAGAAGGTTTGTTTGGCACTGGTAATCCTGCAGCTGCTAGAGAACTCTTTAACAAGATGCAAGCAAAGGGCCAGACTCCTGATATATGCACCTATCGTACATTGTTCCATGGAATGTGCAATAATGCTCTGTGTTCGGAGGCATTGGCTCATTTTCGTTCAATGGGAAGCAATGAAATGACTAAAAATATCGGTTTGTATAATATCTTAATTAATGGTTTTGGAAAATGTGGGAAGGCTGGTGTGGCAATGGATCTGTTTGACGAACTCTTATTGAAAGGACTGAAACCGGATGTTAGGACTTATACGGTAATGATGCGTGTACATTGTCAAGAAGGGTTATTTGGTAAAGCGAAAGAATTGCTTATAAAGATGGAAGAGAGTGGTGTTGTGCCAAACAGCATCACATATAACGTTATCGTTCAAGAATTCTTGAAGCAAAACGAGTGTCGAGAAGTAGGGGTTCTTCTTGAGGAAATGATTAGACGAGGGTTTTCGCCTGATTCTACTACTTTCGAGATGTTGTTACCCCTAATCTCAAGTGAAGAAGAAGATTCTCCTATGCTTAAAACCATCAAGAAGTTTATAAGGAGATATGATAGAATGAATGATTCAACATCTGGATTTGTTTCCTGAGCTTGTCAATATGTCCAGTTACCTGCTTCTTTAAAGTGCATACAATATACTTTAGAGGATTATTTAACTCTGATTAAATATTAAATATTGATTGAAATTTGAATCAGTAAGTTGTAAAATTCACTACTTATTTGGTACCTAAGCGCAAAGTATGCCTTGCATAGTAAATCAATTAAATTAATGACTGACTATTGCCAAGGTAAAAAGTATAAAATAAGTTGATTATATTTTAAGGTTCATAAAAACCACTTTTATACACCAAAAAATAGTCATTGATGACGATAAATATAAATTATGGCGGGCAGTACTTTCCAATTTGGATTTTTCAAGCACCCACCCAACCAACCAAGAATCTTCAAAACGTGTCCTAAACTACATGTCTATTAATACTTTCTGCCACGATTCTACACTACCCATTATTTGCCACGTGGCACTTCAACCCATACTCTCCCATTATATATTATATATAAACCCATCCCCTTAACGACCCCAACTATCAAACAATGGAGACTCATTTTCTCTGCTTAGACACCCCAAATGTCCTACAATTACCACAAATCTCAACCTTTGTTTTTCAACCGAAAAACCACCATGGTTCTGGTTGTCGGAGCTCAATATTCCGGCAACGGTTGCGGTGGCAGAAAGGCCCTGGGCTAGCCGTAAAGTGTGGAGGTGAAGATCGGTTTATGAGACCGGATAGTAAACGAAAAGACGAGATGATTGAAGAAATGGAAGACGAAAGCAAAGATGTGAATGAAAAAGTGGAGTTAATGGAGATGGAAGCAATTATGGGAGAAGATGATGGAAGAAAACCCATGGATTATAAAAGGAGAGCTGGGATTTTTTATAAGAGTTCAGAAATGTTTCAGGCAATCAAGGATACTGATCACCAGCCTCTGCCTCACCACTGTACCTAAAAATCGAGTAAATCTCTACGGTCTAAGAATATGTTTATCTGTATTAATGTACAAGTGTAAGTTCTACACAACCCAATAGAGATCAAGTGTATATTTGTGTACAGGCATATATCAACTTGTGTACCATATGATAATAAAGATTGACAATGAGTTTGGGTACTAGGTGTTTATTGTTAACCCTGTAATGCAATATCTATATTGATTGATATAATTCTAGTATTTTGAATTATTTTATTCAACGATTTGGTAACTGCACTGCTACCCAAAATATTTTCGTAAACACAGCAGAAAGCAGGTATAAACATAACAAACAGGAGGATGATTTGATTAAGACAGTAAATTACCAGAAGGGATCAAGAATAGAGTATCAGTTTAATGAGGAGGTACGACCGTGCGAGTTTGTAACTAAATGTTTCAGATATTGGTAACCTATCACAACGGCCTTAACTGACATAAAGGCACAGACGAACACTTACAAGATACATCTATAACTATAACAGAAACAAATGCTTCTAAGAACTCACTGAAATAAAACAGTTCACAAGTAGAATTCACCTTAAACAGATGACGCAGAAAAGAAATTAATCAATCCGTTCAACTCAGTTCCTTAACAGAACTTCCAATGATTATCGCAGTTTACGCATGTTACAAACGTTGTCATAGGTTCATCAGCACTTCGAGTCTGCAGCTGGTAGTAAGTGCATTTCCTTTTCTGGCAACGTCCACACTTGAATTCATCGGTGGTAGCCTTAGGTGGCAAACCACGTTCGCAATCAAACAGAGCTTTCTCCTTTATCTTCACATTTTCCATCTGTCTTTCAGTGCTTGCCATCTCATCAGGGGTCAACTCCAGAATCCTATCTGGCTTTACATGCCCAAGCAACACTTTCCTTCTAAAATCCGGGTTTTTTGGATCCTTTATATTGAACATTATTGATCTGTATTTGAACTTCTGTGCACCATTAGACCTTCCCCACTTTTCAAACATTGCAGACTCCACTGAAACAGCAACTCTGTATGGATCAGATGCATTCACTTCATCCCTCAATTCATCCTCAATCTCCCCATGCACTTTGCATAATGCCTCTGAAAGAAGTTCACGAATTTTGTCTCGTACAGGATCCTTGCAATAAACGAGGGAAGTCAGCTTTGGTGGAGCCACACTGTTTGTTGCGGGTTTATTTGTTCGCTTATTTTCTTCTTTGGTAACATGCTCGGCTTTAATATTTTCTCGCTTTTCAACTTTGAAAACATCAGCTTTTTTCTCGGAAGAAGAAGATGATGTGGCACTATGACCAGGTTTCTCAACCTTGATTGAGTTTACTCTCTGGACTTTTTTGTCGGATGTCTCGGCTCCATGCTCAGATTTTACAGAATCTTTGGTATCCAAGCTCCCATTTTTCTTATTCTTTAATGTTTCTTCAACTATTATATTTTTCCAAATTTCGACCAGCTCAGCAGCTAGGGACTGTATCTTCTTTCTTGGGTGTTTTGTTAGTTGGCGAAGACGCTTGCCCACCTGAAATGATTTCAGGTCTATAAAGTTTCAAACTATAATATAATGGTTATAAGGATTCCACATGTTCACAAATATAACACATTTTATTTAAATAAACCAAATAATATTTTTACATGCAAAGACAAAAACTATAGATACAATATCCACATCATGTAGATCTGCATCTGGACTATATAGATTAATTAATGTTCTAGATATATAATGGGAAAATGTATACAGTTAAGAGAAATATCCAGTCAAAAGTGAAGTCTTAGATGCCCTTTGGTAGTCATACCAAATTGTTTAGATTTGAAGATCAAGTCATAAGTTTCTCAATTCGCTATGTGGATATGTGTGACATTTGGACTCTACTGATGCAGTTGACTTGATAAAAAACCTTTTTGATTCACTTAAAACCCGAATGTCGATATGAATATTTTAACATTAACTCCATTTACAGTCCATCTACACCTCTAATAACACCTATAAGTGGAAGGAAAAAGGGAACAAGTTTAAAATACGTATTAAACCACCAAACGAAACTAAGGGTAGCTCAAAAGTCTTATTGATTTATGTTGTTTAAAATGCATTAACAAATAAGAAAAATATCTTGAATTCTTGATTCAAATTGTTAAATAACACATGAAAACTAAACGACAAGCACACACACACACACACACCATCTACTTGTCTACCTACGAGCACAACATCTAAATTGCATTATCCACCTCACGCCCTTTCACGGTATCCAGAAACATTGTGTCATTAACCAAGCACATCAACAAAGTCCATGCCTACAAATTGAACGATGTGTAACACCCTAAGCCCAAAGCAGTGGGCATGGCCACATAAGGCTTTCAACTTAAAACTATTGTGGAAACTACTGATAGCCTAAAAATTAGGGATGGGTTGCTACAGAGTGCCCCACTTAACTTTATGGTTCTATCAATTGGGATGGTTTGCAGGTTGTAACACCCTGCTTGAGGACAATGGCACATCTAGGCATGCTTCTATAAACTACGGTGCAATCTTTAATGTTACACCTCTTTGTACAAGCCAAGTACCAATACTCTAAACACAAGAGGAAAATGCCACATATAAAAGCACCCATGTGTGTTACAACTTCTTCCTAATCTGGTTTTGCATGGCCAAATACAGAAATCCAAACACAGACGTTTTGTTCCTCAACTAAAAAAAGGAGCATTTGCGTGACTCATGATACGAACTAGCTTTTTCACCCACTGGTGCACGCAGACTGCTTAGAGTTTATGTCGCACATAAAGGCATGAGACTGGTCCTATCCACCTTAACCATGCACATGTTTCATAACAATTGCCAACATTCAAGGCAAGAGACTTTAAAGTTTAAACTTACCATTCCACCATATCAACAAAAAATAATTCCCAAAACTGTGTATCATTTCCAATTTAGAAATCAATACAACATCCAAAGATCCATACAATTTGTACTGATAACTACAATAACCCGGTCTTTTCAGTAAAGTACAAAACTTGAAACAGAAAACCCCTAAAAACAATTTTCTTGAGTGCTCAACTTTCAATCTAAAACCTATCTAATTTACAAGTCATTCTCAATTCTTGCCCTAAAGTTAGCAACTTTAACACTTTACAAATGTCAGTAGTCAATTACACCAAATAAAATTCCAAATCTATAAAACCCTAGGGTTTCGAAAATGTAACCATAATTCACCTCAAATTTTAAATCAATCATACATATCCACATCTATAACATACAATCACAATTAACCACATAATAAACGAGAAAACGAAAAATTAACCTGAGTGGTAACAAGAAGTTGATAATTAACAGGAAATTTCTTCAGCGATTTTAAAGCATCAATACATCGATCTTCCTCCGACGATGAATCTACGGCGGCGTCGGCGGCTTTCTTCGCCGCTTCAAATAGCTCCTTCAGCTCTATCTCCATCGTCCGTATCACACAGAGATCGCTTCAACAACAAAAAAGAAAATGGAAAGAAAAAAACAGTGAAACGGTCCGGCGAGAGCTTTGATGAACATTCACGTATGAAAAAAAGATCTGGACCGTCCAGTTATTTGTGTCAAAATTTGATCGTGCGGTAGGTGAAGAAAGGTTGAAAGTTTTGAAGATAAAGGTACTTGGGGTTTTGACTTTTAACCGATGAAGTCGAAAGTCAATACATTATAGTTAACCTATTTGTTTATAATCATTTATACACAAAATGGGGTAAGAACTTGTATCAATTTCTTTGAGCTATCGGATGTATTACATCTGAAGATTTAGATCCAAAGCTTGTATTTTTACTTTCAAATCTATTAGATTTAAAGTTTTAGATATAAAGCTTTTATATTTACTTTAAATCTAATAAATCACAGGGTTTATATTATAAGTTATAATCTTTATCTTTACTACTAGATCTATGAAATCTCAAAGGTTTATATCTAAAACTTTTGGTTTTCTGCAAACTTTACCAAATTCCCAAACTTGCAGAAATTTTTTCAATCCACTTATAAGATAGTAACTACTAAAATCATTAATATTGATGTATTGGTTTTTTCACTTGGTATCCATATATATATCAGACAATAAGTAATAAAGTCAATAATATTGACTATTGTCTTCAAAAGCCCAACAATAAGTAATAAACGATCCAAGCCATCCAACAGTATCTTGATCTACTCTAAAAATTCTTCTCCTTTCAAGGCGGTAACCTCCCATGCATCTTACCTCCTTCAGCTCCAATTCATACAGTTGACTATGTTTCTCCAATTTATAGTGGTGTGTTAGTTCGTAAACCTCCCGAGTCTTCTTAATTGGACCAGTTCCAGTTTAGAAGTTGAAACTGACTGTTTGATTAGCTTCGGCTATACCCTTTAAGACGGAATCAACATCTTCCTGCAAAGTTGATTTCAATAATTAACCTCTGTTAGTTTTAGTAACCAATAATTTTGTAATTATTCATGTAACTTATCTTACATCTAAAACTCAAAAATGCCTTCCATAGCGTATCATAATTCAAGATTGAATCAATTCCTTTAATTTCCAAACTTCTTGCGACTTTCCAACTTATTAAGGATTCAAGTGTTTGTGCAGCGTTGGCTTCAAGTGTTAAAGCTAGTGAAATCAAGTTCCCCTTGATTAGCTTCATTCCGGTTTGGTCAGAATCTTCATTCAAGTGTTAAAGCCGGTGCAATCAATTGACTATATATTTATGTTTGAATATGAGTAAACATGTAAAATAGGATTAAAAAAAAAATTCAATGATTTTAGTTTCCTTTTTTGTTGCTTTTGCCTTTCGTGGTAGAAATCAAAGGAAAAAGATAGTAACATGAACGCATTCATGATTCATCCAACTATAAACTTGTGAGTTCAAATTTCGGGGTTGAACAATTATATAAAGTTCTAAGTATAAATATTCATGACGGTGTGTGTAAGTAAGTTTTATTAAGATACAGAGGTATCAAACCACACTATTACAACTTTGAATAACTTTTGTAAGACATGTTGGGTTTTAACTAACTCATCAAGTAGCTCTATAAAATTAAATTTATAATTTATATTTATAATAATATTATAAAACAATACCATGTTTCTTGATTAGAATATCAAGTTGGAACTCAATTTGAGAATGGTCCCAAAATAAATATGGTACAAATTAATAATGGTCAAGCCATTCAATTGAAGTCATCTGATATGAAGGACTAGCAAGAAGAATAGGTCAATATAACGACCATATTGGTTATTGTAGATGCACCGATCTACTTGTACACTACGAATATAATATAATAATAATAATTAATTTAATACATCCCATGTCGTATATGCAAAAACGAAATGAGTTCAAATAATATCGCTAAAAAAGTAAAGAACAGGAAAATCAATAGAATTACTCTATTTTATTATAATTAATTTAATACATCCCATGTCAAACCATTCAGCATTTTTATATCTTTAATTAGAGATTTCACAAACTATACTTCTAACAAATTTTTTTATTTCCTTTTGTTACCGGGTTTTACAATATAATCACGTGTGATATATGATAAATAGTTTGAATTTATTCACGATTATTTATTCATGGTATATGTTAATTAACACGTGATTACAACTTTATATTCATCCACATTAATAATTATAAATAAAATTTTAAAATTGTATTTGTTTTCATCAAAATTCACATGTGATTGCTAATTTTATATTTAATCACATATGATTTTGTATATAACCATATATGATTTTAAATTAAAAATTGATATTCGATGAACAATTTACCGATATAATTAAGATAATTCATGCATGATTTCAACTTAATTTTTATTTAATCGTATAATTATAGTCAATGATTTTGAAATTCATATTTGATTACTCTTTATTCACACGTGATTGATACCTTAATGTTCAATCGCATGTGATTCCAACTTAGTTTTTTACGTTTAAATTGTTTTAAAATTTGATTGTAGATATAAGCGTGTGTGATTATTATTTAGTGTTAAATCACATGTGATTTAACATTACAAATTTTTAAAACCCATTAAATATGGAAAAAAATATCATTAAAAGTATATAATGTGAGATCTCTAATTAAAGATAAAATGACGTTGATTCTAACGGTGAAATTTTAATACTTTATTGATGTACGATTTGTGAAATATTTAATTTCAAAGAAAAAGGTGAAAATATGTAACTGAAATAGTGCAATACTATTAGTTCTCTCATTCTCTAGTTTTTCGTTATTCTTAGAACTTTTCTCACATTATTAAATACCTCGGGGTATAGTACGAATATAAATTAAACAATACGAAATACATACTTAACTCGGAAAGTTACATATTTCACAAATCATAAAGTTCTGCTAAAAGTCTATGTCTTAATTAGAAATTAAAATTTAAATAGGTTCCGTTTATTTTATGGGGATAACAATTATAATGTTGACATTATCATTCAATTGTGCAGTTAACTAATCGCAAATTAAATTACATACTTTATTTTAAATCTTTAATTTTTCGAATTATACAACTTTAACACCTATATTTATTCAACAACACTACACAATTTATTTTTCCTTGTTTTAATTTGTCTTTAAGTTTTGTGTGCATGTATAATGTGTATATATATATATATATATATATATATATATATATATATATATATATATATATATATATATAATATAATATAATATCTGACCCAAATAAGTATATCATTTGTCGTTTAAAAAGAATAGATTTATTTTTTGTTTTATTTGCTGAATTAATTGTCGGAATAATTAAAAGTCACCAATATATGTAACCTTAGAAATAATATCTTAGATACAATATTGTTAGAATTTTAATGTTCAAAATCGCAATCAGCACATATATAATGATGATTAATAATATCCTATAGACTTCACTGATTTAAGAAAAAGTTATAGGACTAAAAGTTACGAATTAGTCCAAATGATAGAGACTGATTAAAATTAATTTCTAATTAATATAATCGGTCCAAGATAAGTACTTGTTGCTAAGTATATTTAAAGTGGGAACAAGTAGTAACCAAATTAATGTGATGGAAAAAGAAAGCGATATTTGTCATTGACTTGGATGTGGTTTAGAATGTTCACACTATTAATGATACGCTTTTTGTATTTAATTATTAATAGAAAAATAAGGTAACTATATATGTATCGATTCCATATTATTATTATTTATTATATAATTATTATTTTTATTCGTTAAATCGTATGCTTTTGAAGCAAGTATTAAATTAAATTCATTGAAATGTAACGAATTAGAGAGAAGTAAACAAAGAAATATTTTTTAATGGTGTTAGGAAATCTAATGGGAAAGGGAGAGATACTTTCCATTGACTTGAACATGGTTCATATTGATCAAATAATGTAGATGCGACTCTTTTAATATGTAAATATGTGGAATCTAATTAGTTAACGAAATAATCGTGTCTACTAATCGTATCGTATCGTATATTGATACTTACTTATATGGTTGCGATCGATATGATAAGATTGATCGACTCTCGTTTCATGAACGACTGAAAATAATAGTTGCTACTTTCAAATGATTATTGTTTCAAAAAAAATTTAAAGATGCACTTAATTTCAGGCACTAAATATTTAATCTTAAAAAATGATTCATCGAGGTGCCTATTTTTTTTGTCAACCTATCTTAAAAGAGAACTAAATCAACATTCATTAACATTTTGTATAAAATGCATGACATAACATTTAGTTTTGATTTCCGTTAATGGCCATTAGGGTTGTTAACCGGATAACCCGACTCTAACAAGAGTTAATTGGGTTGGGTAGTCAGAGTGTTTGAAAGATGAACACTTACCTGCAACTAGCTGACCCTATTAGCCAATTGGGTTCTAAAGTTCGAGTTAAACGTACAGATTGATCGGGTGGGTAGATCGTTACCTACCTAGTTTTAACCTGGATATTTCACACTACACAAAATACTTACCTTTTCAGCTGAATATAAATTCGAACGAAATGTCAAAAGTTAGCCAAAACACTAAAGCAACCTTACTCCACATGATATTACCTGTAGATTGTGAAAATTTAATGTATTATGCCCGTATTGTGAGGAGGAGGTCGAGACTATTGATCATTGTTTCTTGAATAGTAAATTTGTAAAAGCTCTTTGGGATAAAGTGTTTAATTGGTAGGGTTCAAGTAGTCATTGGGTCCATTAAAGATCTAATTACACATGAAGGGTTGAGTTTCTTTTTTAAAAATAAGAAGGTGGCATGGCGGGCAATTTTATGGTTCACATTGTATCTAATTTGGTCACATAGAAATTGAAACGCCCATATTTTTTTTTTTTAATTTTTTTTTTTTTTTTACAATTTTATAATCATATAAGCACCATAATTTAGATATTTCTCAGTCGAATACATACATGTCAAACTTTTACAATCAGTAAATACAACTACATTAACGATCTTATGTTTTTCAAAATATACGTTCAAAACAAAATATTTCATCTTCTCAAAAGGGCCTTCTACCAAGAACATGATTTATGAGATGTAATAACTTACTATATAGATATAGTAAGTTCCACCACTAGCAGCCTTCGGGTCTCTTGCCCGTATTTTCACCTTTAACCCCGCTCGATGTACCTAACAAAACAATTCACGTATAATGGGGTAAGCTCACAGCTTAGTAAGTAATGGAATATAATAAAATAATTAAATCCATTACAACTCTACAACTCATTTTGAAATGTAAATATATCCTCCATATGGCTCCTCGAGCCTGACTCCCCGAGTCTAAATAGATATTTACCAAATTGTGTACTCTTCCAATTGGCATATCCATTAACCCACTTCAAATTGAACAATACTTAACCACACGCGTGATCTAAGCATTGCCACTCAATAATTAACTCAGTAACGCAAATACTTAACCACACGCGTGATCTAAGCATTGCCACTCAATTAACTCAGGAACGCAAATACTTAACCACACGCGTGATCTAAGCATTGCCACTCAATATTTAACTCAGGAACGCAAATACTTAACTACACGCGTGATCTAAGCATTGTCACTCAATAATTAACTCAGGAACACAAATACTTAACCACACGGTGATCTAAGCATTGTCACTCAATAATTAACTCAGGAATGCAAATACTTAACCACACGCGTGATCTAAGCATTGCCACTCAAATATTAACAACTTTAAGTAATAATAATTAGTCATACAATTAAATCAAGATATTTAAATCTATTTCCATATTTCCTTCCCCCATTACTTACCTCGAGTATGAAGTCTATTTATTGACCTTGATCCTTTCCGTAAAATACCTGTTCGTAGATGTATATGTACTTAACTCATTAATTCAAATTACGTCAATAAAAGTCAAGTTTTATATTCTAATTAAGTCCAGTGACACTTCTTTCCTAGTGTCGCTACATGGAAGGCGACACTTTACAAGTATCGCACAATATATCACTGCGACACTTATTGCGACACTTGCTGCGACAATTGATCTTAGTGTCGCAATAACTAGCAGTACAGCAGTAACAAACAGTAGTAACACAACATAGCGACACTTGGTCTTAGTGTCGCAACGACGAACATAACAGCAGCAGGAACTTCGAATTTTACAGGCTTTAAACTAACTTTTACAAATCCTAACTCAGCCAAGTTTCTGTAAAGGATTTACAACTCAAATTACATGCAAATCTTACTCCTTAGCAAAATAAACTTTACCCACTACCTTACAATCAAATATAAATTATATAAACCCAATCTATGCAACAATCCAAATGGGTATCATACAAAATTCAAAAAGGGAACTCCGATTCATACTTTGAATGATTAGGAATCACTAGATGACACCTTCAAAAATTAAATACTTAGCTAAATCCTTGATTTCCCCTCTTTTATCTCTCTAAAATTCTCACAAACACACACACACACACACACACACACACACACTAAATCTGGTGTCTCTCCTGGTTTCTGGAAAGTTTTAGAATAAAAGGTGAGGTTAAAGTATCCGAATTTTACACTTTTACCCCTTGAAAATCGCCACTTCAGCAGTTATTGCGACACTTCCCATAGTGTCGCACCTGACGAAGTGTCGCAACCTGCGACACTTCCAATAGTGTCGCAAAAACAGAAGAAATTTAAATTAACTTTTAAATTCTGAATTTTTGGGGTGTTACAGAAATAAAAAGGTGTTTAAGTCAAATAAGGAGGTGGTCCCAGATTTATTTAAGGAGGTGCAAGTTAGATCTTTTGGTTGGTTTACAACTAGAAATAAAAATGAAAAAATTTCTGGAGTTGCTGAAAAAATTCTGCAACAGTTCGGATATGATTGGTGAAGGTTGTTAAAGGTTTGGGTGTGTGCATTTCCTGTCCTGCTGTGATTTTTTTTTTTTTTTTTTTTTTGTCGGTCAATGCTACATAGATGGTCCCGATTTTGTTTTAAGTTTTGTGAGTTATTGATCATTGTAAAGGAGTTTGAATTTTGTCCTATTGTATTTTCTTTTAGTTCTGTTCTTTTAGTTCTGTTCTTTTAGTTCGTAGAGGTGTCTTGTTGTAGATTTCTCCTACTTCTGGTAGGATTTGTTTGCTTTGTCATATACGTTCGCCCTTTGTATCTTTTTGTTCTTTAATAGTTTGCTTGTTTTCAAAAAAAAAACTAGGATGAATCTTATTGCACTTGGTTTTTGAGGTACGTTGAATGTACCTAGACTCAGTGGATGTTGTAATGAGATGTATTGAATGTCCCAATTTGGCCAATATGTTGGACAGATTCTGTTTAGCATTGATTGTCTAGCACAAGTAGCCATGATTATTTATGAGCGTTATATCATCAATCATTTTTTATATGTTTTTCTTGATCTAAAGTTTATGACAATGATTAGTATTTATTGACTAGTGGTTGTGAATTCGACCAAGGTTTTTATAAAGAATAGTTAATTAAGTCTAATGATCTATTTAAGAAAAACACGTAAGTTAAGTTTTTATTCCTAATGAATTAGAAATAGTATTTGGGCTAAGCTAATTAAACAAACTAACAATAATAAAAAAAAAGAATTTAGTAATTGGCTAAGTTGGGCTAATTGATCGAGTCAAATGCCACCCAATTAAATTTCTCTTTTATAACCCGTAACCCCTGTTAAATATTCTAGTTGACCCGTATAACCCGATATACTTTTTTAAACCCTATAATTAAACCCGATTCAAACAAGCTTAAGAAGGTTCGGATCTGTTGGGATATTTTTTTGACACCCCTAGTGGCCAACACAAGTTGGGTTGTATGTTCTGCAAAAATTCCAAGTCATATCTTTGTCGGTCTAGAACTTTTGATAGACCAACGTACTGCCGTATAGGAGACGACATTGAATTACCATTAATTATTTATATTTCAAGAAGTTGAATGAATGAATTTATTTTTTTCTTTTCACCAAATAAGATATTAAATTAAATAACTAATGTCTAATTAACCAAAATACTCAGTATAGCACTAGTATAAATACATCATACTTTGTTCACATCTCCGTGATTCTAGTTTCCAGCTGCATCTATAAATACACTTACATAGATGTACTATACCTACCGTACATATTTTCCGTAAGTAAAATAATACTCCGTAGTATACAACTCAAAGTAGAATAATGTATATGTGTAGTTTATGCTATGAGATATAATGTTTAGGGGTGTTGGAATGTAATTTAAATTATAATGTACTAGCGTAATACCCGCGCTATGCAGCAGAGTGAAATATTTTATGTTCAAATAGTGACTCAACGATGAGTGTGTGCTTACTCGTGATAATGAGTTGATAGCGATAATTTATTTGTACGTAGAGTTTGAGATTCAGATTACAATGGTAAAAAGTAAAAAAAAAAAAAAATGTGAAATTGATAAAGTTATAGTGTAAAATGAAAATTAGACAAATTAAATAAGGAAGTGTTGAGTCTTACTCTTAAATATTTTTGTAAATATAATACCAAAATGTATTATATATAGTTATAGATAATCTTATCTTAAATATAATATAGTAAATACCTTTGTGATGTCATCAATTTATAAATTTTTAATTATTCAATTGAATCCTTCAATTTCACATGATTTTAAAAATAAAACCCTTTGAAATTATCAATTTTTAATATAAGAATTTAAAGTTTAAAACTATATATAGAGTATAATAACATATATCGACACTTTATACATTTCCTTTTAATTTTTAAATTAGTAATCCCTTTTAAACATAAAAAATTAATCGATATCCCAAAATGCAAAAAAGTAAATTAGTTGTTCATCTTTCGGCAATTTCCCCTATTTTCTAATAACGGATAAAAAATTGTTTCTGGGTCAACCCCACCAAACGGCACTAAAATGACACGTTTTGAATCCGACATGATTTGACCTATTACTTACCTGTCTGGCCCACCTTGCTTATCAGCTTTACTTGAAATTGCATGTTGTCTTGCTTGTCTTTTATGAAGCTCCTACTAAATAATTTTTGAGTGGAGTGAAAAAGAATTCTCAACTTTTAAATTTTTCAGCAAATTGAAAAAAGATGGGAATGATTATTATAACTGAATGAAATTGATCCTTTTATTAATTATAAACTATCTAAAAATATTTTAATTTTAATATCAAATATCTCTTGACTAATAAAAACGTTCTAACATATCACATAGGATATAAGAATTCTTTCAATATTTTTGAAAAATAGTTACAAATTAATCAGGTCGTGTATATACACGGATTTTTAGAGCTAGTTAGTGATAAACAATCGGCCGCTTAACTTGTTATTATTAAATGTACGTATTTTTAGAATAGTTAAACTTATGTATTACATTTAATTTAGTTTAACTTTAATTTTTTGGTACAGTACGTCAGCCATGATGCTAGAAAAGACAAAATCAAAAAGAAAGTAAAAGAAACTTAAATGCAATGTATCTACTCATCCGCTATTGCTAAATGCGTATCGTACTCTTATCATATATTCTTATTTCTGCAACTAAATATACTCTCAAGTCTTAACCCACATTAGTTACAAAATTTATAAATGATTTACATCTTTAATTATATCTTTATACGGAGTGAAATGAAATTTGAACATATAACGTAACATTTATTTTTTCGAAGGGTAGCGACAGTCTTTTAGCTTGTCAACTAATTTTCTTAGACGTATAAATTTATTATTTTTATGTTCACTTTTATCATCAACTAGATTTATTATTGTCACGACAAGTATATATACATTTTAATTTTAACTTTATATTTCTTATAGTACAGTAGTATAGCCAAATGTTTAAATGAGAACCACAAAAAAGTACAGAAATGCGAGAATTTTTAATATATAGGGATTTTAATATGTTTAATGTTCAATCACATGTGGACATTGTTGTAGCTTAAGGTTAAAAACAAAATAGTTTGAGAAAACATCAAAATAACCTTTAAAATCAAATTTATATTTTTCGTTCACATGTGCATATTTGATATGTGCAAATGTGAACACTTCATATATTTTATAGTTTAACATGTATTTTGTTATTTTTAACTTTTGTTCGTCAATAATATGAACATTAAATAATATTTATATGTAATTTGTTACGTTTACATGTATAAAAACAATGTAATTTAAAAGTTCTCGCAGATATGTACTTTTTGTGATTATTATTTGAACCTAGCCCCACTAGTATATATGTGGATCGATCAATATTTATTTTGCTTAATTTTAACTTATTTATTTGGAAGGCTACGTAAGCGATGATGCAGAAAAAGACAAAACCAAATGAAAACGGTAAATGCATATGAGCTAAATCCATTCATTATCTTTCCATATCTACCCAAAAAAATTACAATTTCGGACACAATTTCTTCAAAGCTTCTAAAAATACCCATACAAAATAGCCTTTTGAAAAAATCCGTACATAAAACCGCTTTATTATTGGTGACAGATAAGCAACATGATGACGTAGGAGTGATCCTCGGTGATGACGTCATACCAATATTTTCTAGACTTTCTTTTTAAGTTGGGAAATTTCGCAGAACTTATTCACATGCTTCCTAGCACCTTACTTTCTCTCTCTAAATAAAGTTTATAACTATATAAACGTCTATATATCACGCAACTTCACTTTACACTGAACCCTTTATATCTATTCATCTAGATAAAATACATTTTAAATATCATCCTTTTTTAGCTTATATCTGAAATGGAACAAAAACAAAAACTCTTGATTGAAACCCTAATGAAAGGAAGAGATTCTGCAAAGAAGTTGCAGGATTTACGTCGCCGGAAAGTTAATCATGATGGGACGGGTTCCGTTGAAGATCTTTTGTCGGAAATAGTGGGGTCTTTCTCCGGTGGTCTTTCCATGTTGAATTCTTGTGATTCAGACGAACTTTTTGGTGTTCTGGCGAGTCCCGTTGACCAAGTACCGGAAATTGACCACGGGAAGAAACCGGCACCGGGTGTGAAAGAACGTAGAGGGTGTTACAAGAGAAGGTATATATATGTGATCTAATGCACTTAATAATTGGATCATTACTAAAGGCCCGTTTGTTAATTTTCTTGTTAAGTTCCGAATAGATACAGATATAAAATATCCATCTGAGTATCTAATATCTATTCTGAATAAGTCATATGTAATTAATTATTGTATGTTGACGTACATATTATTGTCTAAAGTAGTAAAGTGCCATTGTTAATATAGCAAGAGTATATTAACATATGTGTTATTGGTTGATTATATTTTGTAGAAGGACAGCAGATTCAAGGGTCAAGATCAGTGGTACAATTCAAGATGCATATCAATGGAGAAAGTATGGACAAAAAGAGATTCTCAACTCTAAATACCCAAGGTCCTATATATTTTGAAGAATTTATAAATGTAATATCCGATCGATTTTCATTTTTATACAACATAAAACTAACATTCTTTTTGGTTTCATTTTGCAGATGCTACTTTAGGTGCACCCACAAACCTGTTCATGGTTGTAAAGCAGTTAAACAAGTTCAACAATTGGACGATGAATCCAACATGTTCCACATCACATATTTTGGCTATCACACTTGCCCTAGTCCAAATTCTTTCTCACAACATGGAGTTGTCCTTGATTTTGAAGATTCCAAAAACCATCAAAATTTCTCAAACAACCCCTCAACTATTACCAATGTCAATACTGATCCTTTTGTAAAACAAGAAGTTGATTCCAAAGCCCAAAGTACCGATAATATGTCTGATAATATTTCAACTGCCAATGATGACTATTCATCACCTGCTAATTTGGTATGGAATACTAATTATCATGAGTTGTTTATGGGTGATCATTTGGGTTCATGTCATGAGAGTGCACCATTCATGGAGTTTGACCATGAAGATTCTTGTGCATCCACTAGCTCCCATAGCTATTTGAATTTTTTCAACAGTGGTGATTTGCTATCCGATTTTAGTCTAATTGACGAAGACTTTCCCTTGGTTAATCGATCTCATGGGTTGAATATTTACTAAAAGCTAAGGTTATGGTATATATTAGTCGAATTGCAAAAGTTAAGTACAACTTTTGTTAGCAAGATGTATGATACTGAATTCGATCTTTATGGGATTAGAATGCGTACAAACTCCATATAGTGATCGTTGAAAGTTGAAACCCTATCTAGATTTGTATATCGATCGATATTTGTATATCAGTCAATCAGTTTATTATCTTCTTTGTTTTTCATGTCTCTAATCCGAATACATAGAAGTTATCGTCATGAAAATAACATATTTGTAAATACGTGTATTCAGTGTAGTAAGACTTGTTTCCGCAATGTTTAGCTACATACATTTAATTCGTGAAGTGCATTTTAGATTTTTAATTTGCAACCTCATGGAATAGGCCTCGATCACTAGGGGTGCATGTACAACACCAAATGCACAATATATGTATGATGTAACTTACTATACATCTTCTTATTAGAATTTTTTTTAAAGAAAATCAATTATAGTGTACGTGTTTTATGGTATAAAATGTTAACAGTGTGACACGCAATCCTGTTTCATATCTTTTTTATACGTTTGACGCGACACCATTTTTTTAAATCAAACTATGTAGTATAAAATTTAATTTTAATTAATTTAAAGATTATAAGAATGTTAGTAGTTCAGAAAGTAAGGTTGGGACCATTTGACAGGTCGTGTCAATAAATAATTCTTTATATTAAGTGGGGAAAGCATAAGAAGCACGAGTTTGACTCATTTGCAAACAAACAATTAATGACATTTTATTTTAATTAAACATTAATGAAAATATAAATATAAACTGTTCAATAATTAATAAAACCTATAGTGAAAGGTAACTTTATTTGAATTTTAAGGCTTTCGAAAATAAATATGAAATATATGTCAACAAGGTTGCGGCAAAAAAAACAAAAAAATAAAAAGTGATTGTAAAATCGCATGTCATCGAACCCACAACTTTTTGGACCGACTTTGTTTTATTCTCGGGGGTGACAGGAAACTTTGAAAAGACTGTGCTCTGAATATTTAATTCGATTTATTAATAAAACACGTTCTTACGTATATTTAATTGATTAATTATTAAAACAGTTTATCTTTAAGCTAAGGTATATTTAATTAATTCAGGACATTATATTAAAAGGCATTGTTTGTTTAACAGCTGTCTAATCATTAGATTATTCAAGCACTGTTTTGTTTTTTAATTAATCGAATTCTACAAATGAATTCGAAATTTAGAATATGCGATTTAGGTTGTTTTCTAATTGTTGAAACATTTTAGTGATACATTTTGTAAATATTATATTATTTATTATCCAAATAAAAGATAAAACGCACATATTTTGGCTAAAGCCAAAATATGGTTAGCAAAGTAACAAGTTGCAAACGCAAATCGCACATTGCATTTATATAAAGGTAACATGAACAGAACAAATAATTATTTGAAAAGAAATATCGAAACAATAATAATACTTATTTTTTATATGATTTATAATACAAAGCCGCCTCCATGCCCCCACAAGTTAAAACCAAGGGGCAATAGGTACTATGCATATGACCAACTTGACTTACGTGGAAGTAATTGACGATACTATTCAAGCAACCAAGTGGCCAAACAAGTGGCACCAAATTGTTTATTTGTTCACATTACTGCTCCAAATTATTAACGGAAGTTTGGATTCAATTTGGACCCAATTGTTCTTTTTTATAAAATTATCATGTTTAAAAAAAGTACGTAATTGACTAAAAAAGTTGGGATTAGAATTGAAGTGTAATGATGCACAAGCATGTTATTTTAAGTTTTAACAGATCGAGTAAATACATCAACTACTACTTAATGTTAAAAAACTTGCAATTATAGCTAAAGAATGTTCGTGGGACCGGCCAACAGATACTTGACTAAAGTTTACCAAATCTAGGCCAAACCAACGTAGATCCATCATATCTACAGGTTATCATACAATTACTCTTTAGTTCAACATGTGTACATATTTTACAGAAAAATAGTACCAATTTTTTTAGAATTTGAATCTATTTAATAAAGTTATGTATATATGATATACATCTTAAAATCTTTATATAAATAATATCTATATACTAATTTTGATATTCGAAAAAAATAGTTAAATTTAAAATGAAAAATAAAAATGTGTTTTTAACATTTCTACTTGATAAGCCTTGCTATTTAAACATTCTAAATTTATTTCATAAAATAGTGGACCAAATGGTACAAATAATAATAACTATAATCATCTATTGATAATCTTTTGTAAGAAAGCTATAGTCCGTGAATTTATATCATCAATATTAGTTGGTACATATTTTTATTTCTTGGTTTTTTATTTATAGTTGCTTCCAATCACTTTCTTATAATACACGTATGCCATGCCATGCCATTTGTATATATATAAACCAACTATACAAACAAAATTCATACCATATATGTTCATAATTATAATTCTACATCAGATGGAACTATAAAGTGTGCATATTATTTAGGATGATTGAAGTTGAAATGGAGATAAATAACAACATTTTGGTTGAAACTCTAATTAGAGTCACAAATTCTGCTAAGAGAGGCTACAAAATTTGCTTTGTAGGCCGTTGATAATTTAGTGACGTAAAGATTCTTTTGCAAATGGTCTTTTAATGCTGAATCCTTGTGGTTCCGTGAGATTTGTGGGGTTCATAAAATTTCAGATAGTCGAATTCACTAACCGAATTTAAATCTGTTGGGTCTAAAGATGGCTAGAAAATTGATTGGGAATTAATACTGCTAGTTACTACTAGTAAAGAGGAGTTTCTACTGTTAGATCAAAAGTCACTACTGCTACCGGGTTTTACACTACCAGTAGAAACAATTACTACTGGTAGAAAAGATTGAGTTAGTACTGGTAGAACAAAGTTAGTGCTGCCGGGTAAAGTTTCTACTGCCAGTACAAAGTTTCTACTGTTGGGTAAGTTAATACTGTTTATAACTTACTACTGCTTGAGTTACTACTGCTTGTGTAGTATCTACTGTTCTACTGAAGTTTCTACTGCCCGTGTATTATAGTGTAGTTTCTACTGTTTATGATTAGAGCATCTTCCTAACCATGTGGGCTAATCGAATATCGGCTCTGCAAAAAGCAAAAAGCACGCAGTAAAACAGAGCATGGCTCAAGAAGATAGGATGATTAGAAAGAAAAGTTCTTTTCATTAAAAACTGTAGCGTGTAATTGAAGCTCTATAATTCTATAAATAGAGCTTCTTACCTTCAATAGAAAATATCTCAATATCTTAGTGTGAATTAGAGTGTGATTTTAGATATACAGAAGATAGAGAGTTTGATAGTTTGAGAATAGCTTCAAGGTTAATTGTATCCCTAATACAGCAAGTGTATTCGTATTATTCTTGTAATAATATTGAGGCTTTTCATATCTACTATGTTATACTGTTTCTGTATTTAATTTGTGTTTTGAACAAATTGATTTTACTTCTTAATTATAGATTACTATTCCGCGGTATTTTTATAAATATTCAATTGCTATAATTATTGACCCGGAAGGTTCAATTCGATCCTGTCAATTGGTATCAGAGCTTTGTTAATTGATATCAACTTATTTTTGATAAAAAATTTAAAAAATCAAGATTCACTGTTCCATTTAAGTCTCTTAATTTCTGAAATAATTTTTAAAAATGACTTCTGAAACTAGTGATGGAGTCCAGGCCACAAGAATTCCCATGCTCAAACCAAATGAGTATGAAAAATTTAAAACCAGAATTAAGCAATACATGCTTCTTACTGATTACTCTTTATGGAAAGTCATTGAATATGGACCTAAATATGCATTAAATACTGATGGTTCTAGAATTCCTAGATCACCACCAACAAATGATGCAGAAAGAAAAATAAGATCCACAGAATTAAAATCTCTAAGTACTCTGTTGATGTCCATACCATATGAGTACCAAAGACAATTTGAAAAGTGTGATGATGCCCAAGACCTATGGAAAGCAATTGCCAAACGTTTTGGTGGAAATGAAAGCACAAAGAAAACTCAAAGATCGATTTTGAAACAAGAATTTGAAAACTTTATGGGTATAAAAACCGAAACTCTAACTCAAACTTTTGACAGATTCTCAAAACTAGTTGGAGACTTAGAAATTCATAATGTCAAAATTGATAAAGATGATTTAAACAGATAGTTTTTAAGGTCCTTAGGAGAAGAATGGACCATGTATACTGTATTTTTGAGACAAAGCAAAAACCTTGATGAGAAGGATTTAGATGACTTATATAATGATTTAAGATCATTTGAATCAGAGGTTGAAGGCAAGAAACAAACCTCTTCGGTCTCAAATAATGCTGCTTTTTTGTCCATAAATAAACAAACAAGTGACAATCTAAATCAATATGGAACTACTTCTATGAGTTATGAAACATCTTCCAATGAAAAACCAAATGACTTAGTTCTAGAAGCCTTTTATGCTAGTCATGTAAATTCTACATTGACTAATGGAGAGCTAGAACAAGTAGACCCTGATGATTTAGAAGAAATGGGCTTGAAATGGCAAATGGCCATGATCACACTAAGAGCAAAAAGATTTATGCAAAGAACTGGTAGAAATAACTTTGCATACAACAGAGATGATGGTGCAGGTTTTGATAAAAACAAAATTGAATGCTTTAACTGTCATAAGCTAGGTCACTTTGTGTAACGCCCCTCTCTTAGTATATTATAAAATACTCTTTAATTCGGAAGCGTAGGTCAAAATATATTATATTAACAATATTTACAAAAAGGTAAATACATATAATGTTCAAAACATCGTACAAAGACGGGGGTTACAAAATTCAACTTTCATTATTTATCAAAATATATCAGAGTTGCCAGCTGATCAAACATTCCTTGAACAAAATATGCCTGCCCGCCCATTCAATCATGACCTGCAGGGATTAAGTGGGGAATTAGCACGAAGCTAAGTGAGTGAACACGAAACTAACAGTTCAACTTAGCCTAACAATCTGTTTACATCAAATAATCGTAAACACATATCATCAATATCAAAGAGGACCGGTGGTTTTGAGGAACCCTACTGCCGCGGTGGCCCTCAAGAAACGCTTATCACAATCTGTAGTGGCCACTACAGAATATACCGATAACTTGATATTACCACTACACAATATGGGTTTAATACAACACATGTACGACACCCCATATCTGTAATCTTGTAAATCATCAAGTCCAACAATCTGTTGACCTCTTTACAAGCAATCAATGCCGAGAGGCCACATTGCACGTAGATTCATAATCAGCATATCAACATATCAGACTAAACAGTCTATCAATTATATCTACGTTTACTTGTTGCAACCAAATCGTTACAACTGAATCAAACATGTGAGTTCCAGATCCACTCACCTGCCAGTCTCAACCCAACAACTCAGAAGTCTAATGTTACTGAGTCTTCTGCTGATATGAGAATACAACAAATAATGAGTTAGTAACTCATTCCATAATCATATAACATATTTAAACAAGCAGGTAAATTCCGGAAGTCTAAGAAAACAAACGTTCAATCCGAAGCGAAACCAGAAAGTCCCGAAACGATGCTTAAAACTGAAAAATGCCATTTTCGACCCCAAGATGACCCCGAAAGGCCAAAAACTGCCCAGGCTCTTAAAATAGAGCCTTGATTATTGGGTCGTTTTCGAGTGACCATGCGAATTTCAACCCAATCCGAGTTAGTGAAATTGTCACTCAGTCGCGACCCTGAAATTACTTACGCGATTTCAAAATTTGCAAAACAAAATTTTAAAATCTCAGTTCGCAGGATCTCGGTTCGCTTCGCAATAAGTCTCAGTTCGCAAGAACTCAGTTCGCAGCCTAACTCGGTTCGCAGGAACTCAGTTCGCTTTGCAGGGTTCAGTTCGCAGCGCAACTCGGTTCGCAGAACAACTCAGTTCGCAGGTCAACTCAGTTCGCTTCGCAGTCAAGCACTGCGAACTGAGTTCATCTTCTGCAAACTCGCGAACCGAACTTGCTGTTACCGAAAAACCGAGCTTTTCTCTTCCAAAACTCACAAATTCGATTTTCTAACATGCTAATAAGCTTTCTAACAACTTTAATACATCAAATATCATCAAATAACATCTTTCAAGCTTCTATTTCATAACAAATCATGATTTGGCTAGTTTTTCATAAAATGAGTTTATAACTCTAAATTCTCACCTGTTAAGTAATAGCAAGATGATACTGATGATGGAATTCGATTTTTGAATCAAGAAGATGATGATAAAATGAAATTTCGATTTCACAGAGAGTTTCTTTCTCAAATTTTGGGTTGGGTTCTCAGTTCGCAAAATGTAGAAACTTTGAGAACTTACATGGATATGTGTATATATATATATATACATATAATCTAACCCCATACCAATACAATTTTAGTTCCCTTCTTAACCTATTGTCTAGAACCTAAAACCATTTTGCGAAAACCAAATATTTTATTTTACCGCTAACTAGTTCGGTTTAAATCAATGAATTATTCATTAGTCATAATAATTCATTTATCCTTTTGACAATGTTATCAAGTAACATAATAATAATAAAATATTCCTAACACATTAAATAATAATTTAAAGTTTAAGAAGTTACCGGAATACCACTAGGCCCTTAAAGTGGGTGTTACACTTTGCTAGAGAATGCAGAAGCACAGGCAGAATAGAAGGAAACAATCAGAGAACTAAAAGTTTCAGTGGAGCTCAAAACAGAAGTATTCAAATTCAAAACTCAACTGCACTAGTATCACAAGATGGACTAAGTTTTGACTGGAGTGACCATGCAGAACAAGAATTGCATAATCAAGCACTTATGGCAATCACTGAATCAGAACCTTCTTCTGAAATTCCTTATGAGGTACAAAGCAAATTATGTTCTTCTATTTGTAAGAAAACTGTTACACACTATAGAGATCATAATGTAGAGTACTTAAGGAATTAGACAAAAGTGAAATCATGAACAAAGCATACATTAACACCCTTGAAAAATTTGAAAAAGAGATTAAATCAAATCAAGAAAATGAAACACAGTATGATTATGATCTTAAATATGCTAGATGGGAAAGGGATTGCTTACAAGATAAGGTAGATGAGCTAAACAAAAAATTGATAGAAGTTATAGTTGAAAAGGATTGCATTAAGCTAAAAGCAAGTGATTTAGATAATGCTTCTACTAAACTTCAAAAACTTCTAAATGTTCAAATTCATGATAAACTTAAAACAAGATTAGGTTACTCTACTGTTCCACCACCTTATAACAATAATTATTTTCAAAAGACTAAAATAGATACAAGTGACTTAAAACAGGAAGTCCAAACTGAAGTTGTTGAGGCGAAAACAATTAAAAGTCTAGAAAAACATGATAAGGTTTAAGAAAATAAAGAAGTGGTTGAGAAAACTGGAAATAATGAGAATACTGAACTTACTAAGTTAGCATCTAAAATAGGTAAAACTAAACTAGCAGAGGGTAAGAAAATGTTTGAAGAAAAGGCAAAAATGAATCAAAAATCTAGAAATAGATTAGGATATGGGAAAAAGGAAACAAAAGCAGTTAATAAAAGGCAAACTGTTTTACATAACTGTGTTCATTGCAAATGTAAAGCAAGCTTCTCTTCTCAAAACTCTTTAAGCCCAAGAGGAAATCAAAGAAACTGGAACCAAATGGTTTCACATAAATTGG
This sequence comes from Gnaphalium uliginosum, assembly GCA_963930675.1. NCBI lineage: Eukaryota > Viridiplantae > Streptophyta > Magnoliopsida > Asterales > Asteraceae > Gnaphalium > Gnaphalium uliginosum. The sequence goes on along the minus strand of OZ005682.1, from coordinate 2,059,433 downwards.
GACAAAAAATTTCAATTATAAAAGAGAAAACCTGCTTTATATGTGGAAGATCTAATCATCTTCAAAATGACTGTTTTTATAATCCTAAGAATACTCAAAGGATTATACATCCAGCATGGAAATCAACTAATAGAGTCAAGCAAACAAGTTTTAAAAGAAACTCTGTTAGTACTGGTAAAGAAATGAAAGCAAAGAAAGCAGACAGTAGTAAAACAAAGAAGACAGTACTAAAAACAAATATGCATGTTAATACTGCTAAACCAGTTAATACTGTAAAAACAGTTAATACTGCTAGGCATATTAATACTGCTAAACTTTTTAATACTGTAAATTAGTCTACTACTACTTTAAAGAAAATAGTGTCAAAAACCAGTTGGTGTTACAAACCGGTGTCAAATGAAAAATCTAAAACACCAAACACAAACAGTGCATTAAAATCAATGATCTTCAAGAGAGTTGATCACATTAATGCACATGGGAAGCCCAGAACCACTCTGGTTTGGGTTCCCAAGAAAAACTAATTTTTCTTCCTTCTTAATGTGCAGAGCAAAAGAAACTTATGGCATATTGACAGTGGATGTTCTAGACACATGACAGGAGACAGATCCAAGCTACAAAATTTCAAATCATTTAATGGTGGACATGTAGCATTTGGAGGAAATTCAAAAGGAGGAAAAATTACAGGGAAAAGTATGATAAAAGGTGAAAGACTGAACTTTAGTGATGTTTACTTTGTTGAGGAACTCAAATACAATTTGTTAAGTGTAAGTCAAATCGAAGATAAAAGGAACCCAGTTCTTTTTACAAACACAGAATGCTTTATTCTTTCTGAAGATTTTAAACTTGATGAAAGTAAAATTTTACTCAGAACTCCCAGAAAAGATAATGTCTATTGCTGTGATTTGACAAAATTGAATCCTCAACAAAATATACACTGTCTTTTATCAAAAGCATCAGTTGATGAATCTGATCTTTGGCATAGAAGGATGTGTCACATGAATTACAAAACAATCAATATACTTGTTAAAGGAAAACTTGTCAGGGGATTACCTGAGAAGACATATTCATGTGAAAATCATTGTAATGCATGTCAAAAAGGCAAGCAACACAAAACTTCTTTTAAGACCAAAATTTTGAATTCTAATTGTTCTCCCTTACATCTACTTCATATGGATTTATTTAGACCAACAAATGTAAGGAGCATAGGATATAAATCATATTTCTTAGTGATCATTGATGACTTTAGTAGATTTTGTTGGGTCTTCTTTCTTAGAACTAAAGATGAGACAGGTGAAATACTTAGATCATTTATTACTAAGATAGAAAACCAAACCAATAAAAGGGTTAAAATCATTAGAAGTGATAATGGTACTGAGTTTAAAAATTTTGAGATGGATAAATTCTGTAAATTCAAGGGAATAGAAAGACAATTTAGTGCTCCTAGAACTCCACAACAAAATGGAGTTGCAGAAAGAAGAAATAGGACACTAATTGAGGCTGCTAGAACTATGTTAGCATATGTTAAGCTACCCATGACTTTTTGGACAGAAGCAGTTAGTACTGCTTGTTATGTTCAGAACAGAGTGTTAGTTGTAAAACCTCACAATAGGACACCATATGGGCTGTTCTTTGATAGAATACCATTGGTCAGCTTTCTTAAACCATTTGGATGTCCTGTCACTATTCTGAATACCAAAGATTACTTAGGCAAGTTTGAGAGCAAAGTAGATGAAGGAGTCTTTGTTGGATATTCTACTCAAAGTAAAGCTTACAGAGTATTCAATCATAAGACCAGAATTGTTGAAGAGACCTTAAATGTGACCTTTAATGAACAGATTGTTAATACTGTAGGAAAAGGTCTAGAATGGTTGTTTGATATTAATGCACTAACAGAATCTTTTAGATACATGTTTGAATCATCAAATGCAGGTATAACTGAATCAGCAGTTGCAGAGAAGAAAGAGAACAAAACGGAATATATTATCTTTCCTATCTGGTCTGTTGATCCTCCAGAAATATCTCAACCATCTTATACAGAAGAAGTATCTGAAACATCTGATACTGCAGAAGATCAGGGAAGCAATACCAAAACCACAGAAGAAAATGCAAGTGAAGAAATGATTTCTGAACCTATCTTACCTTTAAATGAAGTAGACAGTGAAGAAACAGGAAGTCCAGACATGAATCTCACAATTTTGGAATTTGAAATTCCTGTAACTTTTCAACCATCTGCAAGGGTTCAACTCAATCATCCTCTGGGATATAGGGTCTTCAATGCAAACAAGAGGGAAAGTTGTAGTTCACCAAGATTCGGAAAGTGAAAGTTTTATAAGTGAATGTCTATTTGCAGCTTTTCTTTCACAAACAGAGCCTAAGAAAGTGGTAGAGGCTCTAAAAGATCCAAGCTAGGTTGAAGCTATGCAGGAGGAGCTGCTTCAATTCAAAATACAGGAGGTCTGGTCATTAATAGATCTTCCTACAGGAAAAAGACCTATTGGCACTAAATGGGTCTTTAAGAACAAAAAGGATGAGAGAGGTATAGTGATAAAAAATAAAGCCAGATTGGTGGTTCAGGGGTACACTCAAGAAGAAGGAATTCATTATGATGAAGTTTTTGCTCCTGTTGCCAGAATTGAAGCTATAAGATTATTTTTAGCTTATGCTTCTTTCAAAGATTTCAAAGTTTACCAGATGGATGTTAAAAGTGCATTTTTATATGGCACAATTGAAGAAGAAGTGTATGTTTGTCAACCTCCAGGGTTTGAAGATCCAAAACATCCAGACAAAGTTTATAGGCTTGATAAAGCTTTATATGGTCTACATCAAGCTCCTAAAGCTTGGTATGACACTTTGTCAATTTACCTGCTGCAGAATGAATTCAATAGAGGAGCTATTGATAAAACCTTGTTTACAAAGAAAATCAATAATGATATTCTTCTTATCCAAATTTATGTGGATGATATCATTTTTGGATCCACAAGGGATTCTCTTTGTAAAGAATTTGAAAAACTCATGCATCAAAAGTTCCAGATGAGTTCCTTGGGAGAATTAACATTCTTTCCTGGACTTCAAGTTAAACAGAAACAGGATAGTATCTTTATAAGTCAAGGAAATATGTGAATGATATTCTGGAAAAGTTTGGGTTTAAAGATACAAAGGTTGCAAGCACTCCAATGAAAACACTGAAGCACTTACATGCAGATCTTGAGGGGGAGGATGTGGATATTCATCTGTACAGATCTATGATAGGATCTTTATTATATCTAACATCTTCAAGACCAGATATTATGTTTGCTGTATGTGTTTGTGCCAGGTTTCAAGCAAATCCTAAGTTATCTCATCTACATGCAGTCAAAAGAATCTTTAGATATTTAAAGGGTCAACCAAAATTGGGCCTTTGGTATCCAAAGATGTCATTTTTTGATCTTATTGCATATACAGATAGTGACTATGGAGGAGCAAATATGGACAGAAAATCCACATCTGGTGGATGTCAATTTCTAGGGAGTAGATTGGTTTCATGGCAATGTAAAAAGCAAACCTCTGTCTCAACATCAACGGCAGAAGCGGAGTATGTAGCAGCATCAAGTTGTTGTGCACAGGTTCTCTGGATTCAAAATCAATTGATGGATTATGGTTTGATTCTTTTAAATACTCCTATTTTTATTGACAATAACAGTGCAATCAGTATTATTAATAATCCTGTTAAACATTCAAAAACCAAGCATATTGAAATCAGATATCATTTTATTAGAGATTGCAATGAGAAAAAGTTAATTCAGATTTTTAAAGTTCATACTGATAATCAATTTGCAGATCTATTCACCAAAGCCTTTGATGTTGGTAGATTTACATTTCTGGTTACTAGTATTGGAATGATTAATCCTTCTTAAGTAAAATCTCTAGAATGTTTGAACATGGGTTAATACTGATATACTAGTTAGTGTTGTTCAGAGTAATTTTAGTACTGGCAGTATTAATTACTACTGCTACTTTCTAAGTACTAGTTGTTATATTAATACTGATAGCATTTTGATTACTACTGTCTTCACTAATTAGTACTCTATTATATATTATTTGTTTTTTTTTCTAACCTTGTTCAGGTAAAGTCTTGCTTATTTTCCCTAAAAAAAAATAAAATAAAATTTGCTAGTACTGTTAAACCACTTAGTACTGCTTGTAATAAGTTTCTACTGCCTTGGTCGGTTAGTGCTGCTTATAACTAGTTAGTACTGTTAGCATAGTTAATACTACTGTCGTCACACTTTATGCTGTAAATAGTATTGCTACTGTTTATATGGTAGTTACTACTGTTTTCACACTTTCTATTGTTTTTGATACTACTGGCATCAAGTTACTACTGGTTATCAATTACTACTGCTAGTGTGTATCTTTCTACTGGTTGAAAGTTACTACTGTTTTTAAACTTTGTGATACTTTACTACTGTTAGCATAGTTAATACTGCTTTCAAGTTTCTACGGATTGCAAAATTCTAGGGCTTGACAATACTACTTATACAACAATATCAAGGCATCAAAAACACTTTCATTCTCTCAACAGCAGAAACGTAAAACAGCAGAAACTTCAACCACCTTCAAACTCAACCACTTTCAAATCAAACATTCAAAATCAATGGCGTCTTCATCTTCCTCATCTACATCTCTTCCGATTGTAGATAACCACAACATGCTCGCATATTTGGTTAAAACCCTAGATGCGACGGACTTTAATGAAATCATTGATTTCTTGAAAGAAAGTCACATTCATTATGCTTTGACTGTAAACCCAACAGTCTACTATAAGCATATTGATTCCTTCTGGAAGCACGCCAAAATAGAAACCATTGACGACACTCAACTCATTGTGTCGAAGGTGCATGGAAAGAGAGTGGTTGTAAATGAAGCCTCCATCCGCAACCATCTTCAATTAGGAGATGATTCAGGTATTTCTATGCTTCCAGGCACTGTAATTTTTGAAAATTTAAAAAATATGGGTTATGAAGGGGATCTTACAAAATTTACTTTTAATAAAGGGCTTTTTTCTCCCCAATGGAAATTCTTAGTCCATACAATACAACAGTGCCCGTCCTCTAAAAGAACAGGTTGGAATGAGTTTGGGAGTGCAATTGCATCTGCAATTGTATGCTTAGCCACAGACCAAGTGTTCAATTTTTCCAATATGATTTTTAATGGGATGCTCCGAAATATTGAGCAGTCCTCTAAAATGTTTTTGATGTATCCTAGGTTTGTGCAAATATTCTTAAATAAAGAAATAAATGATTTGAATGCACATTCCAAAATTTTGAAAGTTCTGTCTCATACTCCAAAAGTTTTTACAAATATGCGGAGACAGAACATTGGATTTTCAAATAAGGTCACTGCATTATTTCCCACAATGCTTAGTGTACCTGCTACTAGGGATGAGGGAACTGGAAAACCCATCGGTATCCCAACCCACATCCACTAGTAAGGCTTCCAAAAGAAAACAAGGAACCCCCAAGCCAACCAAATCAAAGAAACAAAAACAGGCACAACCTGAGGATCCCCCCCTCAATATATCTCAGTCAAATGAACCAGAGGAGGTGGTCCATGAGGAGTGGGGTGACCATTTTGGAAGGGCTGACCCTACTGCTTCTAGCCCACTAGCAGAGCAAGACAGGGTCAACATCAATAAGACCCAATCAGAGGCAACTGCAAATGATGAATCTCCTTTAGGAGATGATTCTGCTGCAGGTCCCAGTACCAAGAACCAAGGGGCCTCTGCTGATCAGGCTAGGTCTGAGGCAGCAGGTAACATTTTCAATGACTTACAAAGGGATTCACATCCAGAAGGTAATGAGGATAGATCTTACCAAGAATTGACGGGTATGTTAGAATTTATGTGGGAAGAGGTGAAGAGTCACAAGCAAGTAATCAAGAAGCAAAACAGGGATATCATGAAACTTTCTGAGTTTATTGAGCAACAGCAGCAACAAATAGAAGATCTGAAGATTGTGTTGATCAAGTGCCTAGATGAGAAGAAGAAGTACATCTGGGTACAAGATGAATATATCCCTGAGCCTGTGACTCAGGAAGATGTTGAAAAGGAAGCAGATGCTGAGCCTGCAGAGGCTATGGGTGAAGAGGCAGAGCCCAGGGGTGAAGAGGCAGAGCCCAAGGGTGCAGAGGAAGAGCCCAGCGTTTATAAAAGGAAGGAGAAAGGGGTCTCAATTTCTGAACCTACAAAGAAAGTTTCTGGAGGTGAGATGCCCAAAAAGACCCTAAGGATAAGGGAAATGGTCTATTAGTTGAAGAAAAGCCTGCTAGGAAATCTAAGGGAAAGTTTGGGGGATTCACTACCAGGGAGGAGCAGGAGGCTCATGATCATGAGGTAGCCCTCAGACTACAAGTAGAAGAGCAGGCTCAATATAATGAGGAAGAGAGGGAGCAGGCCCTGAGAGATTTGCTTGAAAAGAAGAAGAGGGCAGAGGCAGAGAAGAGGGCAGCTGCCAAAAGAAGCAGGAAACCAACCAAAGCCCAGTTGAGAAAGACATATATTGGGAGATTGGGGGGTTTGATTCCAGATAGGGAGCTTAAAAGTATGAATTTTGACAGATTGGAATTTTTGTACAAAATGGAGATTGAAAGGGAAAAGTTGGAAAGGAGTAATAAGGAGGGTCAGGATGAGAAGAAAGGAGAAGAAGAAGAAGAAAAAGAAAAGGAGTTAGAAAGAGATGAAGCACAGCTGCTTAGTCTACTGATCTTGAGGGATGATGGGGTGAAGGTAGATCCATTAGCTACCAAGCCTCCAAAGATAGTAGATCGGGATCATGTACAACTGGTGCATAAAGGACCTGAATTGACCAAGATTACAAGGGAAGATGGAGCTACAGAGTTCTACAGGTCATTTCAGGAAATTTTGAAGAAATTAGATAGAGATGATATAGAGAAGAGGTATGAAGTTGGAAAGTTGAAGTATGAGGGAAAACAGGTTGGGAAGGTATTGAATAGATTATTCTGGGAATACTTCCTTATGATGTTTGAGCCTGCAAAAGTACCTGATATCTTCAATAGATTTGCATTGGTTAAGTTTTGGGTGTACTTTCCAAGATCTGGTGTCCATCAAGTTGCATTAGAAAATGGAGAATTACTGTTCATGCTTACTGAAAGACAGTAGAACTTGAATCTGGGGTTGATGAGATGCATGATTCAAGTCAAATTGATTACCCCAGAGGACTCAGAGACTGCAAGAATTCTTCTACATATGATCCTAAATCAGATACATCAGAAGACTGAAGCTTCAAAAAGAAGAAGTTAGTATATTAACATCCCTTGAATTACTTGAAGATTTTTGTAGAAACTTGAATCTGTAGGAGACAAATTAAGTTTAGGGGGAGATTGTTGGGTCTAAAGATGGCTAGAAAATTGATTGGGAATTAATACTGCTGGTTAGACTACAACTGCTAGTTACTACTAGTAAAGAGGAGTTTCTACTGTTAGATCAAAAGTTACTACTGCTACCGGGTTTTACACTACCAGTAGAAACAATTACTACTGGTAGAAAAGATTGAGTTAGTATTGGTAGAACAAAGTTAGTGCTGCCGGGTAAAGTTTCTACTGCCAGTACAAAGTTTCTACTGTTGGATAAGTTAATACTGTTTATAACTTACTACTACTTGAGTTACTACTGCTTGTGTAGTATCTACTGTTCTACTGAAGTTTCTACTGCCCGTGTATTATAGTGTAGTTTCTACTGTTTATGATTAGAGCATCTTCCTAACCATGTGGGCTAATCGAATATCGGCTCTGCAAAAAGCAAAAAGCACGCAGTAAAACAGAGCATGGCTCAAGAAGATAGGATGATTAGAAAGAAAGGTTCTTTTCATTAATTACTGTAGCGTGTAATTGAAGCTCTATAATTCTATAAATAGAGCTTCTTACCTTCAATAGAAAATATCTCAATATCTTAGTGTGAATTAGAGTGTGATTTTAGATATACAGAAGATAGAGAGTTTGATAGTTTGAGAACAGCTTCAAGGTTAATTGTATCCCTAATACAGCAAGTGTATTCGTATTATTCTTGTAATAATATTGAGGCTTTTCATATCTACTATGTTATACTGTTTCTGTATTTAATTTGTGTTTTGAACAAATTGATTTTACTTCTTAATTATAGATTACTATTCCGCGGTATTTTTATAAATATTCAATTGCTATAATTATTGACCCGAAAGGTTCAATTCGATCCTGTCAGAATCCGAATCCGAATCCAAATTTTCGAATATCTGAAATTTCGGATCGGATTTTCGGATTTTTGAATAACGAATTCGGATATGGATATTTTTGAACACCCCGGTTGATGAGATAAGTCCTGATGATTTAGGTTTGTCTTCTTCAGTCGACCGACAATCAGAACTTTTAACCGGCAACACTGAGATGATACTGTCGTCGTCATTAGTGAAACAAGGGAGAGGTCGTTACAAGAGGTATATATACTCAAGTTATTATCATTATTAATTTCAAATGTAATATTATACTCGGTACAATTAACAATGCAAGTGTGTATAAAGTACATACAATCATAACGAGGTACAAATAGCACATTGTATAACATAATTGTTAAATTCTTTTAATACATTTTTAATTTGCAGAAAGACAATGGATTCAAGGAGTGATAAAAGTGACGATGCCTATGAATGGAGGAAATATGGACACGTACGTACATGAATATTCAGAACTCTAAATTTCCAAGGTCTTTATCAATTAATTTTTTAATATCGTCGAGTTATAGTAATACTTTTGTGTTAGAATATACTGTACGTAACTACTAGCTACCATTTAAGAATACTTGTGTATCAATAGAAGTACACAACTTATGTGATATTGAAGTTAGAAAAATTGATAAATTTACATTTTTTTTGTCTCTTTGAACGTCTATAGAAAAATAGACCTCTTTAGTCATTGACAACACACATTTAACGTGCTGCTAACGGCACAAATGTCACCCTTAATAAATTCTATATTAAAACTAGTAGATAGTCACGTAGGAAAATAAAACCCTCATAGATAATGATATTTTGGTATTAGATCGATCAATAGTTAAATGTATGTTTAGCCCTAGCTATGTATTAGACATTTCATTGTATTTTTGTAACAAAACGCATGTAAATCAAAATCTGTGAATTAGGTGCATTAAAGGAAAAGACTAGTAATAGTTGGGTCAAGACATAAAATGTACAATCATATTCCATTATTGGTTAAAATAGTTGGGTCAAGACAATAGTGACAACATGGAGATGGAGTGACGAAACTCAAGGGGCCGGGCCACAGGGCCGATCTTTCTCTTCTATACTTTTATCTTTCATCAATCAAATTTAGAATTAACTAAAATTGCATTCAATGATATGATGTATACTTGTTTTTTTCTCCTGTTATTTTGACTGATTTCTATGTAATACTTTTTTTTTTTTTTTTTTTTTTTTTTTTTGTATCCTATCATTATTAGATTTGATCAGATTAATAAAATTTTAATGACTTTTTATTTTCTTTGTGATATGTTACAGATGCTATTACTTACTGATGTACACACAAGGATGATCATGGTTGTATGGCCTCAAAACATGTTCAACAGTTGAAAGAAGGGTCAAACAAGTTCCGACTTGCCCGACCCTACATTTGGTTTCACACTCTGGGTCAGGTGTGGTCCTTGATTTTGAAAGTTGAAAAAATAATGAATATTCAGCAACTAGCCCCTCAACTTCTAATAATATCAGTAAAAAGCCCTCACGGAAACAGAAAAATCAATTAAATAAGGTGTTTTTAGCCAACGATGCACGATGGTCCCCGACTTTCGTATTGAATGATCTGATGATCGATGATTTCAATCCTTCTTGTTATGAAGCTACAAGATCTGAACATGATGGTTCTTCTCCGTCTATTACTCACCTTTTGAAGGCTCGAAACAAGCACATAAATCGTGCATTTTGCAGTTACGACTAACCGTCACTTTTATTCTGCCGTCGATATAAAGATAATCTTTCAACGAAACTCGTTTGTGGCTATTCTCGTTATAAAGTTTCAATAACACAAACGGTATCTTTTGCACCTCGATTCGCAACCCACAAGTCTTCTTCGACACCCATATACTTTGTTCCAACACCTTTTTCCTTCTCATACTTTCACTTTATCTAGATTCCATCATTACGAGTTTCAAATGCTTCTCGAGTTTCCCATTCAATCCGTACAAGTCCTGAATAGTGGATTCAGTTTCCATAAGTCAACCCTTTAAACATTCATATTCCACAGCGTTACACCTTTTATTCTTCAATGCACTCACAACAGTTCAACTCAAATCCCCAACTGTGATATGAAGGTTAGTTAAGTTACTAAAATTGTAATTTAGTTTTTTTTAGAACCTTCCTCTTGTTCGTGTCCAATTTAACATTTGCTTTTGCTTTCTTACAATTTTTTTTTATTGTTGTTATTATGTCTAAAGTATAAATTTGATAAACATTATTTTTTAAAAAAAAAAAAAATGAAAGTTGATGATGTGGTAGCCAAAGAAAATATTTAGCTTTCTTTATATAATAACTTAAGTGATAAGATAAGAAATAGATAGATAGAGAGATATGGAATCAATGTCAATATAAAAAGGTTAAGACTATGGTTATTAAAAGGCTCTCAACAATATTATTTAAGACTATGCTTATCAAAACAATTAGTTAAATGGAATCTATTTTCTTTGATTATCTTGTGAATTTTATTTTGTTTTTAGAACTAATGTAACAATCATTAATTGTATATAGAATATTTTTGACATATAAAACACATTTTAAAAATAAGTCAGGTCGGTTCAACTGTAGGTTAATCTAATGTGTGGCTGTATCTAAGTTATTAAATTTAGATATCTACTTATGGTTAATAATTATAGACTTAAGTGTATATATGTACAAGTTAATGAACATCAATCAAATGAGACATATTACAGGAATTAATTTGTACAAATTCACAAAAAATCGATTGTGAGAATATTCCGGTCCAAGGTGATGATAAGCATACACGACGTTGTTGTTAAGTGATATGAATATATTAGTATATTACCCTTAAAACTCTATGAATATTTCCATATTACATTTAACCTCGTGTAATATTACAATTTTTCTGATTAATATCACGGTGGTCGCTGTAAAAAATCATTGCATTGACCGTTTTTAAAAGCAAGCTCCAACGCGTCAAAAACATCATTCCATCAAAAGGAATTAAAGTTTATGGCTTTTGACTAATAGAACCAATACAGAGCAAACCCTCTACTCTATAATTCATTTGTATTTCACTCAGAGAAGTTCCAATACTATCCCTTATAGTCAATTGACAAAGTAATGGAGCATTTTCTCATGATATATTAAGAAATAATATAGTAAACCATCTAAGTTCTTGCATAATACAAATGACACGATAACCCCTTTTGATTGTGTATTTATTGCATTAATTTTCATCTAACAATTGTATTTGGAGATTTTAAATACATTTAGTGTTAGTATTACCAACATTTTTAGCTTTATTATCTTACCATAAGTATTATTCAAATCCCATGTATTTTCCATTTGCAATACTTTTTATAAAATAACATTTCATGGAAAAAGGTAATGATAAATATAAAATAAGCAACATATATTTATCTTATATTAAAAGAACTTTTCTTTTACTATTACAAAAAAAGAAGTTAATACTAGCATAACTAATTAATATTTACATACATGTAAATCTTTCACAAGTTCTTGAAGAACAAAATTAAAACGAGTAATATAAATCAAACATGATCTAAATCGTCATATAATCCGGACGAAACAAGAGCACAACTTTAACCTCATTGTTATCAACTCCTACAAAAAGTAACTCTAAATTTATGCGCAATAATTTGATATCTACTTGTACTGTAATCTTCGTGAGCCTAATCTTGAACATACAATGGTCATCCTGAAAATTTATTTCAGGAGTTGGCAGAAATATGGCCCATCGTTCATATAGTTTGCTCCATCAGTCTCCTCTCAGCGGCTATACCAGCAGCTACAGCAGGCGGCAGATGCATTAAATTTGAAGTTGACTCTTCCTTCTTCCGTTCTGCTGCTGTTAATGGAGCAACTTTGAAGAGAGACTCCACATCTTTGAGCGTCAAGACTGGTTGATCTTGGCCCTTTTTATTTCCGCTAATAAATGACCCACTATCCCTGCTTTTATTTAATTTATACAAGCTCTCTTCGACTGTGGCTTTCACCTGTCATACAAAACAATGCTTGCTTAAGAAGATTCCCTTGGATACTTGATAAAATCTTGAATGATTTTTGGTTGATTAAAAGGAGCATACTATGAAACGATGAACGAGCGTCTTGTTGGTCTGACCAATGCGATGCACCCTGCTGATTGCTTGGGCTTCGGCTGCAGGATTGAGTAGTGGCTCTACAAGAATAACATGTTGTGCTTCCAAGAGATTAAGCCCATTGGCTCCATGCTGTATCAAGAGCAACATCACTTGAATAGATTTACTTTCCTTGTGCCCATTTCTCTTATTCACACCATCTTCTACAACTTTTTCTCCTTTAAATTGACTAATTGCAGCATGTGATTTCCTGAAAAGTTAATTTTATAGAATGTCAACATTCATAAATGAGAAGGGTGTCACCATTGACACATGATGTTAACTATTATGTAGAGGCATCAAAGTATAGATACCTCCCTCCTTTCATTCTGATAAAACTAATATCATTAGCCGTGAAAGCATGTTCCAGCACATCGAGAACATCATTCCAGCTGGAGAAAACAAGAATTTTGGCTTTTGGATCCGTAGAACCGATGGATAGTATTCTCCTCGTGACTGCCACAATCTACATAATACCAAATTTTCATCCAACAAAAATATCCTTAAAAAAAATAAAAATCCCTCCTAACATTGACAGCTGGGCGTCCTCTGATATGAACAAATTATAATCTTAATGTTCCCCTTCAGCAATCACACTTTAAATTTAAATGTCAAACATATACTTCATATTACTTAAATCACTAGGTTATATTTACCGTTTTTATCACAAAGCTTTTACTACTTCCAATATTTCTTCTGTAGTAAATAATTTTTTATTCAAAATCTATATAACGTAATCATGTGTGTACCTTTGTGCTGTATGAACCATTGACAGACACAGAATCTTCGGAGCTTTTAAAAGTATTACCAGAAACATCAGGGAATTTGTTTTGTATATCATCAACATAAGCAACGTTACCATATTCTGTATGTTGTCTACATGTTGGGCACATCACCCATTTCCTATGAGACTTCCCTGGATAATTATTCCTACCCTCAGCCATTGCAAGAAAACCTGCAGCCAAGTTGTATGCAAGTACATATTACACTACCCTTGAAAGAGAATTTCAAGAAAACAGCAACCTTTCAACAACAAAAGATATATGCAATGCAATAGGTATTGGATATAAAAAAAAATCATGTCTTATCAGATAATGCAAGACCAATGAAAAGAGATAAGAAACTTACATTTACAACATGTAACATGACCACACTGAAAAACCATCTTTTGATTGCTGTGCCTTTCTTGACAAACCGGACACGTGTCAAGCGAGTTAGATTGAGAATTCGTCATAACTTGAGCTTCGGATACATCAGATTTTCCTTCTGAATTAGAACTGTGTTTAGACTGTACCAAACCCTGGAGAATGTAACAGGAATGTCGAATATTAAATATCTATTGGACAGTTCTTCATACAAGTATTATAAAACCAGCAGGAAACTGAGTACAGGCGTACAATGGTAGGTATATGATATTAATACCTTCAAATAGCGAAGCTGCCCTTTTATACGTGATAATGAGGATGAAGCAATAAACTTTTCACTGGAATTTTCAACGCTTGCTGCTTCTAACTCTTCAAGACTTAAAGCGTCGATAGAATTATCATCTTCATTTTCTCTCAGCCGCAATCGTGAGGTCGCCATATTTAATTCATCATGAGCATTTAAAACTTGAGATTGAGCAATTGCCAAGGATCTTGCTTGGGCATACTCCTTGCGCATTCCCTTAAAAAGGTTGTAACATTATCCAGTGTGAGGGATGCAGATAATTAGTATAAGTATGAGCAAGATGTACACTCAAGTTTAAATCAAATAATATATATGAAGTAAAGAAAGATCTGTATTCGACAACTGATAGCTTCTCGAATCAGATAATTAAACAAGTATAAAACTACATATAGCTCTTATTCTATAATTTAGAAGATAATGGATCCCTTACCTCAAGAAGAAATAAATGCTTTTTGGCTGCTGACGTAGCTTCTTTATCCAAAAGAGCCTTCGAATAGTTCTTTATAATCCCAAGAACAACTTCCAGCTCAGAAGGAGATTTAGAAACCTGTTGATACATTCCACCTTCAGAAAACAATGTGTCATACGATAACCTAAAATATCTAGTATCACATAAAACAGACATTACCAAATGAGGCATTATACAATGTTTGATTAGAGGTGGTAATCTCAACACATTTATTATGTATGGGAGGATTTAGGGTTATGTTTGAACTCTAATAGGTCACACATAGTAACGAGTCAAATGGATTGAAGTCACCCATCGTGTATTTCTAATGCATAAAACCTCCTCAATCATTTTATTCAAAAAGTTAGATTACTACTGAAAGAATATAACTTTCTGTAAGGACCCAGCAACATATTGCTCCAAAAACTAACAAAAACAGTAAATAATCATCTTTGTAATCATATTTAACACGCTAAATTAATATAAAAATTTAAATCTTGACAAAAAGTCTTCTAAGTTACCCAACCCACCAATGTTGCCAGCTCTAAGTTCAATACTCACCATAACTTTCTCCCCAACATCCCTTTTATTCCCTTCATCTTCATAATTCACACTTGACTGTGGTGAAGCTTTGTCAGGCTGTGACAAAGTACGATAGAATCGATTTAAAGCAGACATTTTTTTCCGTAAATCTACCGCCTCCTCGGCAGATGTTATCACCCCTCCATCATGTCCTTTATTAACTCGAAACAGTCTGGCCTCATAAGCCTGCATAAGCAATAAGATCAAGTTACAAACGGGTTTGGCTTCAAACCAGGTGACAGCTTGAATGCGAATAGAAACCTGAAATAGCTCGTCCAGTTCACAGTGCACACAGATGACGCCATCTCCATTAGCTTGACAGTTTGGACAGTATCTCACTCGTTCTACATCCTCTGGTCGTGGATTTTCCATAGTCTGGTCAAGTTGCAGAAGTCTATCCACCAGTGTTCTTCTAGAATCTTCCAATGAATCCAAGCTAGTCTGGATATAATACTTGAGTGCAGTTATGCTCCTAAAACTGAATTTAGAAATAAAAAGAAGCACGTTATATGATAAAATAAGGCCCAATGATATGTGCTACATCAATAAGAAGAGACCTCCTATTCAGATTTGCTAATAAGCATAGAACAAGCGGTTCTCAAGCGATCTAGTTTCCACAGGAGAAATAATTGTTGGATGATACAAGTTATCAAGTCAAGTTAATCTCATACTTTTGATCCAGGAAAAAGATTAAGGTCACTCAAGTTTTCACGAGTTCAAGATTGTTCATTTGTACAAGTGGCAATTGCAACAGTCTGTTGGTCAATGTTCAGTTATTGTGTCATTAGTAATTAAGGTTCTCAGTGTTATCATGGTTTAGATAGATCTGTCCTCCCTCAATGGAATATTACTAGTCTCTCCATCAATATACTCAGTGTTATCTACTTTGGAAAAAAATAATTAGAAAAACATAGAACGTTCACCATGCAGATTTTAGGGTTGATAAGCCTGCCGAATAAGCAAACCATACAAACAGTCTGGTTTTGATGAGGACAGTCTCAAACATCAGATACACAGCATAAGGTGTATTAGATATTAGACACGCAAATGAGGTTGGGGAAATCTAGATGCTTAAAAATCCTTCAATTCAATTATAGTGATCAAAAACTGAAACGAAGTAAGAAACTAACAAATCTTCTTAAGAGCACAAACAAGCAACACTCCATCAAAGCACCATAAAACTTGCAAAAAAGAACAGAATACGAACCAGGCTGCAAGTCGTGATGTTCTTGAAGTGTTAAGAGTCCCAGAAACAGCATCCTCTATCTTTCGGATAAAATCATTTGAAGAATCCTTGTTTTGCTCGATACATTGCAGGGCTTCTGCCCACCAAGCAGTATGACAGTTTCTTCTATCATCAAATTCATTACTAACCTTGAAAAGGATTTAACAAGATGTCAATTTCGATTAAAGCACAGGTTATGAACAGCATATCTGACTCCAGTGTAAATGTCTAGAATACCCATAAATTCAGGAAACAAGTTAGTGAACCGAAATAAGCATTATCATAAGGTGAAAATTTTGGATTTAACAGTCTTAAAAAATGTCATTTCGTGAGACATCGCATTCAATTTGAGAAATAATATAATAAAAAAAACACATTCTGCATACGTAATATAGCTTAAAGAAGTTGAATACAGGTGAACTAAATTCAGCTTCAAGAAATACCAGCTCATATGATTTCCTGAATTCCATCTGAGCAACAGCCAATCTTGAGTTAAAGGCAGACAAGAACTTTTGTTTTAAACTATTGCATGTGGCTTGCAGAGATTGGTAACTAGTACATTTGGATGACATGGAATGCGGCCTATGTACAACGTTTTCATCATCACTCGACCGATTTTGAATACCATGCTGATCATATGTTTTGCCATCACACTTCTTGCAGATATTACTAACTTCACAGCTTCCAGGACCAGAACATCCCGTGTCCTGTTTAGCAGTCAAAGGTAGTATCTCTGCAAGATTATAATGTATGTGAACGTCTAATAGAGGGTCCACCCTGAGATCTTCTGAATGTTCTTCAGCTAATTCCAGAGCTTCTTTATATAATGATATCGCTTTAGGAAAATCTTGTTTGATTATAGCTATCCCTGCAAGTCCATTCAATGCAACAACTAGCTTCCTTAGGGCTTCCTCCCCTTCTACCTTAGTCTTACCTACAAGCACCTAAGGAGATGGAAACAGATGAAAAATAAGATAACGTGCATATAATGTAGTTGATTTAAAATTATCCGAGGAAATAAAGAATGAAAAAAATAAACCAACCATATGTATCTCCTCCATTGTCATGGGAGTCTGCTGTAGAGAACGTAGGCCTGAATTTCCTACTTGGGGATGACAGCAAGCTTGTCGTAGCTTCAAGAGGGAGTTCAACAGCTTTGCAGCCTCCACATGGGTAAGGACAGAATCTGATGAAGCATAACCTGGGAAACAAACATATTATTTTAACAACTGAATCTGATTTATAGCTAACCATAACGAAGTATAAAAATGGACAAATTTGACAAAAGGTAACCAACATTGGTCTAATTCGTATATTGGGTAACTATGTAAGCCACAGAAAAACCCTTCTCAAACTAAGGTAATCTTTCAACCTTGTCACCAGGTAACAGTTTTATCAGAGCCATGTCAGAAGTACAAAAAGGCAACATGAGCAAGTTGCCTCAATTTCTTCTGTGATGTCATCATTTTTGACCCGGTAACCTGTACAGATTATCTTCAATCGAAATTTTTGCTTTGAGGGGTTTTATCGAAAACTTAGAGAATTTACTAGTTTTTTTCTGGGCAAACAAAAGATGGTTACCAAAGCTGAAATTGAACCAATGCAGGTTACCTTTTTATGCTATTTGCCTGCATAACATCGGAGGGAACTTGTCAATAACCTGCAGCTTGTTCTATTGGAACATTACTTTTGAAACTCTGAATAACTTCCCAAGCATAGGTCAGACAAGTTTCATGTTGCCTTTGATAAAAGTGTTCTTCAATTGGTGTAAGGGATAGCCAAGAGAGGCATTCTTCTTGTGGAGGCAACAGCAACTCATCAGCAACATGTGACTTTGAGGATCGCCACATTATTTGCTTGAAGAGATTATGAGTAAATTCCATTGCCCCCGCATCTCCCCGCTGTGAATGCAAGAATAATAGTTTAAGAATTAAGACAAGTAGTAGAAAATTTATGCAGTATCTGCCAATAGTGTACACCCTCAAATATAACTTATAGAAGATAGAAGATAATATACTGAGATGTCAGTTAGTAACTACCTCATAAGGATCCCTAATAACATGAACCCACCACTTCAGAATATCATACGGGCTTGCTTGGAGAAATCTTAAGAGCCCATATAAGTCATCTAGCTTTCGTTGTATTGGGGTTCCTGTAATACACCAACGATGTGTAGCATGTAGCCGCATAGCCATTTCTGTTGCTGCAGTAGTACTACTCTCCACCATTTGGGCCTCATCCAAACAAAGTCTCCACCAGGATATTCGGGTGAGAAGAGTTGGAATGACAAGGTACCTGCAAGCAAAGACTTGTCACCAATTAAAACATTATACTCTACAATCTATCGCAATACACATAAACAATGGATGGAAAAGAAATTTTTTTTGTATCAATCTGGCTATTTTAGGTCAATTTCTGCATTTTCAACTTATATTTAAGTAAGGAATGGTTATAATCCCCTGTAAAATAGAAAGTGATGCACATCAACAAAAAGCAACTCCAAATGGATAGGTGAAAAAGTAACAGAATAGTTATAAAAATACCTCTTTTGGTATCTCATAAGACGACGATCCCCTTCATGCCTATCAGTATCATGAGATAAGTCCTCTTTAAGCACATCGTATGTTGTTAAGACAATATCGGCACTAAGTAGTTCACTAATTTTTGTAACAGTTTTACTACAAGACAAAGTGGTCTTAACGCCTTCATAAACAAGGACTTTCAGTGAACCAGGACTTGTATGGCTACAAAGGGAAAATAAAAGAATAAGAGGAAGAAATTATATTAACATGACCAGGTACCCAATAAAGTTTCACTAATACTGAGATAATCAGATAGAACTGTAGACATTAGAGATGTCAACTGTTAATTGAAGGACAAACTGCAAGAGGATGCAATGTAATATTCATTTTTACTGTATGCATAATAATTTTTAATCAAGCAATGTCATGCAATATACTGGTTAATCGAAGCTTGCAATTTGTTGCATTATTGGTAACTTGTAAGTATCTTAAATCAATGGTTAGGATTGGCAAGCATGCTGCAATAGAACAGTTACAAATTGCATATTTCGGGAAATCAGGGTAAGTATGCTGTATATAATGGTAAAATGTGTGTTTTCATACAGTTCAAACATATATGTAAGATGTGTTTTCTCTCTTTAATGCATGGATGATTATGATGTGAAGAGATGAAAGGAGAAATAAAATGCAAAAGAGAGTGTACCGAATAATTTCAGCATGCCACTGAGGCAATATAGGTGCAGGGCATACTACAAGAGTTGCACCAGTAGGAACCGGGGAATCAGTTGCTTGAATCAGTTCCGAACAAAGTGGACAAATATAAGCCTCTTCACAATGAGCTACTTCTAGATCTGATTCTTCTTTCAGACTCGAATGTGTTCCTTTAATTTGAAAGCCTACACAATTAGCATGCTGCCAAGCATCACAGACATCGCACTGTACCCACAAACCCCTATACTTGGAGCTTTCACTTACAGCCCCGCATACACACTCAATACGATCTCTTTTCATTCGTTTAATTTTAGGTATATGGTCTCCAACAACTTGCATTGTCTTCTCCATTATATCATCAGTTTGAGAGTCCAATCTCCGGTGAGCGAATATACAAGCAATTAATTCAATGGTTTTCCCCAAACCCATCTCATCTGTAGTAATCATAAATTGAGAGCAACAAAAGCAGCATCAACAAAATATGGATGTTACAAAGATAAATAACAAGCATTAATCACGTTTAGGATATTTTTACACTTCAAATGATTTAAGTGCTTGAAGCTGCTAAAATCTAAACAATGAAGTGCTACTTTCTTCACTTACCTGCAAGTATACCACCAACAACATAGGATGAGTAGTTCTCGGGACTCACTGAAACACTTCCGCTGGGAAACAAATATAACAAAACGATGAAACATATATCTTAGAAAACCTTCTTGTGTAGATGAGGGAGAGAAAGTATCATACATTGAAGAACAAATTAACTCGTTGACTGAGAGAAAAAGTTAATACCTAAACGAATTGTAATATATTCTAGAGCAGGAATCGACTAAATCCACTGGGGTGCTTAGGGGTGAAACAAATTGACTAGCTTCGCTTCCTGCTAAGTGCCCCAAAGCTCCTTTTTCTCGTTGAACCATCCAGAAAGCTGCCCGCCTCTGATATGGTCTAAGCTCAGGAAGCAAATTGGGCATGTCATCAACTAGCATCTGGCAATCCCTGCAATCATTAAGATAAGTCAAACAAACTTTATAACATAGCCTAACCTTTTTTTAAATAAAATAAACATATACAACTCTAGACCATACTTATTACTATTAGACTATCCATACTCACTTTGAGGGTTTTATTGCTTCATAAAAACCAGAAACATCAAACCTAGCTCGTTTAGTGCGTTCTTCATCCTGGTCTAGTCCAATCTCCATGTTATCAGAAACCTTAAATCCATATCTAGCCCCTGAGGTAATTACTTCAGGACGTAGCCATGACATGACATTCATCATACTCTTTTTCCATGGTGACCTTGTAGTATCCAAAAGTGAATCACAAGCCTCGAAAAGACACTTCTGTATCTCTACTCTCAATCTAATAGATGACGAGCTCCCTGAAAAAGTATTCCCTATAATAGGCCTCAAAGTCAGATACTTCATATGAACCAAGTGAGCAAGCCCCGAAACACCTTCATTAGTCCCATCAAAATTTCCAGTTACCATCACACATTTATCGATATCCAACAATTCTTCCTTCTCAATGAATTCTAAATAAATATCAGTAGCAGATAAAACAGGCCAATGACCAAGCGTATAACCTAGTTTCATCCGGCCTATATAATCACTTACATTGTTCAACCGAAACCTTAAGTTATACTTCTCATCATTAAAAGAATAATGCTCATCACATAATATATCCTGAAACTCTTCACTTAAATTTAAATTCGTTAAAAGCACTTCCGAAATGTCGTAATGCTCTTCCGAACCCCAATTAATCCTATCAACTTCAACGTACATCGGTTTTTCATTACCAGAAAACTCAATTTCGACATCTTGTGATACGTCTTGATTGTTTAAACTCTCTTTTGAAACACTGCTACTGCCAATAACGCCCCCCGCCCTACGAGGCCGGATCTGCTTTCTTCTACCCATCACATTCAACACATTACGACCATCACAGTCTACAAATCTCCAGGTGTATTCATATTAAAATTTGATCTAGAAACTTCCTCTAATGTTCAGCTACAAACCTTTAAATCTGAATTATATAGGAAAAATAAATAATAAGTAAAACCAAGCATCTGCACTTATATTTGCCTGAGAATGTGAGTAAATTTATGTAAAGCCCTCTAATTTCTCAATTGAACTCATCGTAACTTCATTTTAATATTTTATTTGGAACTTCTTAAACCCTAGCTTGCATGATTTCGAAATTAAATATGCATATACACATCTATCTTTCATTCTCCAACATTATTATTATTATTATTTATTATAACAGTAAATAATTAATAATAAACATAATAAGAACATAAGTCTAATAGAGAGTTTGGAAGGAAGCGTACGTGTTTGCGTTCGAAACTGGAGACTTGGAAACTGAGCAAAAGATATATCCGAACGAAACAAAGACTTTTGGTCCGGCGTTTAATAGGTTTGCGTGGGCGGTGCAACCGTGCGATAGAACCGCTACGAACGAAGCCGGGTGAGGGTTGTGATCGGGTTACGGGTTACCCGAATAAAAGACCGTAGTTTTCGTTTGGAAATCACGGAACTTTTGTTTAAGCTTATAATGTTTTAAAAATAGCTAGTTGTATTATTCGATAAGTTAAATGTCATTAAGATGTTTTGATAGTTTTTTCTAATTAAGTCTTGACCTAGCTGAAAAACCACTTATTCAGTAAGCTATTTATAATTGATTAAAAGTTCTAATCGAGAAAAAAATCCCCTAACGTTCTATTTGATTAGTGTTTCGCATAATTGGATTTCATATATCAGTTAACCTGTTAAACAATATTTCTTTCCGTTTTTGGTTCATGTATTTTAATTTTTTTTTCATGACAATTTATTTATTGAAGTTATTATTGATTTATACAACGTTGTGTCAGATGGGTCTTGTAATTTTCTTTTTTCTTAAGTTGATTTGTTTGTAACTTAGTGTTTTATTCATGCAATTTGTGTCACGTCAAATAATGGTTAAACATGTGTATTTAGATGTTTGCACTTTTCATTTATCAAACGATCTTAACGATTATATATTCAAATTCAGCAGTCGAATTTTATTATTAGGAACTGATTTTCAGATTTCAGTTTTCAGTAATTAGAAAAAATCGGTGCATTAATTTTTTGACAAATAAGTCTAGCGTCATTTGATTTCAAGTTTTTTATTCAGATAAAGTTGTTAGGAGAGACT
This sequence comes from Gnaphalium uliginosum, assembly GCA_963930675.1. Taxonomy (NCBI): domain Eukaryota; kingdom Viridiplantae; phylum Streptophyta; class Magnoliopsida; order Asterales; family Asteraceae; genus Gnaphalium; species Gnaphalium uliginosum. The sequence continues at coordinate 2,036,922 of OZ005682.1, read as the reverse complement.
AATTTGTCTTTTAAAGTAATTTATTTGTTAATTATTAATATCTTGTTAAATAAATTAATTCAATTTTTGTACTTTGTTTTATTTGAGTTTAGCTTGAGTGTAAAACAAAATACGTAGCAAATTGCAATCTGCAACATTCATTTTTATCGACTCTAATTGAAACGTTCCAGATTTATATATATATATATATATATATACTCAATTTAATTTTACAAAACACTTTATATATTAATATAATCAAACACTAACGTTGTTCGACACGACTTGTACATTAACTTCACAAAATATCATATGTTTATACAGAGCATGATTTACGAGTCCGTCTCCTTACTATCTAACCATAGTAAGTCCATCACTAGCAGCCTTCAGGTTGTTTGCCCATATCCCCGCCTCTCACTCCTTTAAACATACATATCAACACAACATACAACAAAACATAAGCTCATAGCTTAGTAAGTAAAAGAATACGATTTAATTCACAACAGTATCACAAACCAGACATCTCATGTCTTATTCATTCACTCATACGATTAATGCACTCAACATATACTCAATTGGCACAATTGGTCACTCAGCAATTGACCTACTCGTTACTCTTACGTCAGAATTGATCACTCAGCAATTAGCCACTCAACTCATTCTCATGGGCACAATTGTTCACTCAGCAATTGGCCACTCAACTCATTCTCATGGGCACAATTGTTCACTCAACAATTGGTCACTCAACTCATAGATATACTCAGTTATTTAAAACCTAACCACACACGTGACCTAAGTATTGTTATTCAATGTAACCTTGTAACACAATCATTATCAACAAAATCAGACAATTAAATTCTTTACTTTCCTACTACTTACCTCGAGAATGACGTTCAGATATTTATGAATTGCTACCCGAAATACCTGTCGAGGCGACCGTATTCAATTAACTCTGATAATTAATATTATTTAAAATATCAATTAACCCTGCGACACTACCCCCTAGTGTCGCTACACCTCCTGGCGACACTAAATTAGTGTCGCACAACACGCTATTGCGACACAATCTGCGACACTAGCTCTTAGTGTCGCTATGACAACAGTTGTAACCAAGTAGAAATTAGCGACACAAGCTGCGACACAACCCTTGTGTCGCAATGACGAACAGAACAACAGCATCTTTTCAAAATTAACAAATTTCTGAGCGATTTTAACATCTTAAATTCGGTCGAGTTTCAATGGGTGTTTAACATACATATACAATCCATTCAAAACACCTTTAAACCCATTTCAATCAACACAACACTTTACCCCCAAATTTCTCATTTAAAGCTCAATTAAAACTCAATCATTCATTCTTTATTACTCGAATTAACCACAATTTCAACAGAGGGTTTAGGTTCCTTACCTGAAATTGCAAATAAACACTTTCAACAATCACTTTCCAAGCTTAATTCTTGATCCCCTTTGGTTTTCTTTACTTTCTCTCTCTAAAACACCCAAGCACACACACATAAAAGAACCTGGAGATATATTCTGGTTTCTGGAATATTTTGGAACATATTTTTATATTAATTTCACACTTAATTATACAATTAACCCTTAAAAACCGACTTTCTGCCCGACACTGCGACACAAGCCTTGCGTCGCACTGGGCTTTGTGTCGCTACCTGCGACACTAGCCCTTGTGTCGCATAACAGAACACAACTTTTAAATTTAACAAATTTCGAGGTGTTACACTAATATAATAATATTAATAATAAAAATGATAATAGTAATGATAATAATAATAATAATAATTATTATTATTATTATTTCAATTTTAGTCATCACATAATCGGTTTGAATTAAAATATTAAAATATTAAAAACTGAAAATAAATATTATAATTCTAACATTTTGATTCAAATAATTTCAAGTAACTTGATGAAATTGAAATTTTAATTTTATTCTTATGCATGTTTGAATTAAGATTCGTCAAATTCTTTCATTCAAATAATCAAATGAATTGACATTATTTTAAAATTCAATTCACCCCATTATTAATTTCCTTCCATAAAAAACATTATTTAAATAAAATGCATCACAAATTACAAATTTACCGCTAGGTTAAAAAAGTTTTTATTTACTTATAATATATATTGAATTGAATGATATACACATTCATTGAAATTAAAAATTCAGTAAGTTAGAAAAAACGGTTTTTGTCTTTTTTTTTTATTTGACTAGCACGGACCGATAAATCTCTATTTGACTTTGACTTTGTATACATATGTTCTCCTAATTCCTAAATTCTATAATGTTTATAGTTTATTTATAAAAGCGTTGAACTCTACACATCTTATTATCGTATATATCAAACTTTGAAACTCCCTATTGTATGTATTCAAGTTTTAAACAAATATATAGTATATTTTTGTCTATATAGATCGGTTGTTTTTTAATTAATATACATACAATAACTAAGTTGTAAGTTATACCGTAAATAATTTTAAAACTTAAGTTATCAAAGTTGAATGCTTTTAACAACAAAAAAACTATAAACTTTCATGCACAACTTCATCTATGAATATGAACTACTCCGTATTTGACCCCCAAAATCCACCAAAAAGGTTTCATACGGTTCATATGGGTGTGTGCCTTTTACTGTGCATCTTATTGGATCACTATGAAGATACAAGGGTCCATTGGGCTCTTAATAAAGTCAGCCCATCAAATTTATACGGTCCCATCCCAAATCCTGATGATTGAAGAGACTGGTCTAGCGTTTCACAACAGTCAAACATAAGGCGACTGTTTGCTTTTCACTTGCCGCCACCAACACTACCACCGCCGTTCGCCTTCATTTCCGTTAACAGCCCCTCACCGTCGCTCAACAAAATTATCTACTAGATTCACAGGTGAGTTTCGCATAAGAAATTAGGGTTTTCAAGTTTGTATTATACTTAATTAAAAATATATACAGAGAAATTAGGGTTTTTAATAACAGCCTGCGAAAATGCTTTGTCTTTGTGAAGCTTTAGAGTATAATTTGGTTCTGTAAAGTTTCTTCATTTATGTTTTATTTGAGCCGTGAATTGGAAGAAATGATATGTACCTTACATATCGAACCAAATGGTGTTATAGCGATATTACTAATTCGATGGCAGTTTAACCAAGATTTTGTGCTGCACCATCACTGATTATACAGACAACGGGCGTTTAGAAGCAGTAGGTGTTATTGGAAGTGTACACTGAGCTTCATACTAATCAAATAAGATTGAAGTGAAGTGATAATAATGGCTATGAAATGTGGAAGGAAGAATCTGAAACGAGCGGTTAATGATGAGACGTTAAATCTTCAACCAGGACAAAGCATCATGCAAGTCGTTTCTCTACGTGGCAACAATCAAATTGAGGTATAACCATGCTTGTTTATATTTTTATCACTATTGATTAATTACATACGTGACAGCTTGATTTTGTTGGATACTTTGTATACAGATAATCGATGCTAAAGGAGAAAAGGCATTGGCAATTTTCCCGGCTAAATTTCAAAAGAGCATGTGGATTAAACGAGGTTTGAATTGTAGCTTACTTGTTGTTAATTGGATTCTGTCTACTTAATTATTTATGCAATATAGGATGTGTATGTATATATGTTTGTATATTTATTCGTTATACTCTTCTTGAAGCAAAAAAAGAAGAAGCAATTTTAATATCTGTTTTTTCTGCAAGTATTTACATTATCTGTTCTCAAACTGAAATAATATGGTATTAGTCAGTAAAGGGCTATAAGTTAGTGTACAATGTTGCAGGTAGTTTTGTTGTGGTTGATGATAGTGGGAGGGAGGAGGCTGTTGAGTATGGAAGTAAAGTGGCTTGTGTTGTTCTACAAGTTCTTTTTCATGAACAAGTCAAAGTGTTACAAAAGTCTCCCGAATGGTTAGTATCTACATTAAAATACCAAGTCATTTTGTTTTTCTTTTTGTTGGATCACAAAAAGGAAGAGCGGGTTTATAAGATCTCCTATTTATCATAAATTGTTGACTAGGACCTGAATGCTCACATTCCTAAAGTAAATACTCTATCTACAAGTTGATTTATTCTTGTCATCTTTGATTACTCTCACTTTCAAAGGGACTTGACCCTATTCTCTCAATGAATGCAGGCCAGAAATTTTTAGATCGGTCACGGTAAACAGTTCTAATGGGAACTCTGAGGAAAACCCTTTAACTACACAGGAAAACGAGGAGTTAGATTCTAGTGAAGATGATGGACTGCCCCCATTGGAAGCCAATACAAACAGAAGAGTACACACAGTGTTGAAATCGGATACTGAGTCAGAATCTGACATAGAAGATTCTTAACCTTGTAATTTTAACAGTATCCTGATTCTTGTTTTTATACATTTTTTCTGTCAAGTAGATATACCATTTATTGATTCTGAATTAAACTCTATGCAGCGTAATATTTTTTCTGGTATGCGGCACTGAATTAAAGTTGAATTCCACTTCCAATGGACCTCTTACAAATTTTAGCACTACAACTCCTTTTATTACATTATCCAAGTATTGTTATCAACTTCTGGAATAAGACGTCTTTTAGGTGAAATTATGGTCTTTTAGGGAAAGTTATGGTTATGCGACCATATGACCGTTATCTTAAACTGGTGCAAAGTGTGTCAGGGATGTTGTAAATCAAGTGTGTGTGTGTTCGCGATTGCTTGGTCAGTTGTTTGTAAGGTTCAGCACAGGTATTGGAGCTCCCATTTTCAGTGTTGAAGACCTTCCACAACGGTTGGACCACCCCAACTCTTGTGGAAGCCGGTATGGAAGGCCCAATGTTAGAGCCATCAACGTTGTGTGGGAGGATTCATGTGGTTTTTTTGTCATCTTTTCTAACCTCAAGGTTGAGTGGAAGTTGTTGTTATACAGAGTTTAAGCATCCTGAAAAGATATAGTACAGTATATGATATCATGATATGTACGTTACAGAAAAATTGGCATATACATAAAACTTTAAAATCATTTTACTGTTACATGTAAATATGTAATACAACTTCGTATATGTATATTTACAAGGAAAATCGTTTGTTTCTGATATCCACAGTACATTACTTTCTTCTACCAGTGTTGTATAATCCAGAAAAAAGAATAAATAATAATAAAATAAAATAAATAATAACAACTCTAGCAGTTAAAACAGAGACCAATAGGATAAAGACGCGTGGCAAAATGGTTTTCGCAAGTTCATTCACGAAAACGACACTGTTTTTAGAGTGTACTTATAATTATAATTTTTCCCCAATTCCAATTTTAGAGGCACTAATCGTATTACAG